>VDFB02000015.1:138001697-138186804 GCA_007258455.2 Sequoia sempervirens
AAACTATTGCAAAGAAAAGTATATATACATTTATATGTACATATGTACATATATATATATGTGTGTATGTATATATATATATGTATGTATGTATATATATGTGTATATATACATTTATATATACATATAATATGTATATGTATATATATACATTTATATATACATATATATGTACATATATTTATATACATATACATATATATGTACATATGTACATATATATATATATATATGTGTGTGTGTGTATGTATAAATGTGTATGTATATATATGTATGCATGTATGCATATATATATACTTATATGTATATATGTATACATATTTTTATATATATACATACATATATATATATGTATGTATAAATATATATGTATGTATATATATACATTTATTTATACATATATATGTATGTATATATGTACATATATGTATACACACACACACACACACACACACACACACACACACATATATATATATATATCTTTTACACTAGCAACTTCAACATCATGCTTGATTGTTTGGATTTTTAAAGTTAGGTTCATTACATCACCATTCTTCAACTCAAGTTTGAACAACTTCCATTGTAATTGTAAGTATTCAATTTTTGATTGGGAATCATTTAATTCCATTGACTTGTTTAGCGCTTCTCATTGTGCATTGCACCCTTGAAAGTGATAGATGACTTATCAATTGAGACCCTTATCAAGGCCAATGCCTTAGAATTTTTATTTGTAGTGCTCCTCATGCTATTTTCCATTAGACTGAGGATTGTTTTATTAGGAAAGACATTATGACACTTTGTTGATGTTAGACTTTCTTCTTTGATGATACTAGATGACACTTGATGATACTTTGATATTCTTGCTACTATTTGAGTTTATGCATATGCTATGACAATTTTAAGGACTTAATAGTTATGTGGTTAATTTAATTATGAGCATTATGTGTTTATCTGATCATGGTTACTATGCATTTATATGGTGATTGTTCGATGTTGTTTGTTATGTAATTGGTTGCTGTGCATTGATGTGGGTTTTGTTGGACATGTCTTGGTGAGAGGAACAATGTTGCATTACTCATTCATGAGTACCCTGCTATGCTGCAATTTCCTTTTATGGTGTGTTTGACTGTTTGATTATATATATGCTATTCAACTGTGTTTGTTTGATGCAGGTTGTAGGTACTAGGCATCGACTCCACTTGAATTGTTAGGTCTAAGTGCACCTTAAACCCAATGGAAAATTGATGAAAATGGAGATAACATACAATCCCCTACCTTTGTCATCATCCTTGACGAGGATGAGTATCCAGCTGGTCACTCGTCAGTCTTGTATGTGTTCGTGGTTAGTTGTTTCTGTTTTCAAACTTGTTTATGGTTGGGTGATGATTGTTGATATTTAGTTAAATTAAATTTTTTAATTATGTTGTTGGATTAATTGTTGAATTAAATAGATTATTAAATAAATCATATTGATAAATAGATATATATGTTGATTTTGGTTAATTAATTTATTAAATTAAATCATTTAGTTATAAAGTATTTCGAAAATAAAATATAAAGATATTAATTATTAATGTTGAGTTTTAATAAATTAAAATGTGGAAAATATAATAATATGCAACTAAAATATTAAATGGAATAAGATAATGGCTAAACTTTAAAAGAAAATTAAAAAGATAGAAAAAGAATTGTTTGGAGCACATGCATGACTTCGAACTGCTTTCCGTTTGGAAACTTGTTATTTTATGGGATTTTTGTCTGAAATTTGTGTTCAAAAATCTTATAGCTTCTTTTTGGAAAAATAATAAATAATTATCATTTTAATGTGAAGGGGGGATTCAATGATTTTTGGGGGTTTTTGAATAGAGCATTGGTTTGCAAGAATAATCTGTTGATTAATTGTATTGGGTTGATTGTTCTCAAAATTTGAATTAGGGGAAAAAATTATTGTAGACACGTCAAATGTACCGATTGACATTGTGCATCTGATCCTGACTACTAACATCGTTTCATCCTGAATCATCCTTCAGTCTAACCATTTAATTAAATTCCCCTATCTGATTAAATTCATCAATATTCCTCTCTTAATTAAATAAACCGGTTATCTAATTAAGTCACCTCTTCTCGATAATTAAATTAATCATCTTGATCTAATTATCCTATTTAATTAAATAATTTATTTTATTTGATTAAATCTCTAAAGTCTATTTATTAAATTAAATAAAATAAACTTTATTTAATTTAATCTAACATCATCTCTTTTAATTAAATAAATCAAAATCTTTATTTAATTAATCTCTTATCACATTCCTCTCATATTTGATTTAAATAAATCCATAAATCTAAGTCAAATTTGTCACATCACTTAATCTCTCATTAAATTAATTAACTTGGATTAATTTAATCTCCTATCATGTCCCATCCTCCAACTTTTACCACTTGCACATGAAAATAGATTCAATTGATTTATTAAATCTCTATTTTTCTCAACAAGGCATCTTTTTGGAATATTCTCCAAGTTTGAATTCAAAAATCCAAGTTGACATGCACATCCAACAAGGAATTTACTCCATCTTACATGTCCTTTGCCTTGATCCAAGTGGCATTTAATGCATTTTTCCTTCCCTCTTGCATGTCATTTCAACAAAATTCAAAATTCAAAAATAGGAATTTATTGGCACAATCCTCAAAACTTGCACATCCTCCATCCACTCATAGGTTGACATGTGGCATCTTGCCATTGGATGAATGTTAGTCCCACATTGTTCTATTTTGGACATTCATCCTTCAATCTCATCTGTAAATAAGAGGCTTCATTCCTCATTTTATCATCCACAATTTATGCAAAGTTACTATGCTCAAATATTTAGCCATTTCCATCCAATATTATTGAATCATAGCTAGGTTATGCAGGTTTTTCCATTGGAGCACTCATCAAGCATCAACAAAGTGGATCATTCATCAACATACATCAATCTTGCATCATAGGAATTGGGAAATGGCCAATTTTCACATCAAATTGGCACCAATTCCCCCATGGGATCATGATTTTGCTGGTTTAATTAGGATTCAATCTCTATTTTGTTGTTTTCATTGTGTTCTTCATTATTTCTTTTCCTAATTTGAACTTGGTAAATGGATTTCATGGGGAATCCTTGTTCTTGCTTGCATTCTCTAATCTAATGTGTTTCTTCTTATTGTTTTGCAGGTATTGGGATTGGGGTTCACACATTTGGTGCTCGAAGGAGGGCAACATCTCATTTTTAATCACTTTTTTCTAAAAATTCTGCGTTTTTGTTTGTGCATAGGAAAATTCCAATGCTGGAAGCTCAGTGTCGCCATATAGCACTGCTAACTCTCCAGCGTCGCCATATAGCACCGCTGGAAATTCAAACTACGACGCTCTAGTCTTCTCGCCCAAGATTTTGAATTTCAAACTGCGCCGCTTGACCAATCTGACCTGCGAAAATTTTCAAAAAAATCAAACAACGATACTGGCGAAAAGGGTGATGTATTTGAGCTCACTGGTCCAGGTACAAAGCACCGCTGATTGGTAAGCGACGCTATACAACACCACTGGAGAAATCAAACTGCGACGCAGTCACAGGTTGCACCGCTAATAGGGAGTAAAAAGTTGAAATTTTATTTTAGCACATGCCTATTATCAAATGATGAGTTTATCTTCTATTTTTTGCTTTTTAACTTCTGTGTTTTGCAGAATTTGACTAGTTTTCTTTCTTGTAGGTTGGATCAATTGAAAACAAAAGAAAGAGAAGCATGATGATGATATTCCACAAAATCAAAGTGTTTTTAAACACTTTAGTGTTTGCTTAACACTCTTAGGAACTGTTATCTCTTCTTGCTTAGGATATTAATTTCATTTGGGATTTAAAAAAAATATTTTCAATTTTTGCAAAAGCTTAAAATGAACATTAGGACTACAACTTACTAGAGTTTGTTTCTTGGTTAACAATTGAACAAAACAATTCTCATTTGTCCTTTGGTGCTTTAAAAAGAACTTACAATTTCTTTGGGGCTCTAAAATGAACAAGTGCAACTTTGTCTTTGTGATGGCTTACTTAAACTAACTTCATTGAAAAAGGACCTATGCACTTCTCTCGCGCTTTATAGCAATCTTGAGAATCAAAAGGCCTTTTTTTATGATTTTAGGTTAAGATAAAGCAATCACCTCCACACTTCATTTTGGGTTTAAAATTGAACAAAACATTGTGTGAGTGTGAGTAGAGCATTATTGCGTACATTCTCTTTCTTTGTGTTGCAAACAAGGATTGATCGAGTTACGAATATTGTCTTTACTCGCTTTTGTTATCTTAGAGGGTCTGCCTTGGGGAAAAAGTACTCACCCAAGGGAATGACTCAACTGGTAACACTCTAAAGCCAAGAGTATTTCCAACCAGGATATAAATGTGGGTATTGGAATAAACGCCGATATCATGCGGTTGGCTCTGACGAGATGGATATGAAAATGGACTTTCGCTGTATGGGTCAATCTCCACGAATGAAAAATCCTAATTAAAACCCATGTTTTAGAATTTCCAAATTCCTTGATCTATTTGTTGGTGCAAGAACAGTTGTTCTAAAGCTGCCCCACACTTTTACGGTCTTTTAATAGAAATGGAAAGCATGCCATGGGAGTTTCATGGGTGTTGATGCTTGGTTGCCCCGAATGATGTTAATGAGCCGTGGAGGGGAGCCAGTGGGGTCAATCATCTAACCATTCACTAAAGATAAGCGTAGCTGGACTTGTCCAAGTGGGAATCCAACAAATATTATCTTCCATATCCATAGGGTTGTACTTACTCTTGGTTACGAAATGCTTTGCTTGTTCGAAAACATCTTGGAAACAAACACTTAAACATCATCAAAATTTCAAACCCTTTAGGAGACAAATACAATTGACCCAATTCATGTGTTATTGCTTGCCCTTGGGATTTACATCCTTAGAGGTTTCTAAACACTTGGATTACATCTCAATTTGTCTACTAAAGTTAAACAATAGGTAACCCTTGCCTTGAATTCATCGAATTTCCACATAACATGCTTTGTGGGATTCAAAGAAATTAAGACATTGAACATCTAGTTTGGAAACTTAATCAAAGAAGTGTTTGTGGTAAAATAAAACCATTAAGAAAAGATAAACAAAATAAACTCTCACATGTGTTGAAACTTCACGATTTTTAAGAAGTCAAAACCCAAAACGAAAGTCCTTGGTTCAAAATCCAGAAATGTATGCTCAAATTGAACCACTTCTTGGTTATAAAGGTCTATAGAAGCATTGCATGTTCTTCAATACCGAGGTTTTAGGTAAATGAAGTGTCTCTTTTTTAGGTTCATCTTAGGATCAAAAGAAATCAAAATATTTTTCACCCATCCTTCAAACATCAAACCAAAAAACATCTCACCATCACCTTTTGAGAAATCTTGAAATTATCCTTCATGCTAGGCTTTTTGGAAAAAATCAAAATCATCAAATCTGTGAGACAAAATCCTTGAAATCTTTATCAAATCATCTTTGGCTAGGTATGTGTAGATGCATCTTTTTGCATATGCTTAGTCAAAGTTATCAAACCATCTTGTTTAGCTAGGTATATGTAGATTCATCCTTCTTCATATGCTTGGTTAAATTATCATCTTATTTGAATAGGTGTGGGTAGATGCATCCTTCTCCCTACACATATTCAAATTATCATCCTTTGAGAAAATCTACCCCTTAGATAATCATCCAACATCTTAGGGTCTACTTGTTCAAAATCAAAGCAAACCAAAATCAATCAAATCAAGGCAAATCCAAAGAATCAAAACTCAAAATCCGAAACATATCCAAAAGTTCCAAAAGTCTAGCATCCCCCTCAAGATTTATCAAAAGATCAAAACATCCATATCAGGGTAAAAGCAGAAAACTATGTCACACTTTCGGCCAAATAAAGTAATTCAGTTGGATTACTTTCGGTCGACTAGTTTTCGGCCGATAGGGTTTGGCTGAATCCACGGGGTAGTGACATGGCACCTACGTGGCTCCACCTTTTAGGGCGAGCTACTTTTGGCCGAAACCTTCTTGGCTGAAAATGTGTCGACATGGCACCTACGCGGCTCCACTTTTTTGGGCGAGTTGCTTTTGGCTGAAACCTTATCGATCGAAAATTTTGAAAAAAAAAAAAAAACCAGGCTGACCATTTTGAACACTCGAGCGAAAGGGTTGAGGGCGAGAGCTTGTCAGCTGAGGTCAACACCAACATCGACCATATATACCCAGGTTCTGTCCGGGGTCATTTGTTGGATTGTTTTATTCGTGTTTTGTGTGTTCTATCTCATTTGGGAGATTTATTCGATGTATTTTGGGTTAGGGTTTCATTGAAATGTGAAAATAATTTTTTCTGATCGATTTTATTGGTGGAAAGATATGAAAGTTTGTGTTGTTTGTGATAATGATGAGGAAATATATAGATTTGGTTGTGATGTTTGGAAGATTATTAGATTTTTATGTTTAAACAGTTTGCTCTAGTGTTTTAATAATTTGGGGTTTTGTGAGAAAAGTGACCTAATTGTCAAATTCATCCATACTATATATATTTGGGAGGTATTTGATATTAGCCAACATATCTTGTGGATTCTTCTTGTTTTGTCTCCAACCAAACTTGAATGTTGCCGAAACCCACACTAATCAATTGACTTAATGAAGGAAAACACCTGCTCACCTCACCTCCTTTTCTTGACTTGCAAGCTACACAAAAATAACAACACAAATCTTCCTAAACCTCGCGTTACACTGATCGAAATAGCCCAACAATAATCCTGCTGCTTTGCTCAATAAAGATATCTACCATAAGTTCTGGTTAACGTACTATTTAGGTGGGGACAGTTGACTATACTGCATGAATATGAAGAGCACCTCCTCCGGCCATTGTTATAATTTTTTCTTTCTGTCTAGAAAGTAGAATGATCGTACACATTGCTTGAATTCACAACATGAAATCATAGTTGTCCAATGTCAAAATGCATGGATTGTTCCAGTCAATGTCACAGTTGATAAGATATATTTCACTTTTTTTATACTAAAATTGACTTATGCTGAAGTTGACTGATAACAAATAATTAAAGGCCGTTAACAGTATATATATATATTTTAAGGCTCGAAAGATTTAAAGATCGAACAATTTTAGGAAAAGGTCTCGAATGATTATAAACAAAGCAAGAACAAAAAATCATGATAACTCCTATAGAGTTCACAAATTTGATTGTTCACATCCAATAGAGAGCCCCAGAATGCAGGGGATTGGCATAGTTAACAAACCAAAAACTTGATGTCTCTATTATCACCATGTCAACAACACAACATAACTTCAACATTTGATTATGGCCATGATATTTCTAGTCTAGTAAATGATTTTGAATGCTTTTGGTAGAAAACTGAGTTTTTGTTAACATTTTTTAATATATATTATCACCGTGTCAACAACACAACATAACTTCAACATCTGATTATGGCCATGATATTTCTAGTCTAGTAAATGATTTTGAATGCTTATGGTAGAAAACTGAGTTTTTGTTAACATTTTTTAATATATATTATCACCATGTCAACAACACAACATAACTTCAACATCTGATTATGGCCATGATATTTCCAGTCTAGTAAATGATTTTGAATGCTTCTGGTAGAAAACCAATTTTTTGTTAACATTTTTTAATATATACATATATATATATGTTGGCTAATATCAAATACCTCCATAGATCTGTTTTATCTATTTGATTTTCTGAAATATTTGGGCTTCAGAACATACCAAGTTTACTCATTGGCTATGCTTTGGACTATCACCACTATTAAGTATGAGTTGATGATCAAAGAGATTCCCTATTAGTGTGAAATCCAAACCACTTATCATTTCTTGCAACAGAAAAATTCAAAAACATGCAACTAGAAACTGTCAAGAGCAAAGTGCCAATCCTTGAAAATCCTAATAACCATCAGAAATGACCCAGACATGAACATATAGCATGATCTAATTAAGAATGAAAAGAGATTAAAGATGAAAGTGAAATAAAATGTTTATACTTCATTGTATATACACATCTTGTTAGAGCACAACGTATAAACTATATTGACTATAAGACTGAATAGGCTAGAAATTAATCTCAACAAATCAACAGAAGTAAGACTTCTCCATCAACAGTTGCAAATGCTAAAAACTCTTTCCCATAACAGTGGTTATGAAACAATGTTCTAAAATAGAACCTACAAACTATCACATGCAATGCAATTATTGTAAGTCAAAAGAAAGAACAAATGAGACAATGCATTCTAGCTCCCAATTTCAAAGACAACCAATCTCCTGTGTAGAGGTGCTAGTTCAATCAAATCACACAATTTCAATCAATCATCCCTTAATCTAATTAGTCTCAACTTCTCATAAACAAGGAAACCATTTCTAATTAACAAATCTTTGCTTTTCCATAAAGCTATCTATGAATTCCTGTAAAAAATCCATCTATAGCTTCTACATGGTTTTATTTGTTCTAGTTCCCTAAATAAACTAAACAATGCATCTTACTAAACTTGAAAACAATTTCCCCCTTTATTTGTGTCATATATCTTATCTTTATATCATGAAGACTTATTAGATTTATTTGCATGTCTATGTCTCTAATATCCTTTATTTGAATGTATACTAGCTCCAATATCCTTCGTTCTTTTCTGCATGGATATCAAGTTCATATTTAATTCTTATTTTGGCACTAATTGTGAGATGTGTGGGGCTCATTATAATTCTTCCCTACCTAAATTGAGACCATTGTAAATAGTTAAGGTAGATCTTTTGATTGCACCAAATATTCTATAAGCATCCAACTCCTTAGCCTTTATCTCTATCCTGAGGTCATCTATCTTCAAGACAAAAACCCGATTGGCTCATAGCTGAAATGATATATCCTTCATCTACTCATCAAATTACATTGAAAAACATGATAGCATTTACTGGTTTGTCAATTTCCACTGTAAAACCACTTCTTTTATATTTTCAAACAAATGGATGATAGAATCTGTCGGTCCATTAGATTTATTCGTATGATCACATTAAACTCTTGTACATCTAAACTCTTGGCCTCATTTACATTTCCCAAATTAGTTTCCTTATCTTCATGATGAGAGGCCTTTGTTCTCTAACAATCACTATCACTTGATGGTTGCGACAATTCCACTTGGTCTTTCATTGCATTTATCCCAACCATTAGTACTTCTTTCAAAGCATCAACTTGAGAATTTGAACTTGCAAAATGTGGCATACCAGTTTCTCAAGAGCCTACATAGCCTACATTTGAACTTGCAAAATGTGGCATACCAGTTTCTTATAAACTATATTGACTATAAGACTGAATAGGCTGGAAATTAATCTCAAGAAATCAACAGAAGTAAGACTTCTCCATCAACAGTTGCACATCAATTCTATCAATGTGAATTTCTGTAACAAATTCCTGTGTCTTAGTATGATAACTACAATATACACATATGTACACATGTGTATATGTATGTATGTGTATGCACTTGAGTGTACATACATGTAAATGTGTACACAATATATATAAATGCATGTGTGTATGTACATACATACATTTTTCCTAAATTTACATTTCTATAAATTCAAAATTGAAAACCCCAAATTTTTAGTTCACCATATGTATGTATACATACATGTATACATATATGTATGCACATGCATGTGCACATATATATGTGTATGTGTGTACATGTATACATTCATGTGTAAATAATGCACGTACATGTATGTGTACATATATATACATGTACATGTGTACATGTGTATATGTATGTATTATATATACATATGTGTCTGTGTGTATGCATATATATATATATATATATATATATATATATATATACATACATGTATGTGTGTATGTACATGTACATGCATATATGTGTATGTGTGTATGTATGTATGTATTATATATGTATGTGTATGTGCGTATGCATGTATGTATTATATATACATATGTGTACATGTGTGTATGTATGTATGTATATGCATATATATATGTATGTACATGTATGTATGTACATGCACATATATGTGTATGTGTGTATGTATGTATGTATTATATATGTATGTGTATGTTCGTATGCACATATATATGTATGTGTATGTGCGTATGCATGTGTGTATTATATATACATATGTGTACATGTGTATGTATGTATATGCATATATATGTGTATGTACATGTATGTATGTACATGCACATATATGCGTATGTGTGTGTGTATGTATGTATTATATATGTATGTGTATGTCTGTATGCATGTATGTATGCATATATATATATACATATGTATGTGTGTATGTATGTATGTACTTGAGTATGTATATGTATGCACGTGCATGTCTATATATATATGTACATGTGTGTACATGTATGTATATAGACATACATACACATACATACATGTATATATACATGTGTACATACACACACACATAGATATGCATGTACATACATGTACACACACACACACACATATATATATATATATACATGTGTACACACATGCACTCCCACATACATACATGTGTACATACATGTACATACAGATATATGCACATGTACATATGTATGTATACACACATACACATATATATATACATGTATATACATTTACACATGCACTCCCACATACATATATGCAAATAAATGTATATATATGTACATACACAAATGTATTGAAAGTCTCAGATTTGGAGTTGTCAAATTTAGATTATGTTATCTAAGTTGTTGCAAAAGGTGAACTATTGAGTTAAGTTCATTGAAGAAGAAAATAAATTAAATATGATGAAATAAAGGTCATTCCATGCTTACAAGGCCAAGGTTTCTAATCAAACATAGCATTCCCGAGGCCTAAATTCATCTTTGATGAAAGAAAAAGATGATATCAAAGGAGATATTGTGCCTACAAAACATGTGTACAATGTTTATATTTTATTCCTAAGGAATTTATTTCAAAGAATTTTAACTTTATTACTTTAATATGTTTTAAGTTAGATGAAAAATTAAGGAAATGTTAACCTTTTTATTTAGTGTTTGATTTAAAAAATAATTGATTACAAAGAAAGGCTAGATATATATGTGACCAATTGTAATGAAGAGTATTTTTTTATTTTGATCAGAATTTTAGTATAGAGTGGTTGAAAGGATAAATATATTTTTTCCATATTTATTCTTGGTCAAATATTACATGCATCTATGATTTAATAGGTTCACATAGAGATAGATATAAAGTTTGAACTAGATCTCATTAGATACATTTAAATTTAAAAATGTTTTCTAGTTTTGAAACTTGAAAATTTTACCTTTAATTTAAATATATATATATTTTTAGTTTTGAAAAAATTTCAATTTAAATTTGTTTAGTTCATCATGTAATTTTGTTTTATTGGTATGCATATCTCTATCTATTTATATATATCATGGCCGATGAGGGATCTCATCATTCCCCTCGTTTTGAGTGAGAAGCTCAAACTAGATCAAATATATTTCAGGATAGTATTGCTAGATTGGACAATGCTCTAAAATGTTTAGAGAAAACAATTGACAACTCCCCCAATTTGGCTAATCGAGATAGATTAGTCACTATTAGACAAGAGATTATTAAGATGATCGAGACAATTCGATCATACAATCCTTATGATGAAATCAACATTGAGCAGTTTTATTTTTCTCTTGCCAGGAGTGTTACTGGCACAGTGAAACATAGAGAAGTTGCCAAATTAGTTTCAAGTGAAAATGTGTTATCCATGTTCCCATTTTATAGAGGAAAAAATAAAATTAGAGGATATGTGGTTACGAGGTGTGAAGATCCTCTTGTTGCGCCATTCATATACACTAGATGGTTGGCAGCACATCATAGATGGCCTCACAATGACGAGAAGCCATTGTATTTTGTCAAACAGTTATATGCAGAATTTCATTTACATATAGAGGTGGACTACACATCTTATCCTGAGCATGCTGGCCAAGGTAAAGGCCGTTTTTCTGACAAACCACAGTTTAGACCTTCAAATTTTCCACCGCCTGTGAACAAGAGGGAATTAGTTGGCCCAAACCTTTTGGTTTTACCAAAATGTTTGGAATTGGCAGCAGTAGGGGAGGCAGCAACAGGCTCCACTTAGAGTCAGATTTTTGAAAACATTGCCTCTATTACGATGCAAATTGATCATATTTCATCTGATCGAGTTGGTAGATACTTATTACACCCACGGATCAACCTTCCTCCCACTGAGGCTACATCTGCATCGTATGATCCATTTATTAGTGCCGATCTACCTACTCTTGCAGATGTCAAGCATATGACCCACACGACTCTGCGTAATACGTGTAGACTCTCAATTTTGGATTTACTAGCAGCATATTAGGTTATCAATGAGGACCATGGGATTTCTCTTGATAGGGTACCAAAATTTATTGGACAACGATATCCTCATACACATACGAGCCACAGGGTGGAAAATGCAGCTCAGGATATTCCACATCAGCCTACAAGATCCCATGCACATCATGTTTCTATTGATCCTTTAGCTTGTCCAGGTAGTTGTCAGGATGTTATAGGTCACGTTGAGGCTACTGCGACACCTGATCCTATCCATGGGACATATAGTCGACTTCTTTTTTCTACTGATACTATACATGCTACAGAGCCCCCTGCGATGTCTTTACATTCTCGTGATCTTAGTGACATTGGTAGAGCCATTGAGCAGGCACAATAGGTACTTTCAATTTATAATTTAAATACATATATTTAAAATTGTGTTCTAAAAAAATATGTAATGCATTTTAAAAAATTCTAGTTGTTTAACTCCTGATTGAAATTGTGTACTTGAAAATTTTAAGCAGTATGGTGATTTGCCAGACTTTGGAAATTTGGAGCATGATGGCGATCCCACGTAGTATGCATATGAGGTACATTTAAATTTAATTTAAAAAAATTAATTACTTGATGTTTAAGTTTGAACACATTGAACTCAAGTACATTGTAATTTTAGATAATTTTACATATATATGTACTTGAACACATGCAGGGGTTGGGATGAGGCTCAGGACACAGATCGGGAGATATTGGATCGGGACATGGATCCACACATCTTGGATCATCAGAGCGATCGGTCCATGGATCGAGGGAGATATTGGGCTGTGGATCGAGGGAGAGATCGAGCCATGGATCGAGGGAGAGGTCGAGGGAGAGATCGAGCCATAGATCGAGCCAGAGATCTGATGATTCTATTCATACCAGACATCCCTCTCTTTGAGATTTGTTTTATAGTATTACATGTTTGAGATCATATTATTACATGTTGGAGACACTTTTTATGATTTATGTATTGAACATTTGCATGTGTTACATACTTATGTTTTATGGTACACATATATATACTTGGCATGATTTACATGTCACATTCATACAATTATGTTTTATGGTTTGAATCTAGGTTTGTTATATACGTGCATTATTATGGTTTGATGTTCACTTACATTACATCTATAAATACATCGTGCATTAAATTAGTTTATGGTTTTATTTATTTAGCAAGGAACAAGTACCTTTATTTAAATTAAAATTATGGTTTGTTCAAATGCACTTGTTGTACATATAGATAAATTTACATTGTGAAATCAAAATGTTGGACTCCACTATCTAATGGTTGCTATTTGTAAATTTAAAAAGATGGACATGTACATGTAATTAATTTAAATAAATAGTTCAAATGAATTTGTCTTTAATAAATAGGTCAAGAAATAGAAAAAATTGAATGCAAATATGCTTGAGATTAATGCTATATTTTAAAGTAGAACATAAAAATGCAATTGGAAATAGATGATAGTTCTTGAATTCTTTAAAGCTCTAAATGTTCATTTTTAAAGTCAGTATAGGTTAAATACATTTAAATTGTGCATATATCATGCTATACATGAACCTAATTTCTAATTCCATATAATCTAATACACATGTTCATTTGAATGTGCATGCAAAGAATTCTTGAACTAGATGATGAGCTATACTTGTGTCCAGTTGAATGTAAATGAAATCATATATATATATTTGAAAGTGTTCACTTAAGAATGAACCATATAATTCAAAGAAATCATGTAAGCTATAAGTGGAGTTGAATGTAAATGAAATCAAATTTCTAGTCTTGAAAGTTTAAGAATTCCATGTGGAACATTTATATATATGCAATTGGAAATTGATATATATATTTAAATCTTGAAAGTCATGCACATTTAATATTAAATTAAAAATTGATGACAATTCTATATAAATTAAAAATTGATCAAGTAGATCTAGATCTTCCTGGATGACAATTCTATATAAATTAAAAATTGATCAATCCATATTTAATTGTACTGGAAAGATGGACCATTACATACATGGTCTCAAGCTATACATGGTAAACAAAGTTAAATTGATGCCAAAATGTAGCTATCTCAAGCACCCCAAACACCATCACTATGATTCACTACAATGTTCATATATTCCAATGCACCTTGAGGTGAACAAGAAAGACCAAACCAAGAGAACCTGGATACAATCTAAGATTAACAAAATGGATAAATAATAGTTCTATACTTAAAAAATAGGAGCTACTGTTCTTAAGCAAATTTGGATTTTAAAGATGAAATCAAATTATAAGGTCAAGTGATTTTTTATTAGGAGATTGGATTTGAAATGGATGATAGTCCAGATTAAGGATAAGGTCCCTAGATGTTGAAAGCTTTGGGTGATGACGAAAGGACAATATGATTTATGGACTAGATTGAGACCAAGTAACCAAATTTTGATGTTTAAGTGATGTTTTTTTATTATTAAGGATGGAGAATGGATGTATGGTTGAGATGGATCTAGATGGATAATTTTTAAATGATTCTAGGATGATTATGGTTAAATGGGTTATTACTTGATAAAACTTGATCTTAA
This sequence comes from Sequoia sempervirens, assembly GCA_007258455.2. NCBI lineage: Eukaryota > Viridiplantae > Streptophyta > Pinopsida > Cupressales > Cupressaceae > Sequoia > Sequoia sempervirens. The sequence goes on from VDFB02000015.1 coordinate 138,016,705, forward strand.
CTTGATGATTAGGATGAGGGATGCTTACTTGATGAAAATAATAAAATTAGGATGTGATGATTAAGATACATGAAAATCCAGATGATCATTTAAAATTATTGAATGTTGTGCATTAGTAATGTATAAAAAATAAAGAAAACTAGAGACAACATTTATGTCTAGATTCTTCACCACTCAAACACCAAATCAACTAGATAATTATATAAGTTTGTGGAGTTGAATGTTCAAATGAAATGAAAGATTTGAATGTGAACTTAAGAATTCCGCGGAACATAAATAAATTTAAATGCAAAATTGGAACATAGACTAGGTTTTGTACAAATTGTTGCACGTATATATATATTCAATCTAGCTCATGTATATAAGTGGAGTTGAACAAATATTTAAATTCAAAGATTTGAAAGTGAAAGTTTAACAATTCCATGTCAAACATAAAAATTACAATCAAGGAATCTAGAGAGATGATATAAAGGAATTTCTAGAGATTCTCAAGAGTGAACTTAAAAGAATGAACCATGTCCAACATGTAAAAATGCAATTGGAAATTTAGATGATTTAAAGGAATTTAGGCAAAATGTAAATGAAAACATTTTTAAAGTCACTAGGTTTTGTATCAAGCATATATATGATCTAACATACATGTCACATTCTAAAAAAAAACCCATTCTAAATCATGTCACATGTCCAATCAATACAAATATATATTATCTAGATTTGGAGTCATAAATGTGTACATATATCCAAAAAACAACTTAAAGCTCCTGGTACATAAAATCTGGATCCTCTCTATCTTTAATTATCTCTAAAATCTTCTCATGATCTTCAATAGGCAACCTCCACTTTTGTTTGGCACGTCCTCTTTTAGGTAAAGTTTCTAAATTTATTTTTGTTGCCAAAACTAAGTGACTGTAATGTAGAACCTTTTGTCCTGGCCTATAATCAACAAATATAATACCATTTTTATCTATCTTTATTTGTTGATAATATGTGCCTTCAATAAAGGCTGATCCAATGGGATACTCTTGTCCATCACCATCTGTCATCGATTTGACCAATTTTCTTTTTGGTTGTGTACATCTTAGTAGATAGTAATCTACACCTTCCACATTTTCAGGATCTGCAACTACAATGAAAATATCTCCTGTACACACACCACATATTTACATATTTAAGTAAATTATACATTTAAAAGTTGTAAAAATTTATATTTTATATTTGAAACTTACTTAAACATAGAATATATATAAATTTAAATCTTGATTTTAACTAAATTAATCAATTTCCATACCTGTAACAACTAAATCAGATACACGTTCGTAATCAGCTGAATATAGTGGATCGTAGACATCGACATTGTCATCTTCAGCAAAAGGAGGCATTGATATTAATTGTTTCATTTCCCATTGTGAAACATACCCATCTCTAATATTCTCACATTGATCAATATTTGCATTGTCCTCAATGCAATCAATACAAAAACATGATTTTTCTCTCACATTCATTGCATAAGGCCTACTACTCCCCGTTGTCATGATTTGATGCAGATTTCTAATATCATGAATTGCTTGACAATTATAAGGATTTGATCGATCAATATCTATTTAAATTAAAACTTGAAAATTTAAATTGAAATCATGTATGTACTTGAACTTTGAAATTCAAATTTTTAACAATTTTTGACTAGACATACATACTTGTAACTTCCCAAAAATACCGTGTATTGTATGTTGAGTCGCGAGCAGAAAAATGACTTTTGCACCATTCAACAATTTCGTTTGCATTCCGTATGGAATTACCTACAAGTTACACACAAGTTGGCACAATTTGTCACCTATTACTTTCAAGGAACTTAAAAGAATTTAATTTAGTTAAATTAAATATATATATCTAATCTTTTAAAAAATATCTATATATATATATATATATATATATGGTGAAAACTTTACATACCAACAAGTTCATGTTGACAAAGTGCACACTTCACACATGCTCCTGCTCCATCGTGCTCTCCTTTTCCATGTCCACTCTCATAAAAATTCTACAAAAAATTGGTGTTGCATCTAGCATGTTGACTGCTTAACCAAACAAAGGATTTTGCAGACTTAAATTGTCTTGTGAAGTTACAAATAATTAAACACTTGAAAACCAAATTATCTTCAAAAAAGTAATTATATATATAGATTTAAGTAATCAAACAATTTAAGTCTCAAAGTTAAAAGTAAATATAAATTAAATAAAAATAATTAAAAAACCAATGTACTTACCAACACATCCATCAGACCATATCCAGTGTTGTTCTTGATTTATGCCACGTCGTCTTAGGTCTTCAAAAAACATTTTGAAACAATGAGCTACATAGCTTCTATCATGATTCGTATCATCACTGATATAAAAGTGAACCTCTTTGATGATAATTCTATCATCTTTGCTACTTTGTATTCCATCGACCACTAACTCTGCATGCCTGTATCAAACTTGCACGAAGATTGCAACTTGCTCTGAATGATAATATTGACTTTTGATCTCAGTTTGAGGACTAAGTGTATAGTTCTCAGAGAAATCTACAATAGAGAGAATACAACCTGGTGGAAAAAAATTCTTTGAATGACAAAATTGCTTAGCTTTCCATCTTGCACCATGACAATGTTGGATATGTGGATATATGATATTGCAAAATTTACTCATGAATTCATTGTAAGGCAATCCACTCTCTTTGAGAACAATTTTTTTGGCCTCAACTCCTGACTTCGTTAAGTATGTCTCATATTCAAATCTCTTCCAAGTAACTTGCATTTCATTATTGTCAACATGTAAAAGATTCTTCAAATCCCCACAATCATTACATATATTTTTTATACATTGAACATTGAATTCATCTGAATTTTCTGATTTTTCACATAGAAGAGACTTCACAAATTGTGTTGTGCTTCCAGGGATGGCTAAATTTCGATCAATTGTTGCCAAAATTTTTCTATATGATTGTAGGTGTAGATAAAATTCAACATGATTTCAACAACAACAAGTTTCACGTACTTTATTTATACGTACAAATGATGGTCATAGTGTTTCAAACATCCTTTGACAAATCTTCACATTTAAAAATTCTTGTTTAAATGCTTCAAAAAGTTCACTTTGTGTTGTATCTATAAAATGTTTTGGATGAGAAATTTTTGTACCATCATCACCTATTATTTGTATAGTATCCCTTCTATTGGAAGAAACACGAGAGTGGGTGGTCCAATATTCAACTACTTGTTTCTTTACATCTTCTGAAATTCTATCTTTTTGAGGAACCCTACAAATATTTACCCAATTTTTCTCAATTTTTCCATCTATTTCATCTCTCTTTTCAATATATCTTTGAACAGTTCTCCTAGAAACATTTAGTAATTCAGAAATTGCTTGAACTTGTCTTCTATGTGATAATTTCTTACTAGAAATTACAGTCATCAACGCTCTACGTGCAACACTTAAATCACTAGATCGACTCTTCTTTTCAATACATTCTAATGCTTCTTGCAGGTTTTCAACAATTGTTTGTTTTAAATCTGATGACCTTTTCCTATTATCAACCCCTAACAACTCCAAAACAGGGGTCATTTCTTTTCATCTAAATAACTTTGCAATTAACTGTGCTCTTCCAATTAGAGATTTCTCTTCAAAAAATTCATCCCATATTTTTTTAGAGTGTAATTTTAATGTGCTTTCAGATAACATATCTTTAGATGAAATATTATTGAAAAGAGAATCTTCATCCATCTCCATCAAATTTTCCATACCATAGTCCAAAACATTTATATTAGTACTAGGTTCAGTTTGTTCTTGTACCTGTACGTCACCTTGATCATCAATATTTTCCATGGGTTGTTGTTCAGTAGATGTTCCTTCATTCGCTTTTCTCTTTCTTTGTCTTACTCGTGTTCGATCATACTTCCTCGATCTAGCCCTTGGATTTGCCATCACAAATTACACTCAAATTTGAATGATTGCCTACATACAAATTTGTACACACATAAGCTTTCCATGAAACATGTACATGTAATATAGCATAAATATTTTAAAAAGCTTGTAACTAGATGCAAAACATAAACATAAAATATTTAAACAAAAGTTTTTAATAAACATAAACATGCAAAACATAAAATATTTTTAATTGAATAATAAATATATTTCTACAAATATTTCTTTGATGTTAATATTTTAATAAAAAAAATAGTGAAAACAAACTTCAAATGCATTTTTCATAAAAACATAATCAATTAAATAAGTTGAAGATCAATACATACCTTAAAAATATCTCTCCTCTTCTCCAAATGCCTTTTTTTTTGCCGAAATAAGTCTTGTAAATTTCAGAAATTATAAACCTTCTAAAATGTCAAAATAAACCTTCTTTAATCGAAAACAATCGAGAAATTTTTGAAATATTTGTTATTTTTGAATTTTTTTAATTTGAGAAATTAGAAAGAAAATAATTTTATTTTATTTCAGTTATTTTCGGCCGAGTATTTATCGGCCGATCCATTACCGGTGAGAGGGTTTCGACTGAAACCTTATTAGCTGAAACAATGTCGGCCGAAAATGTCTAGTTGGCATCCTACATGGCAGCCAACTCATCATTTCTCAGAATTTTCTGAAACATTAATCTTTGGCAGAGTATTTCTCTAGTCAGATTGATCTTTTTGCAAGAAATAAAAATACCCTTTTGTAGAGCTTGAAGTGTAGAATCCAAATATATAATTTTTATAATATTTTGATTAGTTTTAATATGTTTTATTTTTAAAATAATGCAAGTAGGTTTTTAAAATAAAAAAAGAGGTTGATTAGATATTAAAAAAAAGATAGTAAAACTTATTAAAATGTTTTAAATCTTATATGGGGCATAAGAGGAGAGAGTCTACTTCAAAAGGGTATGTTTTATTTTTTGAAAATGATTAAAAAAATTGAAATTAGTTTACGGTCCGTGAAAACTGTCAAATTCTGACATGTTTGACTTTAAAACGTTATTATGAGAAAAATATACATCAAAATGTGATTTTTTTTTTCATGCACAAGATATTGAAATTACCTATTTGGAAAAAAAAATAGGGAGAAATGAAGTTTTTTTCAATTTGTTTCTTTACGGCCCGTGAAGTCACTCTTTTATGAAATTTTCAGCATTCCAAAATTTGTCCTTAAATTGATAAAAACATAATAAAAACATTTTTTTTTAAATTTTAAAAATTACAGGAATAAACTACTCCAAAAGTTCTACATTTCATTAGTTTACATCATTTTGAAATTCAAAACATAAAGACCACTTTTATGTGGTCGAAGTTCAAAATTTCTTTTGCTGTTGGCCGATTCCTTTATAAAGTGTGACATAGGTTTGTGCCTTTACCCATCATCCATCTCTTGCATCATCATCATATCACCTTTTGATCCCCAAGATATCCTAAAATTATCTCTTTTGTGCATAAAGTAAAGATCAATCCAAAGAATTAAGAGAGTCATCTCCCATATTCTTGATCCTTGTTTTATGGTTCAAACTAGATCTCAATACAAGAACATGGAAGCTGACAAAGAAACACCCGCTTCAAGTGACCTAAGCCAAACGAACGTTGAAATGAATCCCGTCGAATCAAGCAATCCTTTGACTATCTCATTATCACAAAACCCACAAGAGGAAATACAAGGAGAAGATCTTACCTTTGGGATGTCACATGAAGATCTTACCTTTGAGATGTCACATGCTTGAACTAGCAAAACAAGGGGCCAAATTACCTTTGGGATGTCACATGCTTGAACTAGCAAAACAAGGGGCCAAATTACCTTTTGATTTTGACATAAGCTCCATAGTGGAACCATCTTTGGAGGATATGCCTCTAATTTCATCCACACTCCCCATCTCATCTACACCCCCATCCCAAAGCATCACTCAAAACATTCCGCAAATCACAACATCTTTTGCTCCCACCCAACCCAATGTTAATAAGGGAAATGCATTTCTTAATGCTATTCAAACACACCCCCTTGTTAATAATCAAGACTTGGAGGAAAATAACATTTTGGAACAAAACATACCCCAAAATCCATTACATAAGTATGTTCCTCTCACTTTCCATAATCCTAATGACCCATCATCATCATCCTTTTGCGCAACACCTCAAACTCCTCTCCTCACAAATCCTCAAGAAGAAGGTGACATGTTCGGAGCTGGGGGCATTTTCGACACCACAACATTTTCTCAAGAACTCACACCCCTCACATTTTCACCTCTTCCACCATTACCACCATTATCCACACCTTTACTTGGTTTGGGGCTTCCACCTTTACCAAGTATCAATCAAACCAATATCCCAAACACCAATCAAAACATCACGCCAAACTCTCAAAACTTGTCATCAATATCACAACAATAGATGACAACTACACAATCAATCGCGACATCATCAACCACCCCCCTAACATCGCAAAGCATGGTCTCTCAAGGGCCAACCACATCAATAGCACCATTTACCACTCAAACCACCAACATGAAAACACCATCCACCACTCAAATCACCAACACGACATCACCGCTCACCACCACCACAAACGCCATTCCAAATCCACCACCACCCCCACCACCACCAACTTCTAGCATATCAAGCCAATAGAATATGACATTGCAAGCAGCTTAGCAAGCTGCTTATCAAACGTGATTCCTACAAGTGCAAAAACAAAAAGCTGCGCAACTAGCTGTTGAGCAAGCCACTCAAGCTGCGCAAGTTGCCCAAGCAGCCAAAGCCGCATTACAAGCACAATAGGCTACACAAGCCCAAGATTTATTGCAACAACAACAACAAGCCGCTCAAGCCACATTACAAGCACAAAAGGCTGCTCAAGCCCAAATTTTCTTGCAACAACAAGCAACACAAGCAGCGCAAGCACAAGCCCAAGCTCAAGCGCACACCCAATATCAAGCACAACAAGCACAAGCACAAGCACAACTTTTTACACAAAAACAAGCAGCGCAACTATAGGCATATCAACAAGCAATAAAAAAAATCAAGAGCAACAAGAAGCAGCCCAATTGGCAACCCAACAACAAGCATTGTTGGAACAACAACAAGCACAACAACAAGCAAAACAAAAGGCAATCCTAGCACAACAACAAGCAATCCTAGCACAACAACAAGAAAAACAACAAGCGTTGTTTATACAACAACAAGTGCAAGCATACCTAACTCGACAGAATGTGCAAATACCATCAAATAACACACCAAACAACCCACCCATCCAACCCACAATCGAAACACCCTAGAACACCATCATCCCACCCCCTAATCCACAAAATGACATAACGACACAAATCAGGTTGCTCTCGCAACAAGTGCTCGATCTTCAATTAGGGCGAACCACAAAAACACCAAGCAACTTGTGTCCCTATCCATTCGGCAGGAGCTTGGTGATGAAACCACTCCCCAAGGGATTTGAGATCCCCAAGTTTGAAAAATATCATGGGACGGGAAACCCTGAAGATCACATCAAGGAATTCCAGGTTCATTGCATGGAAGTCACATACGACGGTACCTATCTGATGCGGCTATTCCCTAGGAGTTTGGCTAGCCACGCTATGGAATGGTTCTCTCGCCTACCTTCAGGCATCAGAACATTCCAAGAAATTATAGACGCATTCATTAAAAACTATGCATGCATCATTGCCATGGATGTTAGTCTAGAAGAACTCTCAGCTCTGAAACAAGGAAAGAATGAATCATTCGCTTCATTCCTACAACAATGGCGATCTAAGGCCAATTGGAGCAAGTGGACCATGCCCAAGGAACAACAAGTTTGCACCATTATATCCAACCTTGACGGCCTCTTGGCATTTCATCTCAAGGTACAAGGGATCACCACATATGATCAGTTGATCTCCAAGGCGCTCAACATCGAATGAGCCCTTATGACAACTCGCAGGATCAACTTCATACCCCGAACAACAAAACAACCACCCACCCTCCAATTACAACGATAAACCTCGCATGTGGGGAAGAAACAAAAATGTTACTAATGATGGTGTCATCGACGCCAAAGTGGTCATTAGTGCCCCTTGCCAAAATACACCCACACCACAAATCCAAATCCAACACCAAAACAATCATCAGACAACACACCAACCAAACAATAATCTGACAATCAACAATCTCAATGATCAAAGGGGACCACCCCAACGGAATAAGAGCTATCCCAAGTGAAAATACACCACTCTAGGGGAACCACTAGAAGTCATCATGAAGAAGCTGATAAATGAAAATCTCATCAAAGCACCCACCTATGACAATTACCAAAAACCGAATGTGAAACCTCCTTGGTATAATGAGAATCAACTTTGTGACTTCCATAAAATCAAAGGGCATACCACGAATAGTTGTATGAGGCTAGAAAACATAATTCAAGATCTCATCGATCAAATAATTATAAACATTGAATAGCCTTCAGGAAACCAAGATCTTAAGATATACACGAATCCGATGCCTAACCATGGCAATAAAGGGAATAATAATAACACCGATAAGGGGAAAGGAACCCACACAAACGTGAATCATGTGTACGAAACAGTCATCGCCTCCCTAGATGAATACTGCATAGTCATCACCATCAAAGACACCCATGCCAATTGCGGAGTCACCACAAGAGGCGAAAAAGTTACCATCACAGGATCATCCCAGCCAAACAAAGTCCTTGCATCTAGATCTGTCCCTAATGGCTACAATGTTCTAGATCAAATCAAAAGAACACCAACATAAATCTCCTCAACCCATAAGAAAATTCTTGAGGAAGTGTTGGCCTCATCCACTGTCCCCGCAGATCTTGATGCAGAACAATTCCAAGCTATGGTCAGAAATATCATTATGCCAAATCTCCTCACATTCTCCGACCAAGATTTCCTCGCTCAACCATCTCATCCTGTGCTCCACTTAGAAGTCATCGTACATAAAAACAAAGTCAAAAGGGTCTTGGTGGATGGAGGTGCAGGCTTGAATATTTGTTCTCTCAATCTCATCAAACAATTAAAAATCTCAGAGGATTCTATCAACAAAGGAAAGGGTATCACAATAAGAGCATATGATGATCAAGAAAGAGTGTCGCAGGGCACGATCAAACTCCCTATTCAAGTAGGGTTTGCTATCATGGAAACCACTTGTCAGGTCCTAGACCTCGACTTGCCGTATAACATCCTCCTAGGACGTCCATGGATTCATGCAATGAAGGCAGTAGCGTCAACTTTCCATCAATGTGTGAAATTCACACATGAGGGACAAGAAGTTACCATCCATGGAGATCCCGAACCCTTCTCCTATTGCAAAAGAATTGAAGCAAAGTACTATAAAATCACCCAAGTACCAAAAAATGATGAGGGCCCATCTACACCATACATCGATCTCGCCACTCTCACATCCACTTCTACGACAGAGACACCCGCCACTCCCGCCATCCCCACCATTTCTGACATTAAGGTCATCATCCAAGATAACCGTTGTGGAAACTACAAGCTCCCTAATAATGGTTTTGTGGTAGGAGAGTTACCACAATCTCCTAGATCACGGGGACGTCTGCAAATAAATGAAGCCTCCACATCTCAAACGTCTCCTGAAGACTATCCCAACTTTACAAGTTGGGGAGATCGTGGCCAAGAAGTTATTGAGGTAGATCCATCTCATATGCTATATCAAGATGAAAGACCAGTAGCTGATTTACCAATGCATGACAGAAGCAAGGGTCTGCAAATGATGCTCACAATGGGCTATGACAAAAACCAAAGACTTGGGAGAAACGACAATGGGCTTATAATACCTATCATTTCAGAGACGCGAACAATAAAAAATATTGGCCTTGGATGTACCCCTCCAAGTATAACCATACGTGGCCGAAGTCCTCTAGTTAGAAAGGTTAATAATCCTCCTCAGCCAACCGCAACAGAACTACGCTTACCAGTATCTATAGGTAGAGTCATAGATAACTTCACATTTGATATAACCGACGTCTGTTGTAGTAATGATGACGAGGATACCATGACCAACTTACCTAGGATATTTGAGGATACCACTCTTTGCATGATTAACACCCTATCTTTTGAATTAGACCACCAAAAGCATGAGATCCGCCTAGTATATCCCCAACTCATCGACTATGACCAACGAGGAGCACCAATTCTTGATACATTCAAAAATGATGAGGTGCTCTAAGAATTCATGGGACTGTTAGACAACATTCCGTGTAGGGATCACAAAGCAGGGTTCACAATTGAGCTAGATACACATGCCTATTACGAGGAAACAATTGAATCCCTTAGTCACAAAAGTGAAAAATTAAGAATAATATCTAAGTCCTTGAGTGAAAACCACACTGTGGCACTCTCCGACCAAAAAAAAGTAAAAAGAAAGGATGCATCCAATAGTGAAAAACTCTCCGAGGCGCCCGAGGATGGGGGATTCAATCTTCCTTTCAAAGCTCTTCATCAAGAAAAATCAACAGTCCTAGAAGAAAGATGCAATCCGGTCAACCTAGGAATGAAGGAAACCCCGCACATCACATTCTATGCGGAGTCATTACTATTAGAGGAACAAGAGCTCCTAGCAGCCTTCCTAAGAGAAAGATAGATAAAGTTCGCATGGAGCTATGCTAACATGCTTGGGCTTGATCCAGAGATCGTGGTTCACCAGTATATCCAAAAGCAAAGCCTGTTAAACAAAAGCTTCGAAAAATGCACCCTCAGTTTTCCCTAATAGTCAAAATGGAGCCTAAAAAGCTATTAGATGCAGGATTCATCCGATCGATAGATTATCCAGAATGGGTGTCAAACTTGGTACCTGTCTCAAAACTCGATGGGGGCATCATAATCTGCATAGACTTCAGAGACTTGAATAAAGCATGTCCGAAAGATGACTTCCCACTTCCAAACATTGACATGATAGTAGACATGACAGCCGGACATGAAATGTTGTCACTAATGGACAAATTCTCAGGGTATAATAAGATCATGATAGCTAAAGAGGACCAACATAAGATGACTTTCACTTGTCCATGGGGGACCTACTGCTGGAATATGATGTCATTCGGCTTAAAGAATGCATGAGAAACATACCAAAGGGCCATGACATTGATATTCCATGACATGATCCATAAGATGGTCGAAGATTATGTTGATGATATTCTAGCCAAGTCCAGAAAGAGAAAAGATCGCATAGCAACCTTAAGTGCCATTTTTGACAGGCTAGAAGAGTACAAGGTCAGATTAAACCCAAAGAAGTGTGTCTTCGGTGTACAATCAGGAAAGATGCTAGGATACATAGTGTCAATGAGAGGTATCGAGGTAGATCCAGCAAAGGTAAAAGCAATCCTCAAGATGGAGGCACCAAAAACATTAAAGCAATTGAGAGGTCTCCAAGGCAGGATCCAATCCATTCGAATATTCATAGCACAGTTAGCGGACAAAAAAAACCCATACTGTCACCTACTCCACAAGGGAGTAGCGTACAAATGGGATACCAAGTGTGAAGAGGCATTCAATAAAATCAAAGAATATCTATTGACACCACCAGTCTTAATGCTGCCAATCCCAAGAAAACCATTGATTCTATATGTATCAACAACAACAATAGCCCTTGGAGCTCTCCTAGCTCAGCATGACGAAAATGGAACAGAAAGGGCTATCTATTACATCAACAGAACAATGGTTGGGCATGAGCTAAACTATTCATTCATTGAGAAAGCATGCCTCACAGTAGTGTTTGCATCACAGAAATTCAGACATTACATGTTGGCACACAAAATAAAACTCATCGCCAAAATTGATCCCCTCAAGTACTTACTGTCAAAAGCAATGCTCACGGGAAGAATGGCCAAATGGGTGATGATACTGTTAGAATACGACATCGAATATGTGGAGCGGAAAGCAATCAAAGGCCAAGTCATCGCAGATCAACTTGAAGAAGCACCAATCTATTTTGAGAATCCTCTCATCTCAGAGTTTCCAGATGAATCTATTTTTAATCTCAACGTAGCTGACCACTGGAAACTCTACTTTGATGGCTCATACGCACAACATGGATTAGGAGCCGTGTCTTCTTTATCACCCCACAAGGGGATTGCATACCAAGATCCTACAAACTGGCGTTTCCCTGCACCAATAACATTGTAGAATACGAGGCTTTAACCATAGGTCTCAGAATAACAGTGCAGTGGAACATTATAGCTCTCAAAGTATACAAAGACTCTCAATTGATAATAAATCAAGTAAATGATGAATACCTGACCAAGGACGACAAGCTCACTCCATACAAGAAATTGGTGGAGACCCTCAAAGAATCCTTCATCAAAATTACATTTGAGCAGATTCCTAGAACCAACAATAGAGCAGCGGACGCCATGGAAACAATTGGATCCTTATTGGATATCCCCTACAACGTCCCAAATTATGAATTCCTGATAGAGCAGCTTCTCGTGCCTACATTTGAGGTACCTGAATTAGAATTTGTGTGCGAAATCGTTGGTCCTAGTGATCCTTGGTACCATGACATTTACACATACCTTCGAATAGGAGTCATACCTATCGACTTACCCTCAAACCTAAAATGAACCTTTGTAAAAAAGGCATCCAGATTCATCATCCTAGGAGATACCCTATATCGTAGGAGCATAGAAGGAACCCTAATACACTGCTTAAATGTTGAGGAGGCATTAACCACTCTAACTGAAGTACATAATAGTATCTGTGGTTCACACTCGAGTGGAATGACCATAGCTAAGAAATTGCTGAGGATGGGGTATTATTGGCCCACAATGGAAAGAGAGGCACATGACTATGCCAAAAGGTGTCTACAATGTCAGTAGCATGGGCACCTCATCCATGCTCGAGCTCAAGAGCTTCATCCTATCGTCACACCATGGCCCTTTTCGTAGTGGGGACTCGATCTCATTGGAAAAATCATGCCCACTTCATCTAATAGTCATAAATTCATCATAACCGCAACATAGTTCTTTACTAAGTGGGTGGAAGACACACCCATGACGTATATAACTAGGAAGAAGATTTCAAAGTTCATCCTGAACTATCTCATTTACCGCTATGGTGTTCCACAAGCCATTATCTCAGATAATGGGACACCATTTAAGAATCAAGAGGTTCGCGACTTATGCAAAAAATTCAAAATCCAACATCACTTCTCCACCCCATACTATCCCCAAGGCAATGGCCAAGCAAAAGCTACAAACAAAACCATTTTGAAAATCCTCAAGAAAATAGTCAATGATGCAGGTCGTGACTGGCATTTGCAGCTCAATCCTACCCTCTGGCCTATCAAACCAGTATTCACACACCTACCAGCGCCACCCCTTTCTCCCTGGTCTATGGATCAGAAGCAGTACTCCCCATTGAGATCGAGATCCCATCACTCAGGATATCATTGAAAAACCTCATTACAGATGAAGAGTATCGATTATCAAGATTGAATGAGTTGGAGCTACTGGATGAGTGACGTATAGATTCTTTGAATCATTTGCAAGTCTATCAGAATAGACTCAAAAGGAACTATAATAAGAAAATTAAAAGTAGGACTTTCCAAGTCGGAGAACTGGTATTAAAAGAGAATCAGAAGAATGTCCCAAACCCAAGTAGCAAAGGAAAATTTGAACCCAATTGGTTGGGACCATTCGTTATCAAAACAAGTTATAAGTCAGGGGCATATCAGTTATCAACGCTCGAAGGGGAACCTCTGCAAGAGCCCATGAATAACTCTCATCTCAAAAAGTTTTATGCCTAAATCTTTCAAGGTATAGAACCAAAAACCCAAAAAATTAGAAAATGTCCTGAAGAAATGGTTACCTTGGTGAAAACTTGGAAAACATGCGTCTTAGTGACAAAAAAAAAATTAAAAAATTAAAAAATCCAAAAAAAAAATAATCAGAAAAAGGATTGAAAAACAGTAAAGAAAAAAATCGTCCTCTAGTGAAAACCACTTCGGTGGCACTTTGGGCAAGTACCTTGGTGAAAACCTGGCAAACAGGTGCCTTGTGTAAATAAACACTTTCCATCCACCATGATCTTTATGACTTGTTCTGCATCATCCATCACATTCGGATCTCCATCCATCACTCATCCACCCACATCCGCACCATGGCCTGGTCTTGTGTTTGTATCATGATCCCTCCTAGTACTACTCGGTCCATCCTCAAGGTCAGTTTGTCCTGTCTTTATCAGAGTAGTCTATTGCATCACACTGGGGGCATGTTCTCATTGGATCGGATTCGTGTATATCCTTAAAGTCTCAAAACATCAGAAAATCCAAAAACATCAAAAAATCAAAAAATCCAAAAACATCAAAACATATCAAAATCCCAAAACAGGTCAAAAAGTCAATCAAAAAGTCAAAAAAAGAGTCATCTTGTCGAACTATGGATCTCTGAGCCTTGAACATAGGCAAGGTTGATCTTTGATCATCCCCCAAGACACTTAGGTCAGTCTTTGGTCTCTGCGTATATAACATAGGCAAGGATCATCTATTGATCAACCCATGAGGCCCCTAGGATAGTCCTTAGGTTAGTCTCTTGGTCAAAATCTCAGAAAACCCCAAAAACATTGGAAAATTAAAAAAATCAAAACATTTGTAAATCTGCAAAAATACCAAAAATAGCCTCAAAACATCTCAAAAAGATCAAAAACATCCAAATATTTGAAAAAAAGTCCATCCATCTCATCTCACTTTCACCCGCAATAACATCATTCATAATAAACAATCGTCATCCTCAATCTTTGGTAAGACAATTAGAAACAAGTCTAGCCAGTCAAAACTGAAAACTCAAAACGTCAAGTCTTAGGTCTAAGTCGGTACATAAACAAGTTGGTCAAACTCTTTGTGTCGATAACCCATCATCCAATTGGTCCCATATCAATCATTTGAAAGAACGCTTTGGATAAACGAAATGATGTGCCACCATCCACTAACATGTCCTAGGATGAATCCTTCCTACAATGGGCATTATATTTTGGCAATAGTTTCAGTTCTTATCCTTAAAAACACACCCCCTTTTGGTTAGCGGTATTGAAGAACATCAATTTATTTATTTACTTTGTCCTTATCTTTTGACTTATCTTATTGTGCTCATTCCAAGGACTTCTCAATGATATCCAGAACAGAGGATTTAGAGAAATAGGAATGGGGCAATGATCATTATCTTTTGTCTGCTATGCTTGTTGGATGTTCTTGTAATATAACCTTGGCGAATACTTGCTTTGTTAGGTATGTATGGAGGAGGTTTTGGGAAACTTGTTGACTATTGCATTGATAGGTTATACCTTTCCATGTTTTGGGCCGAGGTGTTCGAAACTTCTAAAGTGCATCCTAGCAAGGTTTTCGTATGTCAGGTGTGAACAAAGATACTCCTATCTGCTTGTCAAGTCGAAGTCCATCACACTAGGTACAACACCATCCTGGTTTTCTATACCTTGATGCATCATACCACGTGTGTTATCAAACATAAGGATATTTCCCCTTTGAAAATTCCAACTCCTCGGCAAGTAATCATCATCATTTTGCATTTTCATCATCTTGTGTCTTGTTGAAATGACTTCTTCTCATCTTGCTCATCGCACTAACAAGGTACTATGACAGTTGATCATCATCATCATCATCGTCGTCATCGATCCTGCATCCACAAATCATTAGCATATTGCATAAACATATCATATAGGAAAAATATGCATTACATTTCCATCATCATATAAACATGTTATTATAGGAATTCTTCATAGATAAGCGCATCCATTTTATTACATTGCATCCATTTTTTGCATCACATTGCATTTATCACATAAATCATTGCATAACATTCATTTGCATAAACATTTCATAACCATTTCACATTACCACCTACTACATAATCATACATAATAGGTACATAAGCATTATAGATAATCCATTACATACATACTCAAACACATTACGTTCATGTTGCATAAAACATCATCATATCATTACATATAGTACATCATAATAAATGCATCACATATATTACATTGTCATTTAACATGTTTAGGATAATATTTGTTATTCTAAGCATCTTAAAACCATCTCATTTTGCATCATCATATAAAACACGACCATTGCATTCACATTGCATTATATTGTCCACTAATCATCCATGTCATCTCATAAATAACATCACAATCATTTTTTGCATTTCATTACATAAATCATTCCACATTAGCATAAATAGGAATACAAAAAACCATTACATGCAAAGTGTACATCCATCCATAATCATTTCATTTTATAAGCATAATTCACATATCATTTCGCCTGTACACCATAGATCATTTCCATATCATTTTGCATATTGCATATCATATCATTTCAAATCATCATATAGACCACAACATTATTACACACCACACAAATACATCTGCATATCATAAGTCAACAACATAATATAGATCTGTTAGTCATAATCATTGAATAATGCATATATCATCAGAAATAAATGCATCCATAAAAGCATCAAATAACACTATAACATCATTGCACAACATATAGAAATAGAATCATCCATACATGGATAAATAAATGGTACACATCACATCAAAATCATTGACATCTCATATATTTATCATCAATAATGTAACTGTCATAGTACAAAATAATCGGATCACTATACATGTATGTCAATCAGTACAAAAAGGGCCCATCAGGCTATCAAAAAGGAGCCCATAAGGCACAAAAAGTATTATCTCGATCAAGGTCTACCCCCCTGTATGCTGCCTTCGCCCCTGTCACCGTGACCCTCTGTTGGTCTGTAGCTGGTCCGCTGCGAGTACTCTAGGACCCATGCTGCTTTGGGTATGGCCTCATGATAATGCATACGGTAATACTCGGCCTCTCGAATGGACTCCCTATAGGATCTAATGGACATTGTACCCTAAGAGGAAGAGGCTGCCATGCTCTCCAACTGTTGTCGTCGACCCATCTCTGCGGCCGCTTGTAACTCTGCGACATGTCTCTGTAGTATGGCCTGATCCCTCTCGGCCCTGATCTACTCTCTCTCAGTTTGCGCCTGATCTCTCTCCCCTGTCAAAGTCTACACCTGAGCCTACAACTGTGCAATCAAGGTATCTCGGGGATCCACCTGCCCTGTTGGTTGCCCTGCTGGCTATGCTCATGGAGGCTATACCTGAGGTTGATCCTCGCCCCCAACCTGTGGTGGTGCACCTATCGGCACCTGTTGTTGATCCTACATCTGCACGTCAGCCTGAACTGGCTGGACTGGCTGAACTGGAGGGCCGACCGACTGGTCCTGTTATGCATCATCCCTTCGTCCTCGTCCTCCCCCTCTACCTCTCACCCTCCACTGATCAGGAACTGTGCCTGGAGCTGTCAAACGAAGGGGAGGCCAGAACCAATCCTTGTATTCCTATGTCATTCCTAGATCCACAGGCCCCTAATCATAAGCCCATGGCCGATCCACCAAGTGTCTGAAGCTGTCGACGGCCTCCGAGGCAGGAATATACCGCCCCCATGAAACCTATGCCATGGTGTGGGAAAATACAACCACATAATCATCATCTAAATGATCCTTAGGCTCACCAAACTGATGTTGCACGCGCCCGAGAAGATATCTCTCTATCATGGTATGCTCTCGCCCCTGCATGAAGCGGTCCTGGTAGGCATAGAAAATCTGATGCACACCATCGGTCCATCTGGTTCGACCAAGGTACGGTCGCCATACAAACACCTGCATCTCGTCTAGGACTCTCCTCCAATATGGAATCTCGTGCTCGCCTGTGTGTGTGAAGGACACATTGCCTCTATAGCGCCATACGAGGGGATCATCAAGCCCCATCAGAAGTATAACAATCTATGGTCGAAGGACAACAATGTGCTCCGATGCCCATACGTGGAGGAGTGTCACGCCTGCTTCGAGTGCTCTGTCGTCGAGGTAGACATACTCGTGGAGATCTTTGTACAAAGACGCAAAAAGAACCGGCCCCCAAGCAAAGCAAGTAGGCCTATCACGTATAACCATGCACTTCCACAGAGTCCCCAACCAAGACTGAAGTATCGACCTCGTCGGTTTGGGGCAACGAGACTCGAGATAATCGCCGCAACAACCAAGTGGAAGGGAGGTGCCAGAGCCCTATAACGCTCGAGCTCAATCTGCCCCTCGCAAATGATGATATCCTCTGTGGCAAGGACTCTGTGGTAGGAATTCCACCCCTCATCTATATCAAAAATTACACGCCGACCATGAATTGACAACCATAAGATGCGCCAAACGTCCTCCAAGGAGACGGTGGCCTCGCTGGTGGGAAGGTAGAACGAAGAGGTCTCGCTGTGCCATCTCTCAACAAGCACTAACATCATCCCAAGGTGGGTGTGAATGGGTGTTGCGTAGGTGATGTACCACAACCCCATGTCTCTTAGTCGATCCTAATCTCTATCGGTCAGGTCCCACAAGTAACCAAACAGATCTCGCGACCTGTGCTCTCAAGAGTAGAGCTCCCTCGCCGCATCTTGCATCAGGAAGGGTCATCATGTTAAAAAAATTGATTTTTTTTTTTCGAGGGTGCAATAAGCCACTCCAACATCGCAATCCATGAAGGCGTCACAGTTTGATTTTTATCAAAATACGATGCTAGGGCACAAAAATGCCAGAATCACACCGCCACAGTGCACTTTCCTTCCTAGCGGTGCAGTTTGCAAAGATTCTTATCACTAGAGCACTACTACATCACACTTTAGACCCCATGAGCCATGACCTCAGCGTCAGAGTTTTCAAACTCCAAACGCTGCTGTCATGACACAATCTGACACTAAGCAGCGCAATTTTATTTTTGAGCGGCGCTATATAGCGCTGCTGCAGAAGGACTGCCTTTGAAAGCATTAAATGAGCGATAAAAATAAAAAAATAAAGCTCAAGTAAGGATCACTTATCGATGCCCCAATGTTGGGTGGCCATTGGTACGTCCGGACTTGGTCAGAAATGTGCATCGGAAGCTGTCGTTGCGCCATATTGTCAGGAGGTCAGAGCTCAAATCTCAAGGTTGCTAGATGGTTGTGTGTGAAAATGAATTGAAAAAGACCCCTCAGAGCCTTTTTAAGCTTGAAAATTAGGGTTTTTTCACCCTAATTGGCTATCCTACTAGGATTTTGGACCCTTAAAGCTGTTTTTGTCTAGTTGAGGCCTGTTTTACATCATTTTATTGCGTTTAGACACGTTTTTGGCCTCCTGGAGCCTTTTTGGACCTGTCAGGCACCTTGTCCTCTTTTTTCGTGAGATCACCCAAAAATTGAAATTTTCGTCCAATCTCTCGAGGGGGCAATATATTGGCATGTTTTCTCTCGCCAGGAAGTAGTGGGGCAAGATTTAAAAAAAAAAAATAATTTTTTTTTTGGCTTTGATCGAGATTGTTTATTCTTTGAACCAACGCAACAAGTGCATTGCTTCAAAGAGGGGCAAAATGTAGACACGTAAAATGTACCGATTGAAATTGTGCATCTGATCCCAACTACTAACATCGTTTCATCCTGAATCATCCTTCGGTCTAACCATTTAATCAAATGCCCCTATCTGATTAAATTCATCAATATTCCTCTCTTAATTAAATAAACCGGTTATCTAATTAAGTCACCTCTTCTCGATAATTAAATTAATCATCTTGATCTAATTATCCTATTTAATTAAATAATTTATTTTATTTGATTAAATCTCTAAAGTCTATCTATTAAATAAAATAAAATAAACTTTATTTAGTTTAATCTAACATCATCTCTTTTAATTAAATAAATCAAAATCTTTATTTAATTAATCTCTTATCACATTCCTCTCATATTTGATTTAAATAAATCCACAAATTTAAGTCAAATTTGTCACATCACTTAATCTCTCATTAAATTAATTAACTTGGATTAATTTAATCTCCTATCATGTCCCATCCTCCAGCTTTTACCACTTGCACATGAAAATAGATTTAATTGATTTATTAAATATCTATTTTCCTCAACAAGGCATCTTTTTGGAATATTCTCCAAGTTTGAATTCAAAAATCCAAGTTGACATGTACATCCAACAAGGAATTTACTCCATCTTACATGTCCTTTTCCTTGAGCCAAGTGGCATTCAATGCATTTTTCGTTCCCTCTTGCATGTCATTTCAACAAAATTCAAAATTCAAAAATAGGAATTTATTGGCACAATCCTCAAAACTTGCACATCCTCCATCCACTCATAGGTTGACATGTGGCATCTTGCCATTGGATGAATGTTAGTCCCACATTGTTCTATTTTGGACATTCATCCTTCAATCTCATCTATAAATAAGAGGCTTCATTCTTCATTTTATCATCCACAATTTATGCAAAGTTACTATGCTCAAATATCTAGCCATTTCCATCCAATATCATTGAATCATAGCTAGGTTATGTAGGTTTTTCCATTGGAGCACTCATCAAGCATCAAAAAAGTGGATCATTCATCAACATACATCAATCTTGCATCATAGGAATTGGGAAAGGGCCAATTTTCACATCAAATTGGCACCAATTCCCCCATGGGATCACGAGTTTGCTAGTTTAATTAGGATTCAATCTCTATTTTGTTGTTTTCGTTGTGTTCTTCATTATTTCTTTTCCTAATTTGAACTTGGTAAATGAATTTCATGGGGAATCCTTGTTCTTGCTTGCATTCTCTAATCTAGTGTGTTTGTTCTTATTGTTTTGCAGGTATTGGGATTGGGGCTCACACAATTATTGAATTTGATCAAGAGTCTCGAAGATAAGGGGTTGTTGCAGAAGCTTGAACTCGACATCAGACTTCATCTTAGTTTGCATTGGATTCTAGGTTAGTTTCGTCTATGTTCTTTATTTTGATGCTTGTACCTTGCTTCCATTTCTCTGCCTTGATTGTTTGACTGCGTAATTAAGCAGGCAATACTGAATATAGCTTTATGGGCTCTATTTTAATGGTACAAATTTCATGCTAGAATTCGTTTATTATGCTCTGCCTTGGTGGTCGTTACATGCTATATTATATTTGGTTTTTGTAATATTCTAAAAATATACCATTCCTTAGTCGGCTCTAGTCTTGCTTCATTGGTATAGTCTCTATTGGCTATGTGATGCGATGTACCTCCATTCTTTTCTGCAAGTAGTGCCTTCTTGTCTTATGTTGCGTAATATTCGATTTACATGCTTGTATTTTTCCAATCTGCATGCATTGATTTGCAACTCCCAATTGCATTCGCTAGAAAGTTTCTAAACCCATTTCCCCTTGCATTCGATTTACTTGTGCCTTGCCATATTTCTGTTGAAATTATATTTTCAATGGCTAATAGATTCGCCACGCGCCCTACCCATCTTGGCCGCACCGACTGCTTTTGACCGCTTGCATAGAGGTGTTCCCTATTTGATTCTTTACTGTATGATGAGTTTTTTTTTATGAAGTAGCTTTTTAATATTTGTGGCTGCATATAGACTTATAGGGTTATAGCCTGGCATCCAAACATATAAGGCAAATTCATGTTGGCATCCAACTTTAAATATTTCACTGTATAAGCTCCACCCTTGGCATTCAATTTTATGCTGTCATGTATTGGTTTAATGAAACGTATTCAAATTTGTGTAGATTGCACTTATATCATAGGATTTTGGATCGATTTAGAGTTCATGGAAGTTGTAGTGTTTGAAATTCTATTTCTACCCATTGCCTTGGTAAATTTGCTTCTATATAATTTGTTGAGTATATATATGTAAGGTTGAATGCGTCAAATTTATGTGATGTTTGATGTTAATATGAATGACATTCAATATATATATATATATATATTGTAGACACCTAAATTTGGACACTTATATTTTTCCAAATTTATCCCTTTTCGTCTAAATATCCTCTTATTTGCAGTAATTAAGTAATATTGTTATTATTTAATTAATACCCCTAAATTCCTCTCAATCCCTAAGGTATTTGGTTAAATAATTAAATACCTTACCCTTTATTCCTTTCCTTCAAAGAATTAAATAAATAATTCATTTATTTAATTCCCTTTATCTCTCATCCACCCACCTAATCCTAATCCACCTCCTCATCCCATCATTAAGGGTGTGCACATGTCTAATCCATGATTAGGATGTGTCACATCCTCCAACTTTTGCAAGTTGGCTCCTAATCTTCATTAGCCACCTAACTATATTCTAATCATGATTAGCTAGTCTAATCAACCCTTTAGTCAACTCTCCCCATCCCCCAAGGAAATTTTAATTCCTTTTGTCTTCCCAAGGTCTTTTTTGAGAAATATTTAATTCATCTCTCATCCCCAAGGAATTTTTAATTCCTTTTGTCTTCCTAAGGTGCTTTTGAGGAATTTTTAATTCCTCTCTCATCCCCCAAGGAATTTTTAATTCCTTTTTTCTTTCCGAGGTCCTTTTTGAGGAATTTTTAATTCCTCTCTCATCTCCGAAGGAATTTTTAATTCCTTTTATCTTTTCCAAGGAATATTTAATTCCTTTTATCATCCCTATGCACATTAAAAAATAATTTTTAATTCCTTTGGTCAACTCTTCATCTCAACCCTTGATCTTTTTCCCTCTTTCAATCTCCACCATCCATTCTATCTCTCTTGGTTAAATGACTAGCACTTAGCCATTTTTGAAACCCTAAGCATTCTATCACACTCACAACTACATTCTCAAGCAAGAACCCTAACCATTCTCAAGCTCTCAAGCATTCATCCTCTTAATCTCTCAAGTTCACACTACCATCTTGCATCCATAGCCATTTTCATCCATCCTTGCATCCAAATCAAGCAAAATCAAGTTGTTATACCGTCGAAATCGATCTAGGAGCACACAATTGAATGAATCAACAAGGCCAACCAACCGATCAACTTGAATAAGGTAAATCACTCTATTTTTCTTTGTTTTGTTCAAGTTTAACTAGACCAATCTTGAGGTGTTGTTTTGTGTTTTTCTTCCTTTGCATTTAATTTGTTTTGCACTATTTTAGGGTAGGAAACACACTGCACACATTTTTGGCATGCCCGGTGGGACCCACAAATGAGTATGTTCTTTCACGTTCTCTATTGTTTCAAGTTTTGCAGTTTCAGGTTTACACACAGGGGCGAATCTACCCTGAACGGGAAAATTTGCACCTCATAGGGGTGAATCTGCTACCAAAACAGGCGAATCTGCAACAACAGGGGCAAACTTGCATCAAAAGGGGTGAAACTACTCAGAACAGGGGAAAATTTGCATCTATCAAAATTTTCCATCTATTAAGTTTGGGTGAATTTGCACTCAGTTTAAGGGATAGGAAAATTTTCTCCTAAAACAGGCGAATTTGCTTCAAAAACAGGTGAAATTGCTCACAAAACAGGCGAATTTTCTCCTAGGAAAATTCACCCATTTGCACAAAATAGGAAAATTTGCTACTAGTTTGGGCGAATTTGCTCTTGAGAATAGCCAAAGTTGCTCCTAACAGGGGCGAATTTTCTCAATCAGATAGGCGAAGTTGCCTCTTATAGAGGCGAATTTAAGGTAAATATGAGACCTGAATCTCCTGTTTCTAGCTTCATTTCGATTTCATTTTCAGGTACTAATTAGCTAACTCTTTTGTTTGTGAGTGTGCCTTACTTTTGCTAACATTTTGTGTAGCTTGTTCTCGTTTTTCCAAGACCGGTGTTGGAAACTACTAACACGTTTGCTGCAGGATGATCGGTTGAAGACCCCTTAGGTAGTCTTTTTGTCATTTCAACACTAATCTAGGCACACGTAGCTTTAATTAGAGGGTCAATTAACCTTGCTTTCCATGCTTGTGAGTGGGTTGTTGATGTATCCAATCCCCTTGTCCCATTTGGTGATCTTGGGTGATGAGAAATTGCAGTTCATTCTAGTTCAATTGAGTCTACCTAGGAGGTGCTAGTGCGTCTAAGCTCTCCCATTGCGCTATGTATGAGCTTGGGGACAAACCGAAAACGTCTAGTATCTTCTTCCTTTAGTGGGACTTACATGAGATTTCATCACCCAGGGGATGATCCCAACCACGTGTTACCGACAGGGTATATATAGGGGGGAGAGTGAAAGTTGTACCTCAATCCAATCACATCGTGTCTAGCGAAGCGCCAAAGCTAGGGTGATACCTAGATAAGACGTGACGAGTTGGTTCGAGTTTCCAGTACCTCGTTGGGGCTCCTAACTCATGCCTGTGATGGGCTAGTGTTCACGGTTGTGCTCCACGTATCATGTGTATATCAGGGACTCACGAGATAGCCTTGTTCAGCCTAGATAGAGGCCCGCGTTTGCAAACCCTTATCACTAATTTTAGGTTTGTGCTGCTTGGCATGTCTTTTTGTGAGATACCAATGATTTTCTTTTCAGATTGAGTCAACCTAGCCTTCTGTCTGTTGTTTTCCATGCTTGTCATCCTTTGCCACAGTCAGCTATTTTGCATCCTAGTCTAGTCCAGGTCTCCCCGTTTGGGCAAATTTTCCTTTGACAGAGGCAAATTTTCCTGTGGGTCACTTTCTTAGGCGACCCCGTTTTCACCTGTTTCTTGGAATAGGAAATTCTGTTCATCTGTTAAGCGAGTTTGTCAGTCCCTGTTCATCAAATTCGCCCGATTCTCTACATTATAGGAAAATTTGCTCCTTGTTTGGGCGAATTTGCTACTACTTTGGGCGAATTTGCTCCCTAAAGGGGAAATTTTGCTGTTAGTCTGAGTCTGTCTGTCTATCTGTCTTGTCTTTCAACTTGTCAAATTCACCTATTCTCTGAGAATAGGAAATTTTCCACATACTTGGACAAATTTTCCATCAGTTTGGGTGAATTTTCTCCCTGAACAGCCAATCCCGTCTTTTGTTTAAGTCCCCGTCTGTCTAAGTCTAGGTTTAGTCAAGTTCGTTCATCCGTCAGGGGAGTGCATTTCTCTGTTAGGGGTGTCCGTTCATCTGTCAGGGGAGTTCATTCATCCGTCAAGGGAGTCTATTTATCCGTTAGGTGAGTCCATTTGTCCGTTTGTTGAGTCTGTTCATCCGTTCGTCGAGTCTGTTTATCCGTTAGGCGAGCCCATTTGCTCGTTAGGTGATCCCATTTTTAGGCGAATCTATCCCCATCCATCCTGTTCAAGAAACATGTGAGGTTGTTACCCCGTTAAGCGATCCTGAAAGTCAAATCCACTCGTTTCCTTGAGTTTAGGTGAGTTTGTCAACTATTTGGGCGAATCTACAACTGTTTGGGAAAATTTACTTAGTGTTTGGGCAAATTTGTAGATGTTTAGGCGAACTTGCAGCTGTTTGGGCGAACTTGTAGCTGTTTGGGAGAACTTGCAGCTATTTGGGTGAATTTGAAGTTGTTTGGATGAATTTGTAGTTGTTTAGGCGAACCTGCAATCAGTTTGGGTGAATTTTCCTTGCAAATTCGCCTATTCTTTGTGTCATCTGAGTCTGGGCAAACCTGCTGTCAGGTTGGGTGAATTTTCCTTGCAAATTTTCCTATTCCTTCAGTCAACCACAGTTTGGGTGAATTTTTCTTTACAGATAGGTGAATTTTCCTTACCATCCCTGAACAGGCGAATTTTCCTTCACAAATAGGCAAATTTTCCCAAGAATAGAGCTTCATCGGTCTTCCTGTCATTGTTGTTCCCGTTCATCAACACTTTCTGGAAGTCATAATTTCCTCAATCAAATCACATAGGTGCTTCTTAGAACATCTCTAGAGTGCATATCCTTCATCGATTCATCTATTCCAATCACCTAGACTTCATTTTAGGGGTTTTGATTTTGATGCAGGAACTTCCAGAGATCATAACTTTTAACTTGGGTGTCCGTTTGAGCTGAAATTTTATGAGTGGTTGCATTATGAGGTGACATGTGGATTCCCAATGACATTGAGTCAGGTTGCCCCCATTTCAACACTTTTTCAGGGCTTGAAACTTTCATCTTGACCCTCAAAAAGATAATTTAGTGTTTTTTTCCAAATTTTAAAGTCTTTTTTGTTAATAACTCGAAACTCATGTTTCAGATTTAGGATGTTAGTTGGTAATTCATCCTACATTAGTTCTTGGAATTTTTTTGGAAAAAACAGACTCTCAGAGATATGCATGTGAAATTACCTAAAATGGCAAAATCTGACAATTTTTGAAAATTGCCAAATCTAGCAAAATCTGATTGTCAGCACCTTACGTCATCTAGTTAAAACCCTTGAACTTGGTTTAGAATCAATCCTATCATATCCTCAGATCCAATCCCAATCTGAGCTTTAATCCAATCCCAATCTAAGCTTTAATCCAATCCTAATCAGAGCTTCAATCCAATCTGAGCTTAACCTAAATCCCGATTTGAGCTTTGGTCCATTGCCATCCAGGATCTTTTGATATCGAAACAAATCTTAAGATCACCTTCTTCCATCTTCAAATTCCTCCTATTTATCCTTTCATCACCTTTTCTTTCCTTCTAATTGTTCGTTCCCATCTTTTCAATATGTATCCATCTAATCTAACATCATGAATCCTTATCCTTCACCAATGCAACCAAAAATAGTAGTCAAGGGGAATCCTAATTACGTTGACGACGATAATGAGAGTCTTGTTGATCAAGAGGTATATGACATAGATCCCCTTGATGCTATCATTTCTAGTAAGCTTTCCCCAACCACTTTCCAAAATCCAATCACCCCTCTGAGCTATCCCGTTATGTCTTCATCCACACCTAATAACACTCCTTATGCTACCTTTGAGAAGGGATATCCATTATCTTCCTCTCCCGCATCTCCATCATATCCTTCCTCTACATCATCTTCTTATCCAACATCCATGTCTTCTTATCCCAATCTGGTGTTCCAATATCCCTATTATAATCCCCCATCCACATCCTCCTATTTCAAACCTTCATCCACATATTCTTACTACAATCCACCACCCCAATCTTCCCATCCTAATATACCATCCCAATACTCCTACTATAATCCACCATCCATGTCCCCCTATCCTAGTCCTTCATACCAATCTACCCATCCTAATCCAACATCCACCCCATCTTATCTTAATCCTACATCCCCATCAACCTATCCTAATCAAACATCCCAATCTTCCTGTCCTAATCTATTATCCCAATACCTCTACTACAATCCACCACCCACATCCTCTTATCCTAATCCACCACCTGCATCCTCTTGTCCTAATCCACCACCTGTATCCTCTTGTCCCAATCCAACATCCACGTCTTCCTATCCTAATCCACCATCCTGATCCTCTATCACAATACCTTTACTACAATCCACCATCCATGTCCTCTCCTCCTAATCCACCATCTGTATCCTCCTGTGTCACTCCATCTTCCACTCCACCCTCTTGTCCTAATCCTCCATCTACTCCTAGTCCTACATCCAATCCCATTCCCCCATCTAATCCTCATCCACCAATCCATAATCCTAGTCCTCCACCCATTCATGATCCTTCATCTACTCCTACCACACTGTCTAATCCTACAATAAGCAAGAACCTCATTCCCAATGACATCCAAGGACTTGTGACAAAGAATACATCCCCAAATCCACATCCTGAAGTCATGGAACCATGTCGCCCCACTCATGTATAGTCACTAGTGATGAGACCCTTCTCCATCCCACACCTATCATTACTATTACCACCCCTAGCACCACCCAAACCGCTGAAACCATCAAACCCATCGAATCCATTGAACCCCCATCTCCTACCCCGAGAGCCGCTAAACCCATTGAAGATAACCAAAACCAATCCACTCCTTCCACTCCTAGATCCACCAAATCTTTCGAAGACACCCAAATGCAATACACTCTTCCCACTCCTAGTATCACTGAAATCCATTCCCATGAATTCCATGAATCTCCCATCCTTCCATCTCCCCCACTTTTTGAGTCCATCCAACATTCCTCCATTATCATGCCTCCCACACACGATGAGTCATGCCAAGAGCTTGATCTAGAGCATACCAACATACCCCATTTTCTACATAGAGATCCTGCCATCCCATCTAGTCGATCTCAAGATCATAGTCCCCCATCCATTCCACCCTATGATCCCCTTGTCACTCAAGATCCAATCACTCCATTGCATGAGCCCTTATCACCCACTGCCACAAATCCAAATCCTATCATATCACCTAACCCCTCTCTTGATACCTTACCACTCACTCCTCCATATCAAGATGTTGTTTCCCCATCATCTCAATCTCATGATCCTCCATCATCGCCTAGCCCTACCATCCCAACACCATGTTTATATCCCCTTGGTACTCTTACATTCATCCATGGAGGCTTTCTTGCAGAAGAAGAACCAAGCATATACGCCACCCATACTTCACCTAATAATGGAATCACATCATTTTTCCAAAATAATAAGCACCCTACTATAGAGCGAATGCTCAAAAGCATGAATTATCAAGGAAAAGGTTTAGGCCTTCATGAGCAAGGTATTTTAGAGCCCATCCATGTCAAAGAAAATCTGCGTACACAAGGTCTTGGATATATCTCTCAAGACTCGCAATCCAAAAATGTTGGTACAACCTCTATACATCCTCAATGAGTCTTCTCCAAAATAATAATAAGCTCTTCCTGTCACTCCGCTAAACCATTTTCCACCATCCCCCCTCCATCGTATAACCTCAAAACAACCATCCATATTCCTCTTTCATCTTCCGAATCCATTTTGGGTCCTTATGTCCCTCCATCCACCATCTCCTATCCTTCATATACTCCATCTATTTTGGGTCCTTATGTCCCTCCATCCACCATCACACATCCTCCCGGTACTAAGTCCCTTTTGGGCCCTTATATCCCAAAATCACCTCCTCCGTCTCATCCTATTCATCCTTTTATCCATCCATCACCTACCCATGTCATCCATCATAAACATCCTACTCTCATGTTCCCTAATAAGGATCAACAAAGGCACTTACTTACACATCCTCCATCCACATATCATCCCCAAAATCCTACCTCCATCACTCCATTCATGTTTCCTCCACATCATCCATCTCCTCACACCCATCACATTGCTACTAAAAGCACTTTGGATGCCAAAGTAAAAATACATAAATATAAACATCCACATTAATCTAAATCTCCTCATGTCTCATAAAAAGACATGTTGATGAAAAGAAAAATAAAATCCAAGATCCAAATCAAACCCACAGGCAACAAAGGCCCACCAAAGAAAAAATCAAAACCATGTGGATCCCAAAGAAAAAATATGCAATGCCTTCAAATGAAAAATCTCTAACAACATCCAAAGTTGCTAATCCAAAAGCTAATCATACACACCCTCCATCTCCTAAGTCTATTTTGGGTCCTTATGTCCCAAAATTCACTATTCCATCTCCTCCATTACCCCAACATTCTTCATCCATTAATCCTCCTATCCTTTCACATCCACCACCATATGTGCCAATGTTGGTCCTGAAAACATTCCCCCATCACACATCCACCCCATATTCCATCCATACACTTTCCAACATCCCATCCATTATCCTACATATCTCCCTCATCCAATCCCTTTAGTCCATTCCCTTGCATAATCCATCCATCTTCATAACCTTGGTTGTACCAACATCCAATAGTCACTTTACGCATAGGCTCTTAATACCTCGTATGGAACTTGATGCTTGAGTCCTTCATCTATCTCCTTATCAAATATTTTATAAATCTACTTATACACATCCCTATCCTTATCCATCTCCATCCGCATGCTATCCAAAAATCCCAAAAAATTAGAAAAGTCAAAAAAGTCAAAAAATCAAAAAAAAAAAATCCAAAAAATCCAAAAAAGTAAAAAAAAATCAGAAAAAGTCAAAATCCAAAAAAAAGTAAAGAAAAATAATTCGTCCAATGGTGAAAACTTGGCAAACCAGTGCCTTCGATAAGTACCATGATGAAAACCTAGCAAACATGCATCATGTGTAAATCCCCCATCCAGTTACTTCAACACTTGGGGGCAACAACATCCCCTTCACCCATCTCCTTCATCACACCTATCTTACACATCCCGCTTGTCCTATACCATTTATCTCAATCCCTCCATTGTCCTTGTGATCTTGATATAGCTAGGGGAAAACATATATACATGCTTTGGACACCTCTTGGCATACATTCCCCTCACCTATACACTATCCCAATCCATAACCACATCCACCTACCTTCCTTGTCCACCCGTCATGTTACCATCCATCTCCCTTCACTATCCCAATCCTTATCCACATCCATCTACCTTCCTTGTCCACCCGTCATGTTACCATCCATCTCCCTTCCTTATCCCTACATCCTGTCCATATCCATCTCACTCCCCTATTTATCCATCCTTCTATCTTCCATCCCTCCTTCCCCATCATACACAAACATATCTAGAGCAGGGCATCTCCTTCTTTGTGACATAGTCCTTGGAGACATCATTCATCGATCGTATCAACCCTTCCATCTCCCCATCCTTATCTTCCCACCTACCCATCCAAGAGAAAATCCTTTCCATTTCCCCATCCTTATCTTCCTAGCCATCCATCATAGCATCCTTTCCATCTCCCCATCCTTATCTTCCTATCCATCCATCATAGCCTCCTTGCCACCTCCCATCCTTATCTCTCTATCTATTCATCTCTATCCTCATCCCATCTCATAATCCTTTGTCATTGGTATCTAGCTATAGCCTACCCCCCTCATGCAACCCAATGCCATCTATTTCACTATCCTCAATCCCACCTCTTCCACACATCTTTCCAATCTCCTATCACTTCTCATCACTCATCTCTCCATCATGTCATTCTCCCAATTTATCTTTTGATGATTTGGATAACTATCCCATCCCTAAGCTTTGTGCAATCACCATCATCCTATCCAATCCACCAAGTCTATCTTATCACATCGAATAAGTTCCATCATCTTATCCACTTATCATGGTCATCTCATCCTCCTTTATCCATGGTCAGTCATCTATCTTTTATTGAACTACGAGGGCTCTGCGCTTTCAAGTAGGCAAGGCTAATATTTGATCGACCCTTGAGCCCCTAGGTCTTTAGGGTGTGTCTGTTTTGTGTCTTGTTTCTTGTTGTTGTGTCGTGTCGTCAGGTATGTCCTTATCTACTTGGTTCTTCACAAACAAGATCCACTAGCACCATGAGATTCAATTAGTTTCGAGTATCCTGAGTCATGTCGATCTCTTAGTTTAGTCTCCATCTTTGGTCTTAACAAGATGCATCCTTCCTCATCAGACCCCATCAATACCATCCACCTTTTGATCCTATGGCAAAGGACATTTGAAATTTATTGTGATCTTCTGATGCTTTTGGATTTTTTTTATCATTTGAGCTCCCTATCATACCTTGTTAGGGTCGCCATGATCCATCATATTATGGTGCACTTTGACTAGTAAACATAGGGGCATATCTTGATATTTTGTTTGTTTTTGTCTTCTTGGTTGTCCCACGTAGTACCCACCAAGATCCTTGTGGTCTTGTGTTACGTTGGGGCATCCTTTATGTTTGTGGTTTTCCAAAATTGGCCCTACCAAATCCCTTGTGACTTTGGGATGTTGGACTAACCTTTTGTTTGTTGTATCAGTCCCATGCATGTGATACAAATTCACCTTGGTTCTTCATACCCTGGTGCATAGTATCTCATGCTATATCAAACTTAGTGCTCATTACATGGAAACATAACACATAATAATTAACCTACTTGATTTGGTTATTATCCATTCATCCTTCATCACTTTCCTCATCTCTCTATCCTATCCATTTTCATCCCTTCACTTTCTTCATCCTCATCATTTCATAATATCTTCAATCTTCTTAGAATAGTATAGATTGGTTATTCTAAGAATCTTTTTATCAATCCTCATCATTTCATCCTCTTTTCAATCTTCTTAGAATAATATAGATTGGTTATTCTAAGCACCCTCATCATATCATCATCTCTTCAATCTTATTGGAATAATATAGATTGGTTATTTTAAGCACCCTCATCATATCATCATCTCTTCAATCTTCTCAAAATAATATAGATTGGTTATTCTAAGCATCTTTTCCTCCATAATTTTCATTCTTTTCATCCATCTCACATCTCAATCCAATCCTCATCCATTCAACCTAGCACAAATCATCTAATCACATCCTTGGTCTTGTTCCCTACCTTGCTACAAGCCTTGATCCACTCATTATCATCATCATTATCATAAGGATGTCTCCTTCCCTATCCTTTGGTGTTGTTTTGGGATGTATCCTTCCCTCATCAACAACACTTTCATCATCCTCGGGATGCATCCTTCCCTATCCTTTGATGTTGTTTCGGTACATCCTTCCCTCATCAACAAAACTTTCATCATCACTTTCATCATCATCATCAGGATGTATCCTTCCCTATCCTTTTGCATTGTTTTGGGATATATTATTCCCTCATCAACAATGCTCCATCCATCATCAACCCATTTTGGCTTGTAGTTTGACTGGGGAAACATCACATTTGTCCTTAAATCCATTTGTGCTTACTTCCTTCTCATCTTCTCTTCCCAATCTCCTATCGCTTATCATTCTCTCTTATCCATCATTTTGAATCATCTTCCCCATCTCCTCTTTCATCATCTCCTCCATTTCGAGAGCACACCCGTGTTCTCTTGAACCTGCCTGTCCTCTTGAGGGAGCATCCTAAATCCTAATATTCATCTTCACTCCAATCCTCTTTTTTGCTAGTCACTTCTTTGAATGAATGGAGCATCTTTCCCAATCTAACCATCTTCTTCTTGGTGCTATCTTTTAATCTTCTTTGAAATGATGCTACTTCGTAGCATCATCTCAAAGAGGGGAAAAATGTAGATAGCTAAATTTGGACACTTACATTTGTCCAAATTTATCCCTTTTCATCTAAATATCCTCTTATTTGTAGTAATTAAGTAATATTGTTATTATTTAATTAATACCCTTAAATTCCTCTCAATCCCTAAGGTATTTGGTTAAATAATTAAATATCTTACCCTTTATTCTTTTCCTTCAAAGAATTAAATAAATAATCCATTTATTTAATTCCCTTTATCTCTCATCCACCCACCTAATCCTAATCCACCTCCTAATCCCATCATTAAGGGTGTGCACATGTATAATCCATGATTAGGATGTGTCACATCCTCCAACTTTTGCAAGTTGGCTCCTAACCTTCATTAGCCACCTAACTATCTTCTAATCATTGATTAGCTAGTCTAATCAACCCTTTAGTCAACTCTCCCCATCCCCCAAGGAAATTTTAATTTCTTTTGTCTTCCTAAGGTCCTTTTTGAAGAATTTTTGATTCCTCTCTCATCCCCCAAGGAATTTTTAATTCCTTTTGTCTTTCCAAGGTATTTTTGAGGAATTTTTAATTCCTCTCTCATCCCCCAAGGAATTTTTAATTCCTTTTGTCTTCCCAAAGTCCTTTTTGAGGAATTTTTAATTCCTTTTATCTCTCCCAAGGAATTCTTAATTCCTTTTATCATCCCCATGCACATTAAAAAGGAATTTTTAATTCCTTTGGTCAACTCTTCATCTCAACCCTTGATCTCTTGCCCTCTTTCAATCTCCACCATCCATTCTATCTCTCTTGGTTAAATGACTAGCACTTAGCCATTTTTGAAACCCTAAGCATTCTATCACACTCACAACCACATTCTCAAGCAAGAACCCTAACCATTCTCAAGCTCTCAATCATTCATCCTCTTAATCTCTCAAGCTCACACTACCATCTTGCATCCATAGCCATTTTCATCCATCCTTGCATCCAAATCAAGCAAAATCAAGTAGTTATGCTGCCAAAATAGATCTAGGAGCACACAATCAAATGAATCAATAAGGCCAATCGACCGATCAACTTGGACAAGGTAAATCACTCTATTTTTCTTTGTTTTGTTCAAGTTTAACTAGGCCAATCTTGAGGTGTGTTTTTCTTCCTTTGCATTTCGTTCATTTTGCAATATTTTAGGGTAGGAAACACGCTGCACACACACACACACACACACACACACACATATATATATATATATATATATATATGTGCCACATTATAATTAGATATTTGTTCTATAATGAAATTAACACTCTTCTAAGATTTATAAACATATGCGTGTGTGTGTATATATATACACACACAAAAATATGTATATATATACATGTATATATAATATGGTTTAAGTAAGATAATAATTCTGCTTTTGGGATTAATGGATTTTGTTAAGAGAAATAAGTTAGGGATTTAAATAGGGAAAGATGATAATAATTCCGCTTTTGGGATTAATGAATTTTGAAAAAGTATGTTTTTCCTATTAATAAATGATTATATTAGATAATGAATTTGGAAATGATAAATTATAAGAGGAATGATTTATTGTATAAATGAGTATCTAGATAACTATGGAATTAGTTTAAATGAATGTATTTGATGAATTTTTTTGTAAGTGATGTATTTCCTCTTTTACTCTATACTAGGGGTATGTAGATTCTTTTTGTGTTAGTTATTGTGAATTCATGTATTATGATAATTTTGGAAAAGAGTTATATCTGCTTAGTGTGTAATTGAAATAAATGTATGTAGATAATTGCAGAATTAAATGAGGTAAACAAGTTGATATTCTTTTCAAATGTGGATTTCGTTGTATTTGGATATGTGTTCCTTGTGGTTTCATTTAGTGTGCAAGGTGGCTTTACCCTATTTGAAGTATTGGGTCTTCAAGTTGCAAGTAAGGGGAGTGGCTCTCAATGGGGGTTTGAAACCCAAAGTGGTGTCCAGGGCAACTCATTGAGAGTTTTTTTAATCCAGTGATAACCTAAAATGAATTAGGGGGTTGGGTAGTTTCACATTAATCAAGATAATGGTACGCCTCACTCATGGCTCAAGTGCTTGTTTAGGCTTGAGATGAGATGGGAAGGCCTGAAATGGAAATATCAACTACCTTGTCCTCTTGAAAGGTATGTTGATCCTGCATGAGTTTGTATCGGGGTTGGGGATCAATAGAGGCTGCCAGGGTAACCCATGATAGGGGTTGGGAACCTAGAAAGATCTGCCAGGGTAACCCATAGCTAGCTATGTGATGAAACTCCTCTCTATTACAATCTAGCATTCCCTAGTCTTGTGTTCCCCTTTGTTGTTTGCATGCCTCTGGAAGCAATGTTCTTGTTATGTGATGTCATGTTGTACTTTGTTATGTTGGAGCCATGTTTAGTACTTTTGTGTTAGCCTTCTATCTTCTTGACTGTTTGTTGTGGGGCCCTATTTTTATCTCCTAGCATGGGGGTTGGACCTTAGGGTTCCACATGTTTGAATGGATTGTGTTTTTTCCTCCATTGGGTTTCCCTTGCAATTGTTCGAGTGCTTGAAGGATGTACCCTTGGTAGAAAATTCTAGATCTTGTACCAGTTTGAGAGACAGTTGCACATGTTATGAATTGTATCTGTGTATCATTTGAATCATGTAATGTAATATTGATGTATTCTTCCCGTTGTATTTAGGGAAGCAATGATGTAAGCTTGTAACAATGTAATGACATACTCCCTTGTAACAGAAAATGTATATGTACTTATTGGTTCTTATTAAATGATCTTTAATGATTATCTATTTGATGTATAATATGGAGATGTATGCGTTTATTCATTTAATGCAATATATTTAAAATTAACTTTTATAGTTAGTTAATCCATGATGTATGTTTAGATATTGTTAAGTAGGTTTGTTCGTAATACAGTCATGGAACCTTAGAGGACATAGCTTAGCTTATGTGTTATGTTTAGATATGATTTACATTTCTTATTGTTTCTCTTTAAAAAAATAAAATAAAATGTTCCTTTATTGAGCTTTTGTTGTGTCGTCCTCTAGGGTTCCTTGGTGGGGCGTTACATTATGTTTCTAGATTTTTTTTTCTACAATCATTGTTAGTTCAATTAGTTTTGAGACTCCATCACAAATTGTTGAATATGAGAGTATTCTCAACTTTCCTTGATCATTAGTCATTTCTGATTAGTGTGTACCGACAATTGATGTGATAAAATGCATTTTGCTGTCAATGGAGATTAGTTTCTTATTGCTCGAAAATGTTTCCTTTTCTATATATCACTAGAGTAATAAACCAAATTTCTTGATAAGCTCAACCTTTTGGTATCCTTGTTGGTATGTTTAAGAAGCCCATTGTTTCAATATACCCAACAATACATGAAAGAGACATTAAAGTACATGAGAGTAGAGGGGTACGTGACACTTAGACAACATGCGAAAATAATTCAACTTATCAACAAAACTCGCTAAGAAAAAATTCCTTGTATATACGTGTAAATTTCTTATATACTCATTATTTCTTTTGTTAAAATTATGTCTTATGATAATGACGAATAAATAAATGAGAGAAATAGAAAATGAAAATGTCATTATTTTTCCAGACATTGTTATTGTAGCCATGTTTGGATTTAGTAGATGGCTTGACTTGAAAACGTGAACCAAAGCATCATATATACCAAACAATACAATTGTTTTAGGTTTGCAAAATTTATTTTTAATTTTTGTTTATATAAAAAATAAAAATATATAAATTTTAATATCCTCCAAAATTGCTTTTCTTCAAGAAAAGAACTTTTCCAACACCGTCAAGACATTATTTAAAAAAACTTTTTACTTTTCCCCAAAATACTTTTCATCTAAAATAAAAATGATTTCTTTGAGAAAAATAACATCTATTTTTTCTCCAACATATTATGGCGTCCCTCATATGATTTTTAGGAGCATGTTCTACGTAGGCTTGGCAATTGATGTGTGTAATGCATTCATTAAAAGAGCTCAAATTCTAGTCACGTGAGATGCAAATTCATTATCGACGATGGAGATGCTAGAAAATCTAGTGCAAATATGTTTGGTGACAGTTTAAGTGTTGGAAATGAAGTCCAACTGTCACTGCCCTTTCGTCTTCCTCTTCCCATGTCTCTTCACTTGCCTAAAGAGTTGATACAATCCCCTCTTGTTCTCTTTTTGGTGTAGATGAAGACTGATGTATTTGGGCCAATTAATAAAATAGTGTGACTTGCTTTCCTTGGTGGATGTAGCCATTTTGGTGGCGAACCACATTAAAGTTGGTGTCCTATTATTATCTTATTGTTCTGTATCTCTATTCATATTTATGAGTCTAATTTTTTGCTTATATCTTTTTCAATATGCTTTTATTTACTCAACAATTGGTATCAGAGCCATGGTGCTCGATCATTTGGCATAAGAGGTTTGATTTTGAGTGGGAGCAATGCGCCTAATGAAGGAAGTCATAGGAAATCACAAGGGAGGTCAAAATCCAGTGTGGGAGATGTTGGTTGCTGGTATTGTGGCAAGCAAGGCCACATCAAGAAGAATTGTTGGATTTTGAAGAAGGCTAAAAATTAGCCAAAAGAAGATGAAATGACTCTAGTACATGAAGAGGATGTCAATGTAACAATTGGTGTTCTTGTTTTAGCCTCAGAAACAACACCAAATGTTTGGGTGTTTGATTTGGGAGCATCATTTCATGCCACTTCGTGCAAGGAGTACTTCAAAAATTTGCAAAGCGGTGACTTTGGTAAAGTTCTTCTTAGCAATAATGAATCTTGTGATGTTATTGGAAAAGGGGATGTTTTGTTAAAATTAACAAATGGAAATAGTTGGTTGTTGTGAGATGTTAGATATGTCCCTCAGCTCAAACAAAATTTTATTTCAGCTGGACAGTTGTTTTCACAAGGATGTAAAGTCGATTTTGAATTGAATAGATGGAAAGTAACAAAAGGGGTCTTGGTAATTGCTCGAGGTAGCAAAGTAGGTACCTTGTATGTATTAGAGAGTTGTGCTTCATGTGAGATGGATAGGTTAGATGATGTAGTTGATTTTCATTGAGGAATTTCTTAACCTATTGTAATTTGATCAAACATTTGTGCAAGATAGTGCAAGAGCCTTTGCAGAAAATACATAAATTAGAAAGATAGTGGTATAAGATGATGATTTTGAAAGGGAAAATGGTAAATGCCATTTCGAAGAGTAGAGCAGTTGAATTTGAAGTTATTGTAGAAACTGTCACTGAAATAGATTCTAAGGTTGGTGAAGAGGAGGTTAAAATCAAAGAGAATGTAGTTACAGTCACTGAGAAGATCAAAGTTGTTGTTGATTCAACTTCATTGGTAGAAACATTTGCAGTTGATGTTGTAGAAAACCCTATTGAAATTACTATTACCAAAAATTTGTGGAGGTTAATACTACATGGGATCCTTATGAAAACTTTAAATCTTGTGAAGAAAGTTGTGACAACCTGCGAAGATCTGGAAGGAAGCCTAAGCACAAGTCTAGTGGAGGTCCCAAGATGCTTTGTAACACGTATAAGATGGGACAAGAAAAAGATCCATCATCCGGCAAGAACAAGATCCACAACAAGTGTAAGAGAGAGAGGGATATTTATTCCTGGAAGCAACATCATCAACACAATCTAAGATGAAGAGTCTTGGAGGCGGACGGTTGCCCATGGGTCCTAGCTACTTACAGTCGCTAATCAGGCTGAATTTGGGAAAGCGATCTTATTTTGAGGCTGCATCACCCTCGCCGTCAATTAGTCCAAGGACGAAGAAACAATGGAGTGGGGTGCAATAGGGCGAAACCCAACAATTTTCCCAGTGCCAGGTGAAAGGGTGTAAGCTAGAGTTGAGCGGTGCCAAGGATTATCATCGCTGCTAACAAAAACATAGTTATAGGAGACAAGGTCATGTTCTGGAGAGTAATTTTCTATCAGTTTTGTTGGATGAGAAGAATCTTGTGGTTCTCGGGGTCAACAATTCGAGTCGCAGTATTAGACTTGGACATATAAATTATAGAAAATTACAAGACATGATTAGAATGGATATGTTTAGAGGATTAACAAAAATTTCAGCTTCTGAAGGTGTTTGTGAAGGATGTGTGTTAGGGAAATATCATCGAGATCCTTTTGATTCAGGTAAAACATGGAGAGCTAATCATCCGCTGCAACTCATTCATAGTGATTTATGTGAACCGGGCTATCCTTCAATTTTAGGTGCTAGGTACCTTCTCACTTTTATTGATGATTATAGCAGGAGAGTATGGGTTTATTTTCTTGAAAGGAAAAATGAAGTATTTGAAGTTTTTCAAAAGTTTAAGGCATTAGTTGAAAATCAAAGTGGGAAAAAAATTAAATGCTTAAGGATGGATAATGGGGATGAATATTGCAATTATGCATTTGAGTCAATTTGTGAAAAGTATAGTATTAAGGTGCAAAGAACAGTTCCTTATACTCCTCAAGAAAACGGGGTAGCTGAATGAATGAATATAACTCTTTTAGAAATGGCTTGTTGTGTGTTGCATTTTAAAAGTTTGCATAATAAATTTTGGGGTTTGGATGTTTCTTGTGCTACATATATTATGAATAGAATCCCCACCAAAGCCCTCACAAATATCACTCCTAAAGAAGCTTGGAGTGGTATAAAGCCTCACATTGGGTATTTTAAAGTATTTGGGTGTATTGCTTGGGCACACATTCTTGATGAAAAGAGACACAAGTTAGAACCAAAGAGTCATAAGTGTTTGTTTATGGGTTACGGCGAAAAATCAAAGGCTTACAGGTTATATGATTTGACACCAAAAAAAATATTTGTCAATAGAGATGTAAAGTTTGATGAACATTCACAACTTCCAGCCACTTCTTCTCACTCTACAACAACCAATGCTCCCTATATCAATGAAGATGAAGTGTGCACTAATGAAACAACTAATTTTTGTGAGAAGCCTCTTTTTGGAGGTAGTGATGATGAAGAAGGTGACATTTCAGCTAGACAAAAGAAAAGGAGTGTTGAAGAAATCTATACGCAAGGCCCAAAGAACCAAGCAAGGAATGGTAGTGCTCTCATGGCCAAAGTATTGAAGATTAATGACCCAAACTCATATGGGGAAGCTAGAGGGAAGAAAGAATGGGGGCAAGCTATGAAAGAAGAATATGATGCTTTGGTGAAAAATAAAACTTGGGAACTTGTGCCACTTCCCAAAGGTAAGAATGTGATTGGTTACAAATGGGTTTATAAAACAAAATTTAAATCAGATGGTGCTATAAAAAATTTAAAGCTAGATTGGTTGCTAAGGGATTCAATCAAAAAGACGGTGTTGATTATGAAGAAAAAATTTCTCCTGTTAGTAAAATGAATACAGTTAGAATTATTCTTTCTTTGGCTGCAAGTCTTGGGTGGCATGTTCATGAAATGGATGTAAAAAATGCTTTCTTAAATGGAGATTTATATGAAGAAATATGTATGGATCAACCACCAGGTTTTGTAGATCAACAACATCCTAATCTTGTTTGCAGATTAAAAAAGTCACTTTATGGACTTAAACAAGCACAAGAGCATGTAATGAGAAGATTGAGAGGTATTTTCAGCTTCATGGGTTTAAAAAATGTAAATTAGATCAAATATTTATGTGAAGAGAGTACAAAATGGAATTCTTCTTGTTGCAGTTTATGTAGATGATTTACTCATAGTTGGACCAAATATTGGGTTAATTAATGATTTGAAATTAGATCTTAAAGGGGCATTTCATATGAGTGATTTGGGAGAACTAAATTATTTTCTTGGCTTGCAAATTAATAGGCTTCATGATGGGTTGTTTATCTCTTAAACAAAATATGCTTTGGATCTTTTAGAAAAAATTAAAATGCTTGAATGCAAGCCAACCCCTACTCCTTTCCAATCTGGAGTTAAGCTTACTAAGGAATGTACCTCCAAGAAGCTGGATGCTACTTTATATAGACAACTTGTTGGTAACTTGGTTTATCTAACCCATTCTAGACCAGACATTTGTTTTGCAGTCAATATGGTATCTAAATTTATGTAGGAATTGAAAGAAAGTCATTGGTTGGCTGCCAAAAGGATTTTGCAATACATTCGTGGAACCATTTACTATGGCATACATTATAGTTACAAGTCTGCAGTTTCTTTGATTGGAATTACAAATTCAAACTAGGGAGGTGATATAGATGACATGAAATCTACTAGAGGTTATATTTTTCAGCTTGGGTCAGGTCCAATTACATGGAGCAGTAAAAAAAAAACAACTACGTCATTGTCTTTTTGCAAAGCAGAATATAGAGCAGCAAAAAAAGCAGGAAAGGAAGCAATTTGGATTCGAAATATTTTATTTGAGCTTGGTTTTGCATAGAGTTCAACTACTACTTTGTATTTTGATAATCAAAGTGCTATACAAGTTGCAAACAATTCTGTTTTCCATGCTAAAACAAAGCACATTGAGATTGATATTCACTATATCTGGGATCTTGTTCAAGCAAATTTTGTTAATCTCCAATTTTGTCCAAGTGAAGACCAAGCAACATATATATTTATTAAGAGTATGACTGAGGCCAAATTTTTGAAATTACGAGGGATGCTTGGTATGCTAGAGATGAACATTAAGGGGGGATAGTGTTATAATGTTCTCCTCTCCTTTGTATCTTTTTTGTATTCTAGCCAATCTTAAGGGGGATGTTAAAGGATAGGATTGTCTTAGGATTTTTCTAAAAAGAGAGTATTCCAAAAAATAGAAACAATTTGAAATTGTTCAAGTTCAAAAGATAGATTTTTCTAGAAATTAGAAATAGCTAAAAGCTGTCCAAGAAAAAGAACATTCTAGTTTTATAATTCTCTAGAATATTAGAAGTTTCTAAGATCAACTATAAATAAGCAACTATTCATGTTGCAAATGGAATGGTGATTGTATATTGTTGGATTGAACACAATAAAGCTAGAATTATTTTTTAGCTATTCCTCTTTGTAATATTCTATTTGCTCTGTTTATTGTTATTATTTTGGGCCTGTTTTTACATAAATT
Organism: Sequoia sempervirens; assembly: GCA_007258455.2. Lineage (NCBI taxonomy): Eukaryota > Viridiplantae > Streptophyta > Pinopsida > Cupressales > Cupressaceae > Sequoia > Sequoia sempervirens. Next base: position 138,058,566 of record VDFB02000015.1, read on the forward strand.
CCCTATTTGACATCTTGGAATTGTGGTAAGCTCATTACGTGAAACTGGATTCATTGAAAAATTCCTCAATTCTGCTAACTTATTATCCTTGTAACATCTGCCTGCAATATGTCTATTGTGACTTATTAAATTTATCATTGGCAATCTGCAATCTGTCTATTTTCACTTGATAAGCTTTTTAGAAACCAGCATCACATTGGATCACTGCCTTTAGCCTCACTTGTCTTTTGTATGCCCTCTTATCTCCAGTTTCTTATTCTCCTTTTGTATGTCTCATACCTTAAGTTTCATCCATCATATTAAAAATGCTTTTTATAACTACGAATTAGTAACATTTAGGCATAGAGAAATCTATGTTCTTGCAAAATATTGAACATAAAGAGGTATTTTGTCCAAGGCTTTCTCAAACTCAGTTAAAGGAATTCTAAATTGACAACACAACTGAAATAATTATCCACCACCTAAAGTTTGTAAATCCTCTATCAACTTTTTCCGTTCTAAAACAAACCACATGGTTACATATCTGCATGATAGTCAGCAACATGAGTTCCTACAAGAGGGTCATCGGTATTTTACACAATAATTTATTTTTGTAGTTCTTCAATTCTAGGGATATTCATATCTAATTCCTGAGGGGCCAACATCTTATGTAAAATCTTTATCTAAAATTCGGTCACCATGCAGATAAGGAGAGTCGAGGACTCTCTCTCTTTCTTTTTATTACTTGCTTATCATCTTAATGATGGATCATAGAGTATGATCTGAAACATTGGTAAATGTTGCAACGTGATAGTTGACAACGAAAGTTATGAGAACCTGGTTTCTGAAGAGATGGTGACCAAGTTGAAGTTAGAAATATTGAAGCACCCGAATCCCTATCAGATAGCATGGATACAAGATGAACATAAGATTCTGGTAAGTGAGCAATGTTTGGTGAGATTGAATATAGGAAATTACCATGATGAATTTTTGTGTGATATCATGCCTATGGATATTTGTCATATTTTTTTGCGAAGGCCTTGGCAGTATGATAGATAGGCTATTCATGATGGAAAGAAGAATATATACACCATTGTTGCTAATGGGATGAAGCAGATTTTGTTGCCATTGGAAGATGTTCCTACAATTGAAGTTTGTACGAATGCTAGGGTTTGTCTGGTTGACGAAAGGAGATTCCTTAATGGATTGAGACATGAGAATGTATGTTATTCATTGGTTCCTAAGAAGGTTGAAGATTTGAAGCATGTGGAAGAACACCCGAAAGAGATAAAGAAGTTGCTGACAAAATATGAGGAGATCATTTCAGAAAATGTACCTGATGGATTACCACCTGTGAGAGTATTAGTCATTGCATGGATCTTCCTGGAGCTAGTTTTCCTAACAAAGTAGCACACCGGATGACACCTGTAGAGAATGAATAATTTAATAGACAAGTGCAAGAATTGTTAAGGAAATGTTTGATCAGAGAAAGCTTAAGCCCTTGTGCAGTACCTGTTGTATTGGCACCTAAGAAGAATGGAGAATGGAGAATGTGTACGGATTCAAGAGCCATAAATAAGATCACGGTGAAGTATAGATTTCCTTTACCCCGGATGGATGACATTATGGATTGTTTGAGTGGAGCCAAATACTTTACAAAAATATATTTGAAGAGTGGATATCATCAGATCAGAATTAGAGAAGGGGATGAGTGGAAAACAACGTTTAAGACAAATTAAGGATTGTATGAATGGTTGGTGATGCCTTTTGGATTGACAAATGCACCGAGTACTTTCATGAAATTGATGAATGAGGTATTGAAGAAATTCTTGGGTAATTTTGTGATTGTTTACTTGGATGACATCTTGATTTTTAGTAGGAATAGAGAAGAACATTTGTTGCATATCAGACAAGTTTTGTAGAGGTTGAGAGAGGAGCAGTTATTGATAAACATTAAGAAATGTAGTTTCATGAAGGAGGAATTGGTATATCTGGGACTTGTAATATCTATGGAAGGATTGAAGATGGATCCTGAGAAGGTTAGAACAATTGTTGAGTGGCCTACACCTGAAAGCATTGGAGAGGTAAGATCTTTTCATGGACTAGCTAGTTTCTACCGAAAGTTCATTAGGAATTTCAGTTCTATTTGTAGCCCTATGACAAAAACAATGAGAGGAGATAGAAAGGATTTTAGATGGACATCTGGAGCAGATTGAAGTTTTGAATTGTTGAAGTAGAAGGTGACTAAGCAGCCTATGTTGGCTTTACCAGATTTCATTAAGGTATTTCAAGTAGACTGTGATGCAAGTGGAAATGCAATTGGAGCAGTGTTGAGTCAAGAAGGAAAACCTGTAGCTTATTTCAGTGAGAAGTTGAATGATGCTAGGAAAAGATATTCAGTGTATGATCAGGAATTTTATTCTATAATTCAAGCCTTGAAGAAGTGGAGAAATTATTTGTTTCCTAAAGAATTTGTGTTGTATACGAATCATCAGGCATTGCAATATTTGAACAGTCAAGGTAAGTTGAATCAAAGACACATGAGATGGGTGGAATTCTTGCAGAGCTATACTTTCATTTTGAAGCATAGGAGTGGGAAGTCAAATAGAGTTGTTGATGCATTGAGTAGGAGAAGGAATTTTCTAACAGAGATGAGAGTGGAGGTATTAGGCTTTGATGAATTGAAGAACTTGTATGAGAAAGACCCAAATTTTTATGAACCTTGGAAAGCTTGTAAGGAACCAGTTTTGGAGGATAGAAGCCAGTGGTTGGATTATTTCATTCAGGAGGATATGTTGTTCAGAGGTAATCAATTGTGTATACCTCAGAGTTCAATGAGGGAAAACTTGTTGAAAGAAAAGCATAATGGAGGATTGGTATGACATTTTGGGATTGTAAGACAGTAGCGTTGGTGAGTGAGAACTATTTTTGGCCGCAGATTCATAAGGATGTTAGGAGATTTGTGCAGAGTTGTAGAGTTTGTCAAGTTGCAAAAATGAGTAGTTAGAATGTTGGATTGTATAAGCCTTTGACAGTTCCAAAAAGACCTTGGGAGGATATCAACATGGATTTCATACTTGGATTGCCGAAGACACAAAGAGGTAATGATTTTGTATTTGTGGTGGTCGATAGATTTTCCAAAATGGAACATTTCATACCTTGTAGGAAGACAATGGATGTAGTCCATGTAGCATATTTATTTTTCAAGGAAGTGGATAGATTGCATGGATTACCTAGGAGTATTGTTTCAGATAGGGATGTAAAGTTTGTTGGTTACTTTTGGAGGACACTTTGGAAGAAGTTGAAGATGGATTTAAAGTTCAGTTCTACGTTTCACCCACAGACTGATGGACAGACAGAAGTAGTGAACAGGAGTTTAGGGAATTTGCTGAGATGTTTGGTTGGAGAGAAGACCGAAAGTTGGGACTTAGTCCTTGCTCAAGTAGAGTTTGCTTATAATAATTCATTGAACAGGAGTACAGGGAAGACACCATTTGAGATTGTTACTGGAGTTCACCCTAGAGGTATATCAGAGTTAAGAGACATCAGTATGGAAGATAAGAGGAGTGCAGAAGCAGAGGAATTTTCAAAACACATGAAGAAGTTGTAACTCAAGTGAAACAACAATTGGAGGACATGAACCAGAAGTACAAGAAGAACGCAGATGAAAAGAGGAGACATAAGGAGTTCGAAGTTGGAAATGAAGTGATGGTATATTTGAGGAAGGAAAGATTTCCAGTTGGGACATACAACAAGCTGAAGATGAGGAAGTTTGGACCTTGCAGGATCTTGAAGAATTTTGATTCAGGAAATGCATACAAAGTGGAGTTACCAGAAGGTATGGGTATATCACCTATATTCAACATTGTAGACCTACATCAGTATTATGAAGCAGAATTCAGTGAGAACAGTACAGTGGGATTGGAGAATCAGTTTCCTAAGCAACAAACAAATGAGATTGAAGAGATTTTGGATGTCAGAGATGGGAGGAAGACTCGTGGCAGACAGTATAAAGAATATCTTGTGAAGTGGAAAGGTAGATCAGTTGAAGATTCCTCATGGATTTCTTAGGATGAGGTGGACTGTCTTGGTTTTACTTTGGCCCCTGCAAAGTGAGAGGATCACTTTTCATTAACCCCAGATGTCTAATGTATGAGCATCCTCAGTTCTTGGCAATCTTGCATCAACCAAAAAAGAATATTTTCCTTTTAGTTTTGTTCTTTCTCAGTTTGTGTTGGTGGATTCATCATCTTTGTTCACCAGACCCTATGGATCTTGGAGTACATCATCTACATGTTCATTTTCCATGTTCCAAGATTTGAGCACGATTGGATCTTTTTCTGGAAAGTTATCGCTTCCAGAACTCTTGGCAGTTTCTTGAACCGGCATCATAATAATTTCAAACTTTTCGGCCAGTTCGATCGTTGTGGATCATCCCCGTATCTTAATGGTGTGATTTTAATTGTTCCTAGGTGTGTTCCCGACCTTCATTATAGGTCCACAGTCCATCTTACACACCTGATGAAGAATAATTCAAATTTGAAGCTGACCTATTCATGTGCACATACATTTTATTTCCTTGGAGAATGTGATGATCTTTGGCCGACATGGATGTTTCCAAAATTGTGGATATGATATAAATCTTGTAATAGATCATTAGAAGAGGTAGTGGTGGTAGAATAGGAGTGAATAGCGAAGAATAGATAGATAAGTTCGGTTTAGATTTGTAGAATTTGCTCGCATATAGGAGCACATGGGAATATTGTATTTTTGAACATGTTGTATTAGGCCTGTGAGCCAAATCTGTAAGCCCGTATGTTTCCGACCAAATGTAACTGAGATTTTTTTATTAATGGGAATGTTTTAATCTGTATTTTCCTCCATATTTCGTGTTGCTTTCCTTGTGTTACTCCTGCTACAAAGTCTGGATTGTTCTCTTTGAGGACCCTCCTACCATGGTTGCACCAATATTGAAGACACAAAACATCAAGATGCAGTACAACTGCAACATGATTATATCAAGTATGAAGGTAATAATGAAAGAACATATTGAAGACACAAAACATCAAGATGTCGTACAATTGTAACATGATTATATAAAGTATGAAATAACATCTCAACACATCAAATGAGTATATATAATTAGCTAATGGGTCCACTTTTAGTTTGAATACAAAATTAATCTAGCATTTGTATGATGGAAACTAGTAGTGACAATCATGTCATCTAGTTGTAGGAGACTTGCAACTAAAATGATATTTAAAAATATAATTAATGTAAATAAATTAACTATAGATACATGAGCCCTAACTCCAAGTCATGTGCTAAATGAATAATAAGTAAAGTTAGAAAATTAAATTAGAAATTTCTTACATTCAAGTGATGCCTACCATAGGGAAAATTGTTTAGTATTTTGTCATGAGTTGAATGCAAAAGTAGTGGTCAACAATGTCATCTAGTTGTAGGAGATCTGAAAAAAAGATTAAAAATATAATGAATGTATTTATGTGTATATAATCTGGTGCAAGTAAATAAATTAATTATAGATACATGAGCCTTGACTCTAAGTTGTCAAAATATTAACTATAATTAGGAGATGCCTTAAGGGGAGCCAATAGGATGGCTTAAGGGGAGATACATGAGCCTTGGCTCTAACTCATGTGAGAAAATTAACTATAATTAGGAGATGACTTAAGGCCTAAGGTAAGAGGATGGCTTAATGGGAGCTAAGAGGATGGCTTGAGGGGAGATAAACGAGCCCTTACTTTAAGTCATGTGAGAAAATTAGCTATTTTTAGGCGATGATTTAAGAGGAGGTAAGATGATGGCTTAAGGGGAGCTAAGAGGATGACTTAAGGGGTCATAAGAGGATTATTAAGGGGAGATACACGAGTCTTGAATCCAAGCCATCTAAGAAAATTAACTATAATTAGGAGATGACATAAGGGGAGCTTAGAGGATTACTTAAGGATATAGAAGAGGATGAATTAAGGGGAAATACACTAGTCTTGAACTTAAGTTATGTGAGAAAATTAACCATAATTAGGAGATGGCTTAAGGGGAGATAAGAGGGTGGCTTAAGGGGACATGCAATCACTTATAAAAAAATTAGGTAATTAACTATACATTAGCTATCAATTAAATATATACAACTATATACATACCTACAAATTTATTCCATTTTATCATCTACATCCTCTCTTTTTTGTAACACAACTATAATTGTCTCATGTTCTTCTATAGAAAGTGTACATAACTATTTATTATTAGGTCTCCCTTGATATTTTACTAGTTTTATATTTGTTGCCACAACTAAATGTGAGTAGTGTATAATCTTCTTATGTCTTTCATAATACTCAAATGCATGCAAACCCTTATTTCTTATTGGATATTTCTATAGTCAAGTGTCAACAACAATCACAAAACCTATTGGATACTCATAGTTATCATCATCTACTTTAGGATGTAACAAATTATGTTTTGTCTCAACACATCAAGCCAACCAATACTTTGTTTCCTTTTCATTTCTCTTGAGGTTTTTTTTTCCGCAAATCACCACCAGAGAGGGTAGCACTCTTTCCATGAATTCAAAGGGGGTATTACATGACAAACCAACATTACAAAGGCCACTCACTAAGTGGTTGAGAGAATAGTTATTAGACCAGCCCCTAATTTAGTCAACCTATTTATCTGCACGTTAGACAAGGTTTGCTTATTTTCTATTACATAATCCATAAAACTTTGCAGATCTTTGGACATTACAGCCTCCTTGGGTTTCTCAACCACGTCACCAACTTTTTGATTCCCTCTTGCTTGAGCCACATCAACTACATCACATACAAATCCCTGCTCGGGCCATTCATCACAGGTTGTGATGGCCTTCATGGTTGCGTCCACATACACATCCTTCAGGAACTTAGACATGCTCTTAGCTGCTTGCTTCCTTCTAGTTATATGCAAAATATTGGTGAGGAAGATCCCCAACAATGCACCATTGTGGATGTGATCGCCATTCAACCTATGGTCTCCAATGACCCACCTTCTTGCTTCCAGTATTTTCCCCAACTCTTCTTTGAAGTTCTTTGAAGAGGCGTGTTAGTTGTGCATCATAAGTTTATAGCATCTCTTTCGACCTCTACCCCCAACCCATTGCTAGCCAAACACATCTGCACACAGCGAGGACCTCCATTCATCTAAGACTCCCTTCCTTTCAAGATTACCATCTTAGCCAAATCTAGTGCTATTTAAAAGGAAATTACTTCCAGCAGCTTCTCTTCCTGCCCCCCTAGAAATTCAGACGAACCTACCACATAAAAATTCTCTATAAGATGTTGTCGTTGCTACTTCTAGACTTTTCCTGTGCTCAAAGTACTTCTTGAACTACATTTGCACCCTTCCCTCCACTTAAATTGGGCTCTAAGTTGGCATATTGAACAACCATACTTTCCTCAGCCTTCGCACATGAAAACATGGTTTACCATACCACAAATGCCACTATTAAGTGTTACTCGATGCCTCGGTTTTGATAATGTCCTCTACACTCAGCCATTCTTATAGATTTTTGGAGCCTTTACACCCCTCAACCTGATTCATGCCTTCGTTGGATAAAGTATCCACCAAATTATTCGCTTCCCTAAAGACATGCCTGATGCTATAATCCTAAATTAGCTCCAAAAGAGGGGTAATCACAAAAATCCATCGTTGCAATTTCCAGCTTGGCACTTTCCTTGTACTTACGACCCTTATTATAACTTGTGAATCACCTTCGATGTTTACCCTGTACAAGTTATTGTCTACACAAAACTTCAAACCTTCAATCAAACCTATTGCCTCTGCTTCATTATTTGTTCCTATTGGCAATTTTATTGATGTTGCCATTAACAATGCTTCTTTATCATTTCTAATTGCAAACTCTGCTCCTGATAAACTTGGGTTGCCTCTCGCGACACCATCAAAATTCAAATTTATTCTGCCACTTGGAGGTAATTCCCATTTTGAATTACCCCTCTGATCCTTCCTCCTGAGTAGGCTACCTTTCGAGGGATTTAATTGGGAGCAATGTTTAATCAAAATTTGCTCTTGGGTTCAACAACATACAAATATCCTGCACAAAACTTATAAATTCAATAGTGACATATTTCACATAAGTACATGCATACATATATAATTATATATTACAAAATAATGTAATGAAAGTAGATATTAAATTAGAGTACCTTCTTGTACAAGTTTTGAAACATGATCATAGTCATCTAATGCAAACACTTGATTATCCTCTTCAAATATTGTTTCATATTGATCATATGCTTGTGTAAGTGTTAAGGATCTTAGTTTCCATCTTTTAACCCATTATGTATTTTCACATGCTTCCCACTCAACTCCAATGCAAAATTGACAAAAATAGGCAGGCTCCCTAATCCATATAGTCCACATGCTTGCACTTGAACTCTTAAATGAATATTATTTTGTTGATCCACTAATTGTCTCACAATCACATCGAGTAATAATATTTTATTCATCAACTAAGCAAAAGAAGCATCGAATTGTAGAGTTCTCACTTGATCCCATTGATTATTTTGTATTACACCAATACACAACTACACACACATCTCTAAATTGTGTTGCATCCTCAAATTTTAGTTTGTCTCTAGCAAGAGCTTTTTCATACATGATCCAACTCCATCATGCTCTCTACCATATCTAGCTATAGAAAGCTCCACATACATTAGATATTGTTTTCTTTGTCACCCCTACATAGCCAATAAAATATTTGAGTATTGTTTAATTGTCTTGTACAATTATCTAACTATATGAGATGTTTTGCCATCTGGATTTCTCTTTCTTTTTGATGCAGGAGCATCCAGTGGTGTAAGGGAAATCCTGCATCACCCAAAAATTTCTTTATTTTCTTTTAACCTTTTGTAGATCATTTTTCATTTATGGATTCCCTTTTCGTTGAATAAGAATTCCCAACTTTCAAAACTGATTTTCTACCTTTTCTACTCAACTGCTATTTTTAGTAGGTGTGAATTTGAAGGCGTGAGGAGGTAGAAATTTAAGGGAAGCTTCAAGATAGAAAAATAAGCACTTTAGCTAAAGAATCAGGTCAAGATCATTCCCAGTTTGAAAGTTATTCAATTTTTAGTTTATGCTTTTTGCCTTGAAAAATCTTCTGAGTCCAGTTTGAGGCACTAAACGGTCCCGTACGGGCCCATAAATCATCAAAATTGGAGGTGTTGGTTCTTAGCTCATTCTTCACTCCAAGACCTTTCCAACGGATCAAACAGTTCGTTAAACAAAATCCTGGATCAAAAGTTATGGCTCCCAGAAGTTGGTGCATTTTAAAAAATGTGCTAATTTTTGAATGTGGTTTTAAAATTTGAATTTCAAATTGTAATTTTCAGCGCCAAACCACCAAAAATCATAATTTGAATTTTTTTTATGGCTCCAAACCGAAAAGGAGTTATTTATGGGCTAGTTTTTTTATTTTTGGGTAACTTTTGGGGGAAAAAGTGCATACTGAGAAAAGGGAGCTTCTGTAATTTTCTATAAGGGCATGTATTACAGAACTTGAGGATTTGGGATCCTCTGCATGTAATCATTTCATTATTCTAAATACAATAATATTCTCTATTTTTTGTGTGTGATATTATGTGTCTTGGGTTAGCACCCTCATCACTTTTAAAATTTCATAAAATATTTTGAAAAAATATTGCACAAATTTTGATAAGCGTAACCGGTTATCACTAAAATAGAAATAGTACTTCCTCAAAAAATATATTATCTTTTATGCTATCATTTGCATGTCTATATATAATATGAACGAAGATGGTTGCCTATATTAAATTATAATACTGAGATTGAATTTCCTCTAGTGGAGCAAGAGTATAGTTTTCTATAGAGTTAACCACTGCTAGTATAGTTCCAAATGGAAATGTGTTTTATAGGCGTGCAATTGTTCATCAAGACAAGAAGCATATTGGGAGTGTTTCACATATTTGGATTCAATCGTATCTTTAAATTCTTCAATGAATGCATGCATACACACTAATTTTTTTGTGACTAACAATGCTTTCCAATTTTTCCATCCTTCAAAGAATATTCAACATTCTTGAAGATTTTCACATTCACTAATTGTTGTCCAAAATCATGTGAAATATTTTCATGCAAACATTCTTCTAATAGTGAAAGGTTACCACATCCATTGCTTTGTCCAAAAAATACACGCTTTTGAATAAAATAAATGTCCATTAGATGTTTCACAAATCAAATTTGTTATAAACTCCCTAATTGTTTGAGGTGACATTAATACCAAATTCTTGCATAGTTTGGTTAGTATGCAAAGTACAACATATATATTAAAAATCATCATAATAATAATAGAATTGCACATGATTTTTACAATAAGAGATTCATTGTTTATTAATTTTTACATACCAGGGTTTACATTTCTCAAATGATCTTTCACTTATGGCAATATTTGGTAACACTAAATCATCTATTTCTTTTATAATTTTTTGTTTGACTCATGTCTAATAGATTTTTTAGATGAGGATTACAATTTTTGACCCCTCTTAATTTTAAATCATCTCTAACATTAGATGATATCCTTGTATTATCATGCTGATATATTTCAATAAAAGATTAGATTTCATTATTTAATTTCATATCAGACCTTGGGAGTTTACCACTAAAATTCCAACATTCTAGTATCATTTTCAAAAATTTATCTTTTTTTTCCACTCTTTTCAAATTTTAAGGATTTATATTTAGAAATTCACTTGTCTTACTTATCATTCATTTACTTGAAACTGATTTATTGACTAAAATAGTTGTTATAGCTTGTCATGTTGCATTCCTATATTTAGACTGATTATTTATTCTGATAGAATCAATATCATTAGCAACAATAGATATAACTTGTTTCATTGATTCATCTTTTTTTTAGGTTTTACAATATGCCTAACTTTTTCATTTATTTTCATATTTTTGACATTTTGATCAATTGCATTGTGAGTTGACATTGAAATCCTAGAACTTTTCTATAAAAAAATATTTATATAATCTATTTGCATGGGTTCTAATTTGTCTCAAATAAATCTTAGCAAGAAGATTATTCAAGACATTTCTTTTCACTAAAAACACTTTCATTTTCACTCATACAAGGGATTTCATTCTCATTTTCCATTTCCATATTTTTAGTGGTAAAATTGAGCTCATCAATGGTATATCTAGCTTCATTTTAATAACTAAGATCAATATCATTGAAAGGTGGGTTTGAAGACATACCTGGATTTGTTTCTATAGTCACATTTTCTCTATTGTTGAACTTGTCAACATTCACCATTTTCACATTTGCATCATCTTCATTCATCCCATCCTTGATGGTCTCTTGAATGTTCTTCTCTTCAATAGTCATCAAATTAGATGCTTCAATATTCTTAATCTCTCGAAACTTTATTTTTTTATCTTTTTGTTGTTTTGCCTCCTCTCTATTTTCTTCAATTTATTCAAGTGTTATGAGATTCCTTTTTTTCATTTTTGACATTTTAATCCCATGATTACCAAACCCTCTTGATAAAAATAACAAATCATATTTAATCTATTTTTAGATTGATACTTCTTTGAAATTTCTAAAGTACAAGTAGATGTAGATGAATTGTTCAATATATTTTGAAGTACAAGTAAATGTGAATAACAAAAGCCTTCTTACTTGATTTGTCTTTAAAATAGTCCATGTTCTTAATTCCTCTTCAAAATGGTTCCTAAGATTGAAACTTTTAAAAAATTGAATATAATATAGCATGTCAAGAGATTATACAAGACACATGTAAATAAAAAAGTAGAAATCATCGTTGCCAAGCCGTACATATAAATTATGAAGCTGTAGAGATGTGGTAGTAAGTTTTACTTAAAATGAAAAATAACAAATATATTAAAAATAAGTACCAATTATTTTTTCAAAATGTATAGCCACTTTAAAACGAGTACCCATTTGTGTTTTTTTAAAATGACTGCCCATTTCAAAAAGCTTGAAATGACAACCCACCTTTTTTGTTTGGTTTTAGGCTTGGGAAAGGCATGGTAACCCAACCTTTAGCCTTGGACTTATAAGTAAAAGGTCATGTTAACAACAAGATAAAAAACTGACTTTGGCAATATGATTGATGATTTATTTTTAATTTTTTAATTTTTTTGTGAAATTAAAACTTATTATAGACAACGTTGTCTAGTTTTCAAAGATGTATTTTTTTATGATTGAGATTTTTTTTCTATTTATTAATTAATTTATTAGGAAATTGGTCCATAAATTTGAAATGTTAGCTATTAATTTTTTTTAATAACTTAATTTTTAAAGTTAAAAATAAATTATGTCATCAATCTAGACATCATTTTTTACACAATGAAAATAATATCAATTTATGATGATTTTAGCTCAAATTATGCTTGTCGTACATGAGGAGTTTTCAAAAATAGCAATAATGGTCAATAAAAAATAATAATAAAATATATTTGAAAAAAACTATAAAAAATATCCTCATCAAACTTTAGTATAATACACATCTTTCCGCAAAAAGAATTAGAAAAATACATTTACTTAGGTCAAATTATGCTTGCCATACACGTGCATGAACTATAGTCCTAAAAAGTGACTTTTACACAAATCTATACAAAATTAATTTGTATCATCTGAGCATTAGAATAAATTACATATTTGAAACTAGACTCAAAACCCTAAGTTTCATATTATTGAACCTTTTAAAGATTATGTTCATAAGTGCTTCAAATTTTTAGTCCAACTATGACAAACTTTGGTTTTCAAGAAAAAACACTTTCACTTTTTGGCCAAAAAGTGGGCCCAACTTCTTGCACTTATCCATAAGATATTTTATATTCTTAGATGGTTTAAATCTTTCCTAATAGTCTATTTGAGCTAAATAAAAATTCTCCATTGAAGGGTTTAGCATGTATGTGATGTAGAGTAGTGCCTATAACCATTAGTGTGTCTTGATCTTTTACTTCATTTTTTCTCCTAAAAGAGAGCTCCATAGATTTCAAAGTTCCATTAAGGGTGCTTGAGAAATCTAAAGGATCATCCTTTTTTGTATTTACCTACCCTCCCATGGGTTGATGAGAGTAGATGAGTTGGCATGTGTTGATTGTTGAAGAGAATGGTAAGAGAGAATGGGGAATGAGTTTCTTGTTAGGTAGAGTGAGGGTTCGACATATACATGAAGCGGTGATTGCTCTACCAATCATTGTTATATGTTACGAAGGCTTATGTGTGTTGATTTATGGCTTGTGCTTTCCTAACTCACTTTACATTCTTTCCTTATATGTTTTTCATGCCTTGTTGGCTACTTTTTAAAATCTCAATTAGAGTTCAAAGAAAAAGTTACTAGAATTTATGTGTTTAAATATTTGGGTAAGAAAGTTGTGCCTCTTTACTACAATAAAGGCACAAATATACAACTACCCCCTTTTTATAATAAAAAACTATCATAATTTATATGCTTAAAGCTTTGGGTAGAAAATTTATAATTTTATATAGTAGAAACACAACTAATTGACTAACAAAAACTTAATTTTAGTTGGTCACGATGCCATTAACCATAACATCATTGAATAGTATTGAAAATAGTATTTATCCATTTACCAAGGGGTGATGACCAACCCATTATGCTTTTGTAGGTCCAACCATTCCTTATTCTATATTATGTTGTAAGTTTGGTTCATTTTAAGCTCCTTGACCTAATGATGTACTAGGCAGTAGTACGTTAAAGATGTGAAAATTTTGTGTAATTTCATTTAGAATCCGAGATAACAATTGCTCTTCATCTATCAAATTGGTCCATAGTGGGTGTTAACAATGATTTTGGAATTCACATTCTTGATTATTTTTCATATTGAGGGATTAGGCAATCATAATTCCTTATAGGATAGTAAAACATTCTAAAACACTATTCGTAATTGTGTTAATACTATTATTATAAAAAAGGGAGGAATTTCCCTTTAGAGAAAGACACCCCCTTTTTTTGTAGCATTGAGGTTGTCTCTAAAAGTTGCATGTGTGTTCAATTTACTCATATGTAGTGAAAAAATCCACAATTTCAGTGCTAATATTACAACCAAGAGAGACATCCTTAAACTAAACCCTAGTTTATATAAGAACACTACTAAGAGTGTCTAATTTAGAGAGAACAATGCAAAACTCTACAAGAATTTATTACCTATCAACTTCAAAATATTTGGTTATTAGCTTCAAAAAAGAATGCCATTTTTGAATTACCAAACTAGTTTAAGGTAATTTTATTCTTAATAGTTTTGATGAATACCATGGAGACATTATGTGAATCCTTGGAGTAATTTAAATCATATTTGATATTATTAATTTTTTCAAAAAAAATGTTTTTATAAAAATATATGTTCTTTATGAAAAGAAATATGCATCCACCCAAGATAATTTTCACATAACCCAAATAGAGAAATCTATGCAAACAAGTATTCAAAATTCATATGCAAAAGAATAGACAACATACCATCAAATATGACACAAGATATACCCTGGGAAAACCCTCAAGAAGGAAAAACCCAGCCTCCAAAAGCATCCATCACTCATGTATTATTTAGCAATAAACATTACAATACATCTTCAAAGTCCTCCATGAACACCTTTGAAACATCAAGCCCTCTACAAGAAATCTGTGTGAACAAGCATGCAACCACACATCCCATGTCATGCTTCAACCCTCACAAATGCTAACAAGAGCTAACTTTTCAACTATCCAACCTTCCAACCTTAGACAACTACCCATGTGTTTTCTTTTATAGAAACAATCTCACACAAAACCATGAAGTGGTATTACATAAAACCATATGACTAATAGCATGAGCTTATAAAACCATTAAACCCCACATTTAATATTGGTACTAAGTTTTCCCAATATTAAATATTATTCCCATGTGCAACCCCACATTAAATATTTAATCCAATGTTACATACAACACATAAAGTGGTCGCAAGAATACTAGATCCATGTGATGCACACATCCCTAGATTCCCTAGGTGCACCACATAATAAATAAATATTACATTATAACATTATGTAAGGTGTACAACACACCTTTTCCTAATATCCTCCCACTTGTTGTATGCATTGCATAAGGGGTAAACAAGTAAAATCAAACATGAACAAGGGAACAATCCCCATAGCCACATGTGCTCCATCAAGATACCTACAACAAGAATCAAGGTGACCACCATCTCAAGCACAAATACTCTCATCCTCCATCATGCCAACACACAAACATAAGAAGCCATCCAAAGTGGTGCCACACAAGTTGTCACAAAGAAGCATAAGTCCTACCTCCAACCAATATCCCAATACACAAACACTCAATCCAAAGGTAACAAGTATGTATCAGTGGTTGTCACGAGAAAATCACCATATCTGAAAATAGCACCCACAAAAAATGCTAACACATCCAACTATCCATACCTTAGGTATACAAATCATAACAAGTGAACCTCATTCCATTAACATATACAACCCATAACATGCAATCATAAGCTCCAAGTGCCAAACCTATCATATGATGAACACACACATCCAAGAACTCCCACTGCATAGGTAATGTCAAATCTGAAAATGATCAAGGCATCCAAGATCTACCAATAGCATCACATAGAAGGTGTAACCAACACCATGTAGTACCAAGGAACATCCACAAATATATGCAAATCCTGCAAACCAATACGTTGCAATACATCTCTCACCACAAGTCTCCATAACTCTCAAGTTCTTCACACCCAACAAAGGAAAGAGATAAAGGAACCTCCATGTCATCACCAAAGAACAATGAACAACACATGAACACAAACATAGTGATCACCATAGCTTCACACAAGATCTCAAATCCAATGTCATGTGAATACAAACATCCAAGAAGAAGAACAAAACCAAAGAGAGAACATGCAAATCAAAACCTGTAGCATGTCCTACGCACACCTCTAAATGATAAGTTGTGATAAGAATTATCTCCTCCATAAAACCCAAAAGAGAATAACACTATCTACATCTAACCATAACCAATATGTATGCATCTCAAACCAAAGGAAGATCATTTACCATATCCATTCCCAAACCAAGGGAATAAGCCCAATAACATTTCCTAAACTCAACTTTATGAATAATGCTACAATGCATAAGAAGATAAACATGTCAAAATCCTTTAAATGAACCCTCCAGAACTAGCAAAATATAGCTCAAGGGCCATATGCATGATAAGATAAATCATAAAACATAATGCATCTAAAAATAACAATGGGAAATACCTCAGATGATTAACTGTCGAGTAGACCAAGAGTGGGGAATGAGAATAATCCTCCAAGATATCCAAGTCAACATGACTCATCTAAGAACAATATCTTGATAGGTCCATGTTGAACTCATGTACAACCAAGGTGTAGGCTCCTCAAACTTGCAATTGAAACCTCATCAATGAATAACCATATCAACACATGTCTCTAATCATAAGAGATATTCTAGCCTCACCTATGTCTTCAAGTATCCATGAGTACCTGTAACCAATAAATCCATGCCAAAATCCAAATGCAACATAGAACCATCATAAATCTCTCAAGAAAATGATCAATGTACTCAATACCAAGAGAACCAACCAAGATCAAAGTCAAAGTCCCAACCATGGAATCAAGAACACACCATGACATCATGATCTCACATCTCCTCAATAGAAGATCATATGCTCCAATGGACATATCATGTACCTGTATCATGCCAAAACTCTAAACATGTAATCAAGAGTACACCATAACATAATACATAACCATTCTATCAAACAAGGATCACATGTCAAATGAGAAATCATGACACCTCAACCAAAGACTAAATATTCCTCCATGGCTAACCAAGATGTCAACATCTCCAAGTCACATGAAGATAACCATCTCCTATCAATGAAACCCAAGATATCAAATAACCCTCACTGCATAAAAGAAAAAAATATAAGATCCCATCCATGACACCAACAAAAATTGCACAATATCATCCACCATCAAATGGTGAATCCACATCATCGCCACAATCTCCCGCTGAATCATGATACCGATCTCTCCATGGAAACACATGGGAAACCATCCTCTAAATGAATATCATACATGACCCCAACATAATCAAAGAACTCAAAACCAAGCTCCCAAAGGGAAGAGTACAAAACATGATTTTCAAACCAAGAAGATACAACACCGCCAAACCATCACTATCACAAGCTCCCATTGAATTGTGTAACCAAGCTATCTATGACATTGTGATCACAACCTCCTCAATGAAGATAAACCATAACTATGATCCTCAATCCAAGAAGATACACCACCACAAACCAAACTAGAAACAATCTAACACCACCAACGAAGTACCTGCATAAACAATCATGTAATGACAAAGTCTCTAAGACACAAGGAACATCCATGACACCATGATCACCACCAAATGCACCAACAACACAATCGAACCATGTCACACATGTATGCATCACATAGTCAACTACATAGGTACCACATCATGACTATACCTGGTAATACCATCTCTCCTCAAAATGATAACCAAACTAATAAAACAAGTGACTAAACTAAGCCACAAATCTGAATCTGTAACAACACTAAAGCATCTATGGGCATAGACAACCCATATCCAAGTCATAAATGCAACATGTAAGTAGAGACCCCCTACAACATTGCACAACTTGTAGATACAACAATGCAACATACAAATCCAACAATATACTGATAACCATGTCAAATGAGATTAATCAAAGATGTACATGTGAGGATACAATGACTCCAACATCTAATCACCAAGATCTGAATAGTCATAAGCTCACAAAATCACCATAGCCAAAAGAACCAATAAATAAATTAGATGAAAATAAAAACAAATAAATCATGCTAAAACATATCCAAACTTGATACACTGTTTAGTTCTCTAGACAAGCTTTCTTTCGATTATAAGAAGTCCAAAATTCGAATTTGTATGCACAAGTCATGATCTCTCCAAGCTCAAAAGGAACATCTGACTTCCAACAAGAAAATCACTATCAAGAAAGAAAAATCTAGAAATCCCACTAATACCATAGCGTAGAGCACAAAATCACCTTTCCAACAAGTATAAGAAGTCAAAAAATAGACACCTTGGGAAAAAGTTATGCCCCCTAGAAAAAATATACCCAATGTGGCTATTAGGAGCAACGCTGATGGCCGGTGGGTGGACTGTCAGTGGCGGTGGTGCCCACCTACAACTAGACTTGACCACATATATCAAATCAAAAAAATTTTATTTTTAAATGTTTCACCAGTAGATTTTTAAAAAGTTAAAGGTGGATTTTAATTTTGGCAAAGGACAGCTTGGCAGGATTTCCAGCCAGAGCCAACAACCCACCAGTAGCACACAGGTTGCTAGTCTATGTGGACTAACAGTCTGTGCGACTTGTCAGCCATAGGACTAGCCATAGGGTGGGGGGGTGCGAGGGATGGAGGGAGGGATGGGGTACAGACACCCCCCCCTTATATATATATATATATATGTATGTATAATTTTAAATTTTAAAAAGAGGGTTTTAATTTTTTTAAAGGCCGCAGGATTTTATATATTTTTTTCAACTATAGATAATTTTTTTTAAAAAGTTTTTTTCTTCTACAATCTACAAATTTGATGGTCATATGGTGGGTTAATTGGCTAAAAAAAATTGTATTTTTTTCAGTAACCAAAATAGGACAAATTTTATGTCAATCTTCATCTCTCGGGCCTCCTAGATCCAATGGCGAGGTCGGTTTTGTCCCAAGGAGTAATTTAAAAACTTTCCCCTACAAAACCCTCATATTGAACATCCATACAAAACCCTTTTTCCCAACAAAGGTTTATAACTCTATATCTACAAAAAAAAACCACAAATCTACAACCCACAATCCCAAATCTGTAAAAAATAGTTGCACAAAACCCACATATCTTGCAATGTCTTCATTCTTTCCATGCAAACCTTGGATTCAACTATACACCAGATCTACTCCAACAAGGTTATACAAATCACAACCATGACTCTGATACCAAATCAAAGGAAATATGCATCCATCCAAGATAATTTCCACATAACCTAAATAGATAAATATATGCAAACACGTATTTAGAATCCATATGCAAAAGAATAGACAACATACCATCAAATATGGCACAAGATATACCCTAGGAAAACCCTTAAGAGAGAAAACCCAACCTCCAAAAGCATCCACCACTCATGTATTATTCAACAATAAACATTACAATACATATTTTGAGTCCTTTATGAGCATCTTTGAAACATCAAGCCCTCTGCAAGCACTCCATTTGAACAAGCATGTAACCACACATCCCATGTCATGCTTCAAACCTCACATATGCTAACAAGAGCTAACCTGCCAACTAGCCAACCTTCCAACCTTAGACAACTACCCATATGTTTGCTTTTATAAAAAAAAGCTCAAACAAAACCACCAAGTGGTATTACATAAAACCATGTGACTAATACCATGAGTTTATAAAACCATTTACCGCCATATTTAATATAGGTACTAAGTTTTCCCAATATTAAATATTATTCCCATATGCAACTCCACATTAAATATTTAATCCAATGTTACAACACATAAAGTGGCCCCAAAAATACTAGACCCATGTGTTGCACACATTCCTAGATTCCCTAGGTTCATCACATAATAAATAAATATTACATTATAACATTATGCAAGGTGTACAATACACCTTTTCCTAACACTTTATATGAATTTAACTTTCCATTGTTTTATCTATGCTACTTTGATCAATATTTACAATTGACTATTTATATAAGATCAATTTAATATAAAATTTATCTTTAAAAATAATTATCTATTTTTTATTTAATTTATATATTTTTACTAGGGTGGTGGGCCTAGCTCGATTGGCTAAAGCATCATGTTGCAAGCAAGAGGTCACGAGGTCTGGTCTCCCCACTGTCCCCATGGTACTGGAGGGTGTGTCATGCCAGCGTCACCAGTCACGTGATAAATGTTTACCAAGCACACTACAGTTTATAGGGGGGCGGCTACCCGATTCCGATTCCTTCAATCTAATATATATATATATATATATATATATAAAAGAAAATTTCATTTTTTTTAAAACCATCAAATTTATTCCTTACTCAAGTGTCAAGCTTGATATTAATTTTGTTCGAGACTTAAAAAGTGTTATTGATTAGAGTTATCCCTATCCACAAGAAGCACTTAATTAAACATGCTACAAAAGCTTGTGGCAACCATGGTAAAGTATAGCTATAGAAGGGAGTGGCATTTCCTAATTTGTCATGACTTATATTGGATTCTATAAGAGTTTGTGGCTCATCACTATACTACTTTGTCCTCATTGTTTCTTTTCAAGGCTAAAGATTTTTAATAAAGTACTTTTTTAAAAAAGTGAGCAATGACTTGTCTAGCAATAAAAATTGGAGCATATATAAACAAGCAAAGAAAACTAAAAATGAGTATTTAACTCACCTTACCAAAGAAGGTAACAAAAATATTGAGTGTTGCTTCTAACATCAAGATTAATCATGGTTAAACTAAAGACTTCAAAGATTACACAATCTATGATAATTATAAATAGTATTTAAAAAAATTATTAGTATATTTCAGTAATATTTTTTTAAATGACAATGTGTCAAATTGTTTACATCTCATCATTATTAGAGACTAAAATATTAAAATGATGTTTTCTCACCCTATCTTCTTACATCTTTGCTCTTCATATATTAAATTAAGTAAAATTTTAAATAAATTCAAATTTTACTCACCTTGTGTATAAAAATGAAAGAGTCACATCATCATGTCATCCTTTAACTAGCTTATACAAATTTTAAGCTCAAATAAAACTATTATTACAGTTGATAATGAATGGGTCATTTATAAATATTGTCATCTTTTTTAATCTATAATATGTTGGAGACACTCTTAACAATCACTAGTTGTAGGCAATATCTTATCAACTCCACACATTTTTTTACAAATATTGCTTATAATGATTATATATTTATTTTAGTATGTTAAAAATGCAAGGAAACATGGAAAACGAGAAATCACATTCATATAAATGCAAATAAACCATCAAAAGAGATTGAACACACAAATACACTTGGAGAAACCTCAAAAGGGATGAAAAATCTAGA
Organism: Sequoia sempervirens; assembly: GCA_007258455.2. NCBI lineage: Eukaryota > Viridiplantae > Streptophyta > Pinopsida > Cupressales > Cupressaceae > Sequoia > Sequoia sempervirens. The sequence goes on from VDFB02000015.1 coordinate 138,079,797, forward strand.
AGAGTGAATTCATGCTCCTCATGTCACTAATATCTATCCAATTACAAGTGTTTACAATGTCACTAGGATGAATTGGAACCCTTACATGAGCTCCAAACACTTGTAGATGGTCATCACACCATGAAAACACTACTCTTCCTCTTGCAATAGTTAAAATTTGAACAATATGAGGATTGAATTAAGAGAACCCTTACATTGTATGTTTCAAGTGTTATTTTTCCTTTTCACATCAACCCTTGGTGCCAAAAGAAAGTTATAATGTTGAAAAACAAAATTGAAAGGTCAAAACCCTTCAACTTCCACTTTGTCCAAGTGGGTGTTGCAAAACTCTTGGGTGGTTGGAAAAACGTCTCTTGATAAAATTAGTAGTTTTGATTTCTATCATTTTCTCTTGTTTTAAATTTGTCCAATCCCTTGATTTTGACCTACTTGTGATGCTTTAGGTCACACCATTGCTACCTTTAACCTAATAAAAAAACATCATGGCTTTAAAAATCATATAATAGAGGAAACATGTGCAATCATAGTCCTTAGGGAATTTCTCAACTAAAAACAACATAATTGAACTTTCAATCATACTTCTTGAATACATTTTGGATCACTTCCTTTTGCACAAAAACCAACCCCCAACTAAATGCAAGCATGAAAATGTATAACATCCCTCTCATAACCCCTTTCATTGGTACATTAAAATCACTTTATTAAATTAGAATAATAATTAAAATTATAAATTATAAATTAAAGTATGTATTATTAAATTATTAAATTATTAAATGTAGTCTTTAGATAATAATTAAATTATAAGCTCCCATTTATGGGATGCCAAGGGTTGATCCCCCAATCATCCCAAGAAGAGATGTGAAGTGGCATCCACTAGATGAAGGATGGATGAAAGATAATTTTGACGGAGCATCAAGGAACAACCCGGGACCCTCAAGGGAAAGGTGTATCCTTTGTGACCACTTAAGGAGGATGCTTGTGGAGGAAGCAAGAAAGTTACTAGTAGGGACAAATAATGAAGTTGAGGCACAAGCAGCATGGCTAAGAGTAGAAATGTGCAGAAGATTAGGTTTCAAAAGGCTACATTTGGAAGGGTATTTTTTGATCATCATAAATGCCATTCAACGTAAGGAGACTCCTAATTAGAAAATTCAAAGTTATGTAAGGTAGATTTGGGAAGATATTGATCACCTAGATGATTTTAAACTCTCCCATATCTGCTGGGAGGGAAACACAGAGGTTGATAGATTATCTAAGCAGGCTATCAACATGAGTGGTGATAATTAAACGCAAATACAAGGAGATCATGTAGAGATTTCACACACATGAAGGACAATGGGTGATAGATTCAGAAGGAGGTGAATTAAATTGTCTGAAAAATGAAATAATGAAGGGAATAGATGATGACGTCAAGGCTTTAATACCACACCAAGGATGCTCCTTTCGATATAGAGAAGGCATTGTTAGAGATAATCCAACTATACGTTTCAATTGTACGCAACATTCTGATTAACTGCTTACTTTAGCTTGTTTTGGTAGGTGAAGTTGGTAAATGTATTTACTCTGGAAGACTCCAAAAAACTCCATATAAGGTTAAGTTTCTTGTAGCTTACTCTATCTATTGCAAGTTGTTTCCAGCTGCTTCCAAAAATTTGAGAAGACCTAAATATTGTATTTTCTTAGTTTTTGATAGATGAATGAATGACTAAATATATGTTTTTATGTTTTCTGTCCATGCTCTATTCATGCTCTGTTTTTCAATGTTTTATGTATTTTGCTTTATTATTCTTCATTCGTCTGCCATAATTGACATGGTATCAGAGCACACTTATCAAGTCCAGGTTGTCTAAGACTCTTCATACTTAAATGGAGAGCAGCTAGATCAAGATAAGGAAACCAAAAGAGATATTGTTGTTGAAGGCATTGGTGGAGTGAAGGAGCCACATAGATTCAAATCCATAATAGTTGATCTCTAGGAGATTCGAAAGTATCAGAAGAGCACAGAGTTTCTCATAAGGAAGCTGCCATTATTGTCATAGAAATTGCAGACCTGCACTTCCAAGAGTCCTATCGTTTCAGCATTGCAAGAGGCATCTGAGGCATATTTTGTAGGGCTCTTTGAGAAAGGGTAATCATTTTTCTATATTGGAAGTTTTTTTAATCATGGTTACCTCCAGCAATCTGCCACAGACTCCCATTCTTCTTAGTAAAAATTATGATTTTTGGTCCTTGCAAATGAAGTCTTTTCTACAAGCCCAGGAATGTTGGGAACCAGTTGAGAATGGCTACACAGAGCCCACTCCAGCAAACTTAGTTGCTATGAATAATGCTCAAAGAAACACAGTTGTTGATTTGAGAAAGAAAGAAAATAGGGAAAAATGTTTGATCCAGAACTCTGTTGATGATTTTATTTTCTCAAAAATCACAAGTACAACAAGATCAAAAGAAGCTTGGGATATCCTCAAATCTACATATGAGGGTACTAACAAAGTCAAGACAGTCAAACTGCAAACCTTGTGAACACAGTTTGAAACATTGAAAATTTCTAACTTGAGAATATTGATCAGTTTATGACCAGAGCCATGGGCATTGTAAACTAGATTAGGATTAATGGTGAAACCATTGAAAACCAAAAAATTGTTGAAAAAGTCCTTAGAAGCTTACCAAAGAAATTTGAAATGGTTGTAATAGCTATTTTGGAGTCCAAAGATCTCACTACTTTTTCAGTAGTAGAGCTAACTAGATCACTTTTGTCACATGAGACTAAACTAAATCTGGAAGAAAAGTCTTTGGAACAAGCTTTCAAGACTCAAGCCTCTTTCAATAGAGGTAGAGGCAGAGGAAACATAGGTAGAGGAAACAAAGGGAGAAGTAACAGAGGCAAATCAAATCAACATGAAGAAGAAAGGTCATCACAAGAACAATCAGGGCAGTCTAGAAACCCTCAAAATCAGGCAAAAAATGGACTGATAAATCCAGAGTCCAGTGTTTCTATTGCAAGAAATTTGGACACTATGAATCTGAATGCAAAAAGAAACAATCAAATCAAAACAACGGTAGAGCACATGTCTCCAACAATGAAGGAGAATATTCTGAAACAATGTTTCTTTCCTGCCATATTTTTGAAGACAATCACACCAAAGACCTTTGGTTGTTGGACAGTGGCTACAACAATCATATGATAGGTAACAAATATTTAATTTCATGCGTGGATACTTCTATAAACTCTGAACTTATTCTTGGTGATGATTCTCGAGTAAAAGCCCAAGGGAAAGGAATTGTACATGTTCTTTCTAAATAAAATCAACGAAAAGAGATACATGATGTCTATTATGTTCCAAACTTGAAACACAATGTCATAAGTGTAGGTCAATTGATGGAACATGGCTATGATATAATCTTTAAAGGTACAACTTGTATTTTTGACAAACCTCTCAGTAGAAGACTTATAACAAAGATTGAAAGAACCAAGAATAGAATGTTTCCCTTAAATCTTAAGAGTGTTATTCTATCACATACATTTTCCCACAATGTCTCAAACATGGACGAGTCACAATTATGGCATTCTAGGTTTGGTCATCTTCCCTTTAAGAGCCTTAGTCTTCTTCAAAAGCAATCTATGGTCAAAGGTCTCACTGTTTTAAAATCATCTGATAGTCAATGTGAAAGTTGTAATCTTAGAAAGCATAAGAGAGACAGCTTCCCATCATCCTCAAATAGACCAAAAGAACACTTAGAGCTAGTCCACACAAATCTTTGTGGACCAATGCAAACTTAATCCATTAGTGGTAGCTTTTATTTTTTGACCTTTATTGACGACTTTAGTAGGAAAATCTGGATTTATTTTCTCAAGAATAAGTCTGATACTTTTTCAAAGTTCAAACAATTCAAAGTTGAAGCAGAAAAACATAGTGGTAAATATGTAAAAGTGCTTAGGTCAAACAGAGGAGAATACAGCTCAAAAGGTTTCACAGACTTTTGCAAACAACATGGCATCATTATATAAACCACAACAAGATATACTCCATAACAAAATGGAGTAGCTGAAAGGAAAAATTAGACCATCATGAATATGGCTAGATGCATGCTCAGAGAAAAGAATTTGTCTAATGATTATTGGGCATAAGTTGTTGCTACTGCAGTTTATATTTTAAATAGATCTCCTACAACTAGCATTCAAGGAAAAGTGCCTCAAGAGGCTTGGTCTAGTACAAAGTTGAATGTATCTCATTTTAGAATTTTTGGTTGCATTGCATTTACACACGTTCCAAAGGAGTTGAGACAAAAACTTGACAATAGGAGTGAAAAATGCATCTTTGTCGGTTATAGTGAACAATCAAAAGCCTATAGACTCTACAATCCTGTCACCAAGAAATTTGTGGTGAGTAGAGATGTCAAGTTCTTTGAGAACAAATCATGGAGTGATCAAGAAAATGAAACTTTGAATGGTCCAAATCCATTACAGCTATTTGATGAACCTTCATATCAGCAAGTTCATTCGCCAAGGCCACCAAGATTGCGGGTACAAGGTCAACAACAACACTTTAGAAATGGTAATTCTCCCAGCAATGATTCATCTTCCTCTACAAACAATCAAAGAACTAGAAGCTTAAGGGAAATATATGAGCAAGAAAATGCAATTGAACAAGATCTTTTTTCCTTTCTTTCATATCAGCCAACCCACTTTGAAGAAGCAGTAAAAGAGGAACATTGGGTTGATGCAATGAATCAGGAAATTGAAGCCATAGAAAATAACAAAACTTGGGATCTTGTTGATCTACCAAATGACAAAACCAACATTGGTGTGAAGTGGGTATATAAGACAAAGCTGAATGAAAAAGGAAAGATAGAAAAATACAAAGCAAGGTTGGTTGCCAAGGGTTTCTCTCAATAGCTTGGCATAGACTATGGAGAAAATTTTGCTCCAGTAGCGAGGTTAGACATAGTCCAAACTATTTTGGCTATTGCAGCTCAAAATAAATGGAATTTTTTTCCAAATGGACGTCAAATCTACATTTTTGAATGGCATATTGGAATAAGAGATATATGTAGATCAGCCACCAAGGTTTGAAATCAAAGGACAAGAGCATAAAGTATATAAGTTGAAGAAAGCCTTGTATGGCTTAAAACAAGCTCCAAGAGCCTGGTACAGTCGGATTAACTCTTACTTCATCAACAATGGATTCATCAGGAGCAGTCATGAGCCAACTCTCTATACAAAAATAGATCATGAAGGTAAAATTCTCATTTTTTGTCTTTATGTTGATGACTTTCTCTATACAGAAAATTTAATGTTAGATGAGTTCAAAGCTTCCATGAAAAAGGAGTTTGAAATGACTAATCTTGGAATCATGAAATACTTTTTGGGGATTGAAATCAACCAATCTGCTCAAGGTATTTTTGTTTGTAAACAAAAGTATGCTTTAGAAATGTTGAAAATTTTCAAAATGGATAGTTGCAAACCAGAAGACACACCCATTGCTCAAGGAACAAAGTTGAGCAAACAAAATGATGGACCACCAGTTGATTCTACCCTATACAAGAGGCTAGTTGCAATCTTTTGTACCTCACTGCAACTAGACCTGACATAATGTTTGCTGCAAGTTTTGTATCTAGATTCATGGACTCTCCAAAAGATTCACATTGGAAGGTAGCAAAAAGAATTTTTAGATATGTTGCAGGGACAATCAACTATGGATTATGGTACACTCAATATAAAGCTACTTCATTCTCAGGACACATAGGCAGTGATTGTGTTGGCAGGATAGACGATAGGAAAAGCACATCAGGATATTCTTTTCACTTGGGAACAAATCTCATCTCATGGGCATTCAAGAAACAACCCATAGTTTCAATATCTTCAGCAGAGGCAGAGTATGTGGTTGCAACTGCAACAACTTGTCAAGCAGTATGGCTAAGAAGAATATTGAATGATCTTGCACATGTTGAAAAGGAGCCAACTCCTATTTTCTGTGATAATAACTCAACAATTTCCTTATCCAAAAATCATGTCTTCCACAAGAAAAGCAAGCATATTGACACTCGCTATTACTTCATTCAAGAGCTCATCCAAAATGGAGAAATTTCTCTTGACTTTTGTGGATCACGAGATCAGCTAGTAGACATCTTTACAAAACCATTGGGAAATAACGCTTTTGAATTCCAAATAAAACACTTAGGGATTATTAGTGTTGATAATTGTAACAATTGAGATTAGGAGGGGGTGTTAGAGATAATCCAACTATACGTTTCAACTATACGCAACATTCTGATTAACTGCTTACTTTAGCTTGTTTTGGTAGGTGAAGTTGGTAAATGTATTTACTCTGGAATACTCCAGACAGCTCCATATTAGGTTAAGTTGCTTGTAGCTTACTCTATCTATTGCAAGTTGTTCCCAACTACTTCCAGAAGTTTAAGAAGACCTAAATATTGTATTTTCTCAGTTTTTGATAGATGAATGAATGATTGAATATATATGTTTTTATGTTTTCTGTCCATGCTTTGTTCATGCTCTATTTTTCAATGTTTTTTGTAGTCTACTTTATTATTCTTTATTCCTCTGCCATAATTGATAGGAATAATGGAGACAACTATCTTTTTGGAGGTGAAGGGTAAGCAGATGGCCTTTCACGGGAAGGTCTCAAACCAACGCCTAAGGAAGGCCTTCAACATAGGTGGTGTCGAGGCTATGGAGGTGATTACGGGAATTCTAGGTGTCCATTTCCTTGCCTCCAGCTATAAGTATAGGTTGAATAGTGGCATCACTTCTATGTTTATAGCTTGGCTACTGCAAGCAAGGGAGGAACCAAAGATGGTGAAGTGGTTGATGCAGCGCATGGTGAAGGCCAAGTGGAGAGTGGGGATGGAGAAATTCTTGGCATGGGAAGTGACTCAATGGGGGTTGAGACCATCGATCGAGGTATGGCCAAAGATGAATTTAAGCTTTAATGGCCCCTAGATCCCATTCATAGTGTGGAGCATGGGGGAAGATATTGATGCCAGAATGTAGGTGGTCCTAGGCCATGTCATGATGTTGAAGGAGATCACCGAGGTCTTTGGAATGCTTGTTGGATCAAGAGTGTTAGCTCTCCCAATGACACCAAGTAGGGAGGTGTTGATCCAAGGGATTGGGGAGAAAGAAGATGACAAATAAAGGGATGGTAGTTAGGATCAGTCATTGTGTAGTATCAACCTTTTTTGGTATGAGGATCTGTATCAAATTGTTAATTTCAAGTTGAATATGTTGTATTTAGGTATGAACCCTTAGTACCATTTTGATATATCAAAAAAAATTAAAGTATAAGCTAAGATATGCATTACTAAATCATTTAAATAATAAAAAATAAAAAATAAAATAAATAATGGCCCATATGCCAACTGGCGCCACATAATCTAGGCCGGAGTTGGCTATATCGGGCATATGGGCCTTCCATCAGAGCCATGAGTGAATAAGTTGTCTCCCGTCGTCATTGAGCTTAGGAGTAGAGAAATTAAACCACAATGATGGATGTTTCAGAGAGAAATGACCAGACAGATCGGCATGGTAAGAAATTTGAGGCAATGGTACAAGATTACCGTCAACACACTCAAAGTAAGAAAGATGACGATAGGAAGTGTCCTCGGTGAGTAAGTTTATCGAGAATAATGGAGGCCGTTGGTACTGTTACTCGTGCGGAGATCGGGAGTTGAGCAAAGGAATTGAACTGAATTCAATTGAGAGGACAACCTGATTTAATGAGATCGGCTTATGCATTAATGAGCATTGGAAGTCTGATGGTCTATATAGCTGAAGTTTGGAAATTGAAACGTATACCTGAAGATGGATGCGCCAATCAAACTGAAGAGCTTGAAACAGGAGGGAGCCTTTCTTGGCTTCATCTTGGACCAGGTGCTGACGAAAATTTGTTTGAACAAGGACATTCTTTGTTTGGAGGCTGTGAGAATGGTGTTAGGGAGGAAATACTACTTTTCACATAACAGAACCATAGCGAACTCAGACATTTCATCCCACTTTCTGGCTTCCCTATTGGACTTAAATCTGCCAAAGGTCCATTGCTTGGTTCTCCTGAGAGCAGTGTTCAAGGCCTTGATTATGTTGGAAGACATTGACACTATGGCCATTTCCCAGCCAGGAGTGGGGATTCCATGGCCAAATGACATTGAACGAATGGTTCGACTAGGCATGGAGGTTGATTCACACCCATTCATACTAGGCTTAAGAGCCAAAGAGCTCCAACGACACAGGCATTGGGCATTGATTGGTTCCTTGCTCCTTGGTCATAAATTGGGTTTGGATGAAGTTATGGGAATCAACTGGTGCCATGAATTTGCAAAGATTGAGGGAACGAGTGAATTCTATGAGGAGGACGACTAAGGTCTAATGGTGGCTTTTTGGGCTAGTTTTTTTATAAGTTTTTTGTGATAGCGCCTTTTGTAGGAAATGTAATGCCTCTTTTAGAGGGAGAACGAAATCTTGATTGTTGTATCAACACATGTATCTGAAATGCCTCAGGCATTTGCTTCGCCACCTCGAGGAGAAAAATTGATGTAAAATCTTTTTGATAATATTAATATAAAGCATGCAGCCTTGGTTGTGTATTGCAAATAAAAAAAAAAGAAAGAATAAATTAAACAAGTGACGCAGTGCGTCATGTTCCTGCCACCTAGCAAAGAGCTTTTAGGTTGGTAGGGAAGGGTTAATATGGTTGAAAATTTGTAAAAGTATTTGTTGGAGTTTTGCATTGAATGCAGAAAACAAGAACGAATGGAATGGAAGAGTATTTGATTTGAGAAGCAAAATATAAAGGGTAGAGTTTGCTTTTGATTACTAGAACTTGTTGGAATAATTGTGCAATAAAATTAAGAAAATATGATACTAAACATTTGTAAGTAATTCATAGTATTACTAATTGTTTGTAAACGAATTTAATTACTTTGTAAGCTAAATTCAAATAATTACTTGAAAAAGACTAGTTACTTATGTAAGATAAAATTCAACTAATTGCTTGAAAATGAATCTAATTACTTAATAATATAAATTCAAACATTTTCTAAGATAAAATTTAACCAATTGGTTTAAAATGAGTCTAATTAATTTTTTGTATTAATACTAGATTACTTTGGAAAAAACAATAAGCTAATATTAATTACTATAATTATTAAATGAATATTGCCTTTACTAAAATAATTTAGACCATGGCTAAATATTAGATGCATTTTCAAATTAGAAAATTAATTAAGTAGTGGTAGGAAACTACTTACTTAAATTAAATAAAATCAACTTACTGTTTCAAAATATACTAACTACAACTAAATAATTTAGAAAATAAGTGCTCAATAGTTGCAAAAATATCTTAATTAATACCAATTTTCTTTTGAATATAAATTAAATCGTTCCTAATACTAATTACTATAATTACTAAATGAACATTGCCTTTGGTAAAATAATTTAGACCATGGCCAAATATTAGATGCATTTTGAAATTAGAAAATTAATTAAGTAGTGGTAGAAAACTAATTACTTATATTAAATAAAATTAACTAATTGTTTGAAAATATACTAACTAGTACTAAATAATTTAGAAAATAAGTGCTTGTTAGTTTGCAAAAATATTTTAAATAATACCAATTTTCTTCTGAATATAAATTAATTCATTACTAATTATTTAGGAAAATAAGTTATAAGTTGATAATTTTTGTAAATAAGTACAAATTTTACTTTGCATGAATAAATGATATTAATTAGTTTTTATAATTACACATTGGATTACTTTTGTGAAATAAATTGCCAATGAAGTAAATGATTTAGTAGTAATTACAAACTATTTTGTGATTTGACTAACATTAATAAGTTAAACTATTTTGAAATGCTTGAAACTCAATTTCCTTTGCAAATAGTTTTTTTTTTTGTAACTTAAAATTTGATTAATATTAATCAATGAAAAATAGGCCATAAAAAATCAAGTTCATAAAAATAATAGCTTTATAGCTAAAATGGAGGTTTAAATATTAATTAATTGTTTTGCAAAAATTAATCCACTTTCATTAATGAGAAGTCGCGCCAAAAACAATACGTTAAGGCTAGTGGTTTGGAGCATTTCCAATACCTCGTAATGTGTAAATGGTGAACAATTGTAAATGAGAATACTTCTTTATGCTTTGGTATGTTGCATAGCTTCCAAACGTCGACTGAGTGCATAGATAGTGAGAATGGAAAAGGTATTACATGTAAACGTTTAAGAATATAGACCAAGAACAAATTTGTCCTTTGATGAATGCATAAGAATATGCCTCCAAGTTCTGTGAGGAACGTTGAGGCAGAGAGAAATGTTTTATTGTTTAGAAGGCAGAGAACATTTGCCAAAGAACAACTGAATTTTGGAGAATGCCATGGAGGTGAGTTGTTATTGCTTTGTAAAGTATTAGAGATTGAATGTAGAGGAACTTTGACTATTTGGTAAAACCTAATTTAGAAATCCTACCAGAGTAAGTGCAATAAAAAATCACATGCATATGTTATGGATATCATAAACATGAAACAATAAAATCCAAGAAATAGACAACATATGGAAAACTAATTGGGTTGGGAAAGGTCTTGTTAACTGTGAATGCATCAAATGCATTTTGTTAATTTTGACGTGTGCTTTTGTGTTTAATGTTTATTAATAACATATCATATGTAATTGACCGTGGTGGTTTTTTAATATTGTCCTTGTAACAGGAACCATTTTTTGGAATTGGAGTGGAGACAAAAATCTATAGAGCTGCAAACACATTTGATTCTTGAGGCAGAGAGTGGAAGGTCAGAGTATCGAATTTTTTGCACATTTGTTTCCAATGAAGTTTGATTCTTCAAATGTGTGGGAAAATTATGCAAATTGTTTGAATCTGTCTAATTTTTTCCCATAAGCAAGTGACCTTTGCAATCATTTAATTTCAATAATGTTGTAGTCAAAGATGTGCATAATTGTAGTTGGGACAATTTCCACATAGTGATTGAATATGTGCAAAATATATAGTGACTTCCTAATTTGCTAATATACTTTAACAAAAAAGAATAATAGGCCTACTCCAATGAATAGAGAAAGAGATAAATTGTTTGTTATCTCTTATTTGCAAATGAAACCATTGCAATAATAAACTGTTTGTTGGCCTCAACTGCTCCATGTCATATGTCATTTACCGTAGTCATTTGTACAATTAGGCTTTATAGCAGTAAATAATGCTTGTAGTCACCTCAGGACAGAAGTACTAATACCAGGACAAGGGTTGTTACTCAAGTGACTTTGTAGAATGATTATAGTTTCAACAAGTTACTATTGCAATCATTGAGTTCACTTTTGACACTGAAATTGTTTCAAGCAAACCTAGAGAATACAAAGACTGTTTCAGTGGGGGACTAAGCACTCTTGCAATCGAGGCAAGTCACTATTGGAATTGTATGATGTGCATTGGATATGGGACGTGTGTCGATCAATCTATAGCTATTGCATTAAATGACTTCACAGTTTAGAATACCTTGTTCAAAGTATTCAGTTTTTCATTTTGTAATTGTCATTTGTGTACTATGTATAAATTCCAAAGGAAACAATTACACATATCCAGCATTGTAACCTTTGTCAAAAAAAGCAATGTTGCATGCGTGAAATTGGTCCAAATGTTTACTATTGTAGGAGCATAGTAGGATGGGGATATTTTTCCTTTATTTGTAAGAAAGAGCAACAAAACCAATGAAAAAAAGGAATCTAGTAATTAATAAAAACTTTATTGTAAGAGCTAACATCGTATTTAATAACAGACACCAAAGTCTTGGTAAGTTATAAGAATTGGTTTGCAAAATCTTGTTTACAATATTTGCAGATTCAACTAGATGTTGTTACACATTTACATGTAAGAGTTATACTATTTTGAGCATCGATGCATTTGGTTCATCTGTACGATGTGTGGAGGACGTGAAAGCATAGAGAAGCATTGTTGTTTAGGAATGGTGCCTTTGATTAACATGTCATGTTTGTCAACAAATTTTTGGGTCTTGTTGCCTTGCACATATTGCATGCACTGATTTAATATTTGTCACAATATATAATGTCTCCCTATTCTCCTAATTTACTTAGACGAGAATGAATAATAGTCCTATTGCAACCAATAGAAAAAGAAATAAATTATAATTTTCAAACACAAAAAATATGTTAAAAAGCAAATTCAGCAAATGCAATTGTAAACATGCCTATTGCATTCACTATGTTTTGTTATAAAGTGAATACTATTGCTTATTGATTTATCCAGAGAAACTTAGTAAGTGGGAAAGTAGCCCAAAGAGAACTCAATCAAGTATCAACGAAATCTTTCATGTCTGAAATCTATTATTCATGTGTTTTTCTATTGCATGGAGTAGGTCTGATACTCTTCTTTGTGTAAGAAAATAAGCGAAATAGAAACACATTATAAAATTTGTCAAATAAATTTGATTGGCCAACCAAGTATGTCAAACTGAAATGCAATTATTGCAGTAGCAATTTTCCCTTTAAAAACATGTATGTTTTATATTGCTAATATATTGCATAGTAAAAACGTGTAACAATGCAATTTAATCTATTTAAACAGTAACATAAGAAAATAAAGTATTGTCTAGCATATAATGGAAAAACATGTTGACTGTAAAATAAAAGTAGGAAGAATTTTTGAGTCACAGAACATGAGATATAATAATATAGGTGAAAGATCCAAGAAGAAAAGCATAACAAAAAAGAGGAATGCAGGTTCATGCAATGGCAGGTAGTCTTTCACTTGCTTTTTCTTCTTCGTCACCTGCAATGTCATTATTATGGTTACTATGAAAGCTAGTTTTTTTATATAATTCTAAATTTTTTTAGGAAATTGAAGAGCAAGAAGAGTATTTGTATTAGTATTGTTTTATACCTTGTTGTGGCATATATTGTTTACTTAGTTAGGCAAATGGCCTCTATGATAACATTGTATTGATTGAGGGTGAAATTCTCTTTGGTGACAAAGTCTCGTGGTGCAAATATAACTGTTGATTTGTCCTTGATGTAGTTTTCATTTTTCATGTCTTGAAGGGTAGGCAAGAGTTGTCGCAGGACATTGCCTCAGATTGAACAATGGACTATTTGCTTGTCATTTGTTATGATGATAGCTTTAGGATGAAGTGAGTATATGTAGCTCACTTCCTTGTCACATTGGCTACAATGAGCAATTTCCTATTGGAGCATGTTGTAAGTGTTGAATTTATATTTGCAATTCGGGCAGAAAGCTTCAAATGGATTTGAAAGTGTGTTAGCTGCTTTTAATGTCCCTAAAACCTAGAACATGTGAACATAGATAGTTTGAAGCTGTAATGCCCCGTCTTAATAACCTAAGGAATGTTGCAATTGTGTATAAAAGTGTAATAATTTTTTTTTTAAAGTTTAATTATTAAGTTAATTAGTTGCATACATTCATTAAGCTATGCGACGTCACACTACTTTGAGTTTCCATAAGTGACTTAAGTATTTCGCATTGCACATTTTATTTAATAACATAATCATTAAAGATAAACTTTGCATTTCTTTTGAATTCCATTCATGATAACATAAAGTACAAACATGTTGCATTCATTGCATTTGATAGAATATACAATACTCATCCATCTGATGAGGTAGATCAAATAATAGTTACAAATTACATTTACATTGTTCACCTCATATACAATTTGAGGGATGCATCCAAATACAAGATTTACAAATAACAATGAAGAAAGTACATATAATTTTCCATGTGTGAGCTCCCCATCCATGAAGTTCTCGATGCCATGATCACAAAACTGGGGACCCAACGGAGTAAGGTGCACGTTCCACCCAACCATGTGGTACCCGTAGGTCCACCCCCCGTGCTAGGAGATAGTAATATGGTTACCTAGACATAATCTACTAACCCTAGACACTGGTACATAACAGAATAATGGTTACATTGCTTCCAGATTTAGACAATCGATTGTATCACATACACAAGGTTTATTGTTATTTTAGGTGGAGTGTCATCACAATATTGCAAAGGTTACCCTGGTGTTTCTTCCTAGGTTTCGGCCCCCATCCTTGGGTTACCCTGGTAACCTCTTACGAAACCCGACCCCATTGCAAAACATTGCGGAATCGAATGTCTTTTAAAGGAATAAGACACTGATTTTCCATTCTAGGCCTTCTCGTCCTATACTCAAGACTGAAGTAGCTCAAGAGTCATAAGCAAGGCAAAAGCATCTTGTTAAGAGTTTTAAATCTAACTACTATGTTCTTTAGTTTTCACTGACTTACTAACTCTTTGTAAGTTACCCTGACACCACTTTGTGTGTCGGCCCTTACAAAAAGCCACTCCCCTAAACATAACATGGATTTCTAAGTTTTCCTGACTAGGGTTTACAAAGTGCATAAAGTTCATCACATATTAACAAATGACTCACAACGGTATCATAACACCATATTTAACACATGCACAACCCAAGCTAATTGAAGAAATACATTTGAACAATAATACACCTTTACTTTACAAATCTTTCTGGAAGGCTTATACAACTATAACTTTCCCAATGTACCCAAAAGGAACACAATAAAAGTAAATCAAAAAAAATAATTGTCTATAGTTCGGATATCCTAAATCCAATTGCATCAGTTTGTAATCAACATGAATATAAATCATTTTAATAAAAGTTCTATTTTGAAATCAATGAATGTAATTGTTTCATTTAATTTACTTTTCTAATTTTCTCAAATTTACCTAAGAACATTTTCTATACTTTCACAATCTCAAATTTCTCATGCAATTTTTAAATAAATAAAATAACAAAAAAAAATAAATTAATTTAATAATTTCGCAAACTTTACAAATATCTATATATAAACATATATACATTTGTTTATATATAAATATAAATATAGAAATATTATATTTAATTCCAACAACTATATATATATATATTCATATATATATACACATATATATAAATATATATATATATACATATATAAATATAAATATAATATATATATAAATATAACCATAAAATAAAATTTGAATTATAAACTTTACTCATTTAAATTAACTTTTTAAAACACTAAATAAAAATTTGAATGAATTTAAAATAAAAACCCTTTTTTTTAGCCGCAGCCCCAACCGCGGCCTCCCTGTGGGAGGACGCGGCCATGCCAGGGTTGCGCCTAGTAGCCTTCGGCTACTGTGCGCAACCGTGGTGGTTGCGCCCACCGTAGCAGAGGTTGGGGAGGGTTTCGGCCCTCCCCCATCATCAATAAATTTTTTTTTTTTTTTTTTGCAAAATAAAATTCCGCAGATATTTCCTCTGCTTTTCGGATTTCGATCCAAACTTTTAAATAAATATTCGCCTATACGGCATTCCTTTTTAAAAAAAAAACTTCACATAAAATTTTATATGATTTGGAATATCATATATATATTTATGTATTAACATATATGTAATTATATATAAATATTTCACAAATTTTCATATAAACAGGTTTTAAACAAAATTTCTACAGGTATAAAATAGAGTAACTGTATTTTTTAACAGTATACACAGTATCTTCTCTAAATAATTTTAATTAACTTCCTGAGGTTTAGATTTAATTGTTGATACAAATAATTTCTCCCCAAGTTTGATACAACTGTTTTCTACAAAAAAAAATTAGCAGAAAATAACAAAGGCTGTAGGAAAAAAAACTTTTTAACAAAGAATATCTATTTTCTCTACAGAATATTTACCGAGAAACACAGGAAATTTAACACTAAAGAAATGAAATAAAAATCCTTTTCCCAGACATTCTTTTCAAAAATAATAAATTATACAAATTAAACAAAGAGAATACCTGAAACTTGATAATTGTCTGTAGAAGAAAACATCTTGCCTGTAGCATACAATTCCTAAAAGCTTCTCCAAAGAAAACCCCAAATCCACAAGATAGCTTTAACCAACACCAAGAATTTCCTCCAAGGGATCTTCCACAAATATACAGTATTTCCAAAATAACATAAACAGAGAAATTTTGCAAAGCTCAAATATTTTCCCTGTGAGGAAATTGAATAACCTCTGTGATTTCCCAGATCCAATATTACCTCTGTAAACAAATTTCCTGAACATAAACAATTAATGCACTGGCACACATGTCAAGAAGTGGTTGCAAAATATCTTCACCACCACTTCTCGGCAATTTTTCCAATTTTCAATTGCATGCAAATAATTTATTTAATTTAAATTTTAAAACTCAAATTTCAATTTACATGCATTTATTTTATTTAATTTTCTAATTTTCAAATACAAATTTAATTTACAATTCAAATGCCATTTCCACAAATTAATTTAATTTAATTAATTAATTTATTTAATTAAATAAGTTTAATCTTTTAAGATCAAACCATTTAACCAAATAAGCTAATTAATTAATTAAATAATCATTAACTATCAACATTTAAAAATTAATTTAAGTAACAATAATTTAAAGCACAATAAACTAACATTAAAATTAACCAAATTTACCTTTCAAACAATTTATCCAACCAGAAGAATGCAAAACAACCTATGACTCTGAACTAAAACAGACGATGTACTAAGACCGGGATTATAGATTAGACTAGGGTAAACCAAACTATTATCTCCCAATCAACGTATCCGTTGAGTCTTGACACGCTCAGACCTGAGTACCCAGGTGGAGTCAGTGTCATGTACCTGCAATTCCTGCAACCAAGCAATAACATGCATATATATATAAACCATTGTACAAGCACACCGTGCGGAGAAAATCACGGATACCACAGGGCACTCGCAAGCGAGTGATGCGATTCCGTTCTCCACACCAATACACATCACATCAGACTGAGGAAATAAATAGCTGTTAGTCCATCATAAACATGTACATAGCAATAATCAACTGAAAGTAAACATCTACACTATCTCAAAACATGTCTAAAAATTAGTAATCACCAAACAATGTATCATCATGTCACAGAATAAATCCACTATCGCTCAAAACCAGCGATCAAATATCCAAACAAAGTATCATAGCCTAACAGTGTGAAAACATAACAGCAGAAAGCATAAGCATAAACAGAGGGGTACTACAGAAGCAGCAATTTCATAAATTTTAAATGAAAATGTGAAAAGATTTTTAAAAAGTCACCTTGAATGTTGATTGCAGCAAATCAGCTAACTTGTCCAATGTTCTCTTGTTATTAAATTTGCAAATAAATGTTGATCGACCCATGTGGAACATGTTTTTTATTAGTGTTTTTTAGGATATTCTTGAAAAGAAAGGGTGGGGTTTTGTTCCTATGTAGCAGTTCCTCTATTTGAAAGTATTGCTTTTCATGAGATGGATGTAGTTGCAGTTGTATGCTAATGAGAAAGTTAGTCTTTGTTACAAAGAAATTTTATTAAAGACCACAATGCTATAAGAATACATTAAAATGGATTAGTGGCATATGCTAGTGAGATATTTGTACCTGTGCTCTATCAGATTCCGCTATGCCATCTTTGATATCAATTGCATATTGGTTGCCTACTTTTTTAGTGCCAACAACCAAAGCACCTATTGTTCCAATCGGATGTTGATTTGTGGCTGCTAGTAGTTGGCTGATAGTTGTATCTGGAATGAAGTAGTAGTATGCAGAAAAGTGAGGCATGCTTTCAACTATGCTTGTGTCTGTCAATATCAGTATGCAATCACAGTCCCCTCTGTCATAATTTGTTCTAGGTGCAATTTGGAAGCCTGATATTGAAACTCCCAATCTTGGAACTATTTTGTGCTCATGTTCTTGCACAAGGTATCCACTGATATTCGGTGTAATTGTCATTTCTGCTTTAAGATCTATGAGATCTGCATGTAGTACTTCACACGTTCTATTGACTTTGTCCAATGTTGCTCTGTAGACAACAAGGACGTCACCTTGGAATGTGTCACTAGCTTTTTTTGCATTCAACTCTTCAATTGATATGGTCTTTTTTATTTTTGTTCTACAAATAGCAAGAGAAATGTAAATCTTATATTTGGACAATGCAAAAATGAATTTCATAGGAAAATAGGCTAAGTTGTTTACCGTTTGCTTGTGTCTTTCTCCATGTATTGTACTTGTTGTGGTCTTTTTGTTTGATCCACGATTTTCCTACAAGGTAGTGATTTACTATTGCAGAATTCATTGGAAAATGTATTAGTGATATATGCTTATGTATGTTGTAATGTTGAACTAATTCAATGGGAAAGGTGGAATTTTAGGAAAATAGGAAAGTGGTCAATCCAATATGCCTCTAATCTATAAATATTGCATACACTTGTGATTGAATTTGATCAAATATGGTCAATGAGCGGCTTGTGTAGACTATGCAATTTTTTTAACAAAAAATGAATTTTGTTAGTTTCCATGAAATTTTGGAGTGTTCTTTTGCTTTTGTTTTCTAAACACATGTTGCTACTAAAGTCGCCCACAATGTACAGTATGTTTTTTGTATCTGTGTATGCAATTACAGATTGAAGAATTGTGATTATTTCTTGAATGGAAGTATTAGGCCTTGCATAAATATTACAGATATTAAGTTCATCGATGCGTCGTAGTATTGTGACTATGATGGCTTCAATATTTGTAGAGTTGTGTTCTTTTGCTTTTGATACAAACAAATGTTTTTTGGTAAACGTTGTTATGCCATGTATCATATTCATACCAAAGGTATTAAAATATTGTGATAATATATTAGGTTGTAAGATTTGCATGTGTACTTCTTGTAAACACAAAATGTTAGATTGCATTGTATCATAGTCATTGGCAATGTCATGTCCATGTGGATTTAATGAACGAGTAGTGTGCATAAAAGCATTTGCGGTGTATTGTGTGGACATGTAGTTTGAATATCAAGTTGCCATAGTGTAGTTGACTTCAAGCAATGCATTTCTACATGTATCTTGCCCTTAAATTTAAAGTTTTTGTGGTTAAAGGTTTTAGCAGAAATAATGAGTCTATTATCTTTGTTCGCGATAGTGTTGTTCAAGTTAAGCCATGTTGTCTTATGCCTGTTGAGTCAAAATCCAAATCTTGCATTGTTAGTCCTTGTGATCGATGGATGGTTCATGCACATGCTAGTTGTATTGGGAATTGTTTTCTAATTGTAATTTTCTTGTTCGCTGAAAATTTTTGTATGGCTCTAGCAATGCGCAATATAGGAACCCATTCCTTGTCAATGAGATCAATGTAGTATTGTGCTAGTTTTGTGCGTTGTTGCAGTGTAATTGTTGGATCGGTAAATTTGATCCAAACAACATCAATGTCATTATGTATTGTATATGCTTTAAATATTCCATCGGATCCATTGACTAGGCCATCTTGTGTATTATAGTTGCCTGCATAGATTTCAACAAGGATATCCTGTTTCAAGTATATTTGAGGTGGAAGAGTGGTTGTATGGCTATAAATTCATATTGCATTATAGTTTTCCTCATGCTCGTCTATTGTATCTAGCACTATCATTTGACTGGAAATGGCCAATAGCATTCTATGGTTGTGTGTGTCCACATCAGCTTTCCTATAGAACAAGTATGGAAGTGTTGGATCTAAAGGTGCAGGACAAAAGAAAAGTTGGTTAAGATAGTCTATCTCATCATTTGTTTGTAATCCTATTCGTATTTTGTTAAGGATTGCAATAAACTTTTCATCCTTTTGTCTCATAGTTGTGACCAATGAGTAGCATTTTACATTATCTTTCCAAAAATTGTAAGATATCAATTCAGTTACATTGGGTTTATTCTCAATTACAATGGAGTCAAGGACAGGTTGCGCTTGGTAGAGATCATAGAAGATTGTATCAAGGTTTCCAAAGTACATTGTAGGCATTTGAATTATGTCTCGTAGTCGTCTATCAATGTAGCGTAGAAATGTTGAGCCTACTAGTGAGATTTCACCTATAAGGAGCACATGCAATTGATCATAGTGCTTGGACATATTGTCCAATGCTTCAGACGCTAAGGGAAAAAAATCTGATGTATGAAATGGTATGTGAAATGTTGAATGTAATGTGACTCCACCTAAGTTGTAAGTTGCTTTACCATATGCAGTTAATAATCCTTTTGGTTTGTCTGGATTGTTGTCAATAGATTTGCTATAAATGTGAATTAGAGCTTGGTATATAGCTTTTGCTGTGAAAGTCTTTCCAGTTCCAACTCCCCCAGTCAAGAACAAATGCAAAGGCTTGTCGATGTTATTCATCTTTTTCATTATAACATCTTTAACAATTGCTTGTTGTTCTTTTTTTAACATTTGTCTTAGTTTGTAGTATTCATTGTTGTCAATTATCTGTGGGTGTCTGGAAAATTCAAATGTAGTGTGTGGCATTGTATTTGGTTTTATGCACCCTATGTTTGGAAGGTCTATTTGAATGTCATATTGTTCCATTTGGCTAGCTTTTCCTGTCGTCAATGAATTATCGTTGTTGCCATCATCAAGGGACTCAACATCTTTAAGTTCTTTTTCTATGTCACCCCATGTAGGACTTGTGTTGCGAGTGAAATTTGCACAATTTTTTATAATGGTTTTTTCATGGTGCATGTATGCATGTTCCCATGAGTCAAAATTCTATTTTAATGTCCTCTCGTTTATTGTAAATGATACATAGAGCATTAATTACTCTCTACAATGATTCTCCAGATCAAAGTGCTTGTTGAAGTTAATAAACCATATTACACTTGGTTTAGTTTTTGGGTCAACTGTAGTTCTGTTTTTATTGTAACTTGAAACAAATTCTACAAGACATATGTCTATCAATGTTTGAGGACGTATTAAATAGTAGTCCACAATAGATTTTGAGAGTATGTTCTCTGATTCATCTGGTTCATTGTTTAATTGTTTGACAAATTTTAGAATGAATGTACGGTCACTATAGGACCTTGTGTCAATGAAAATGCATTTTCTTGAACTAAAGTTTAGTAGAAGTGATAAAACAATATGAGTAGCTTGTTGTGTTGACATTTGTTGCAATTTTAACAATGCATTTCCAAGTTTACCAATCATTTTTATTGCATCAATATTCATTTGTTTGTGGTCCTTACATATTCTTTTGAATGCATATGTCATTGATTTGTCTACTTTTGCAATGTAAGAGCTACAATACACTGTTGTGGCATATGCGTTAAGCACAAACTGGGTATCTGTATTAGCCTTCCAAAGGTGCGGCATTTTCCTTGCAAAACTGTTGTTCCATTTTTCTGTTGGTTTTCTTTGTAAGAAAAGTGGTGGCCTGTTTAGTGTAGAGCTCAAAGTTGTTATATAATCAGTTTCAAACATATTTATGTCATTTAAAAACATGTCTAAAGTGTATTCTTTGTCATAATTAGCTTTTTGCAATATCGAGTAAATGTTGACAGCATTTGAAGTTATTGTTTCAGTCTTTTCTAGTATTGGTGAAAGTATTTGTGTCTTTCACATCGGTGGAAAACGGAAATTGTGTTTGCAAACTGTTTTCCTTGATCTCCTGCATCTCTTTGTGTGGTGATGCCTTTGTAAACTAGCCAAGTCAGCTTGCAAATGATCAGTGCTACAAGTAATGTACTTGTTGACAAAAGCTATAGATTGGTGTATTTTTCACCCATATTAGCATATGATCATTCTCGTTTCCTCAATTTTGGAACTCAGTCATTGAAAAGTAATCAATAACATTTCCAAACATAGAGTCATCTGTAAGCATCAAATTTTTCATTGCATTTATTCTATGTCTATAGTACCGTACACAAGTAATAGGATCCTTCTTGATCAGTTCAAATTTGTCAATGTTCATTTGAGCAATTGACTCTTGTTGTTTTTGACGTAATTGATGTTGATTGTGTTATTCTGTAGCGTGTTTATTAAAGGATCCCAATTTTGTTCAGCACTACTAAAAGTGAGGAAGAATGTCGATGGTCCTAGCTGTCGTATCATTGCAAAAACATTTTTCTTAAGTTGTGTATAATCTGGAGATATTCTTATTCTTTTGAAGTCAACATGCCAATATCTAATTTTAGAATTCTCTCAAGGTTTGGTTTGTGTTTCACATCTTTTGCAACTAGATTGTGTCCTTTTAGTTGACCCTTTTGTATTCTTATGGACATTGTAGACAAGACTTGTAGTATTAGTATCTTGATAGTTTTGAAAAATATGTTTGTCGTGTGATATGCAAATTTTCTATTTGATTGTAAAACTTCCCATTGTGCTAATGTCAACAGGGACATTAATGATGGAACCTGTTAGACCTATTTGAGATCTTTTGTACCCTAGTTCCCAGATTTGTGCAAATGCAATTCTAAGTGATACAAGTCATTCCTCTAGTTGGGACAAAAGTTGGACATATGACAATGGTTTATTAGTTTGGATTTTGTGTGGTACAACATACTTTGGTATCATGAGTTGTTTTAGTGTGGAGTAGCATATATGACATATGCAATCTATCAATGCTATGGATCTTGAATGTACTAGTTCATAATATATTTCATTTTACTTGTATTTGAATTTTATAGTACCTTTGTTAAAACACAACATTTGGTAGATTGTCCATGTGTATTTTGGTGTATCTTGAATTGTTCTTTTGTAAAGCTCTACTTCTGACATTTTTTTACCCTTATTTGATCTGATAGGCATAGATTGATTTGTTTTATTATTATTTCTAATAAATCTTTTAAGGTGTTGCAGTCTTACAATAGAGTTATGATTGAGATACTTGTGTTTGATTGTATGAATGGAATTGCTCTTGTTATTCTCTAGCTTTTGCTTTTTGTTAGCATTGGTAGTTTGGTATTATGTATTGTTTCTAATGAGTTTTTTAAGTTGATTTAACCTTATTGGCTACTGTGCATTTGGATTGTGTGGCTGAATTCTTAGAAGCGGTTCAAAATTCCCACTTTGAGGGATTGCATCATGTAACAGAATGGAATATTTTGGCAAACTGGCTCCATTGTTAAAGTGCAAGTACTTTTTCCCTGATGTTGTTGACCAAACACATATCTGTATATTCATCCATTTGGCTAGCCACTGAATACAAAATATGTCTCCCCATAAGTCACTTTTGTCGTTCCCGGCTTCTGGTTTTGCAAAAAGGTGCATCCTGTGTAGATATGTGTCTCGATCATGCACTTTGTGCAGTCTATACAAACTTCCAAGGTCTAGTGCAAGGTCGTATGATCTAATTGCAGCTTTCTCTTGTTTTGCAAAGCAACTTAAGAAGTAATCTATTGTTCCTCTCTGTAGCTTAACTGATCTATACTGATTCTTTAATAGTACTTGTAACAAGTCAAACAAGCAGTCTCCAACGTTGTACTTAAATGTGCCTACTCTACATAGTCCGCTTTCTTTTAGTACATTGTCTATATTGCAGACTTGTGAGCACTTTGCATATTCATACCTATCAACGTCTATCGTTTCTATACTTTGATATCTTGTTTCCATTCAGAATGCATACAGTATTAGATTGTTGAAAATGCTAATAGGACTTAATATGTATATATGCTAAATCTTACGTACTATGTACATAAATGCAGGGCAAGAAAGTTGATCTTTTACATAAACGTTAAATTTTTTTACTACAAACAAAAAAGGAACAATGATCTAAGAATCTGACCTTGTATTTTCTTGTTTAACAATCGACTATATTTGCAACAATGTAGATTTTTGTCTCCTGCTTAAACTGCAACCAATGGTTCTTGTTAGAGGGACATATCAAACAAATGAGCATAGTCAATGGCATGTTATATGCAATTCATAAACATAAAGCAATCAATGCTCAATGGATGCAGTAAGCACTAGACCAATACTATTGCAATTACTTGGTTTGAATTTTGTAAACTTAGTTGGCTGATCAAAATCTATTACTATGGTTTGAATAAGAGAATAGATAAAATAAAGGTAGAACAATTGAAAAAAATGATAAAATTTGACAAATATTTAAGCATTAAATGCAAACTATCAAAATATTCAATTGATACTTGAACGAGTCTTGTAAATTAGGAAAATAAGGAGACATTCTATATTCTAACAGTGGATGCAAATTGTACAAGCTTTTCCAACGATTTGTTGGATACTGAAACAATGAATACATGTTTAATGCATTAAATGCAAACTTCCGCGGATGTGTTGAAGAGTTGGCAGGTGCATAAACACTCAATGCATAGTTAAATCATGAAGTCATGCATTCATTGTTGTAATGACAACCGGCCCACTACCAAAGCTTATGCAATTTGCATCCAGTAATTAAATATTTTCCAAAATATATAATGTCTTGTTTACCTAATTTTCCTAAACAAAAATGAATAGTGGATCTACTTGAACCAAGCTATTCAATTTTCCCTTTTGTAATTCTGATTTGTCTACTATGCCTGACACTGAAATGAAACAATTGCACATGTATCAAAACTTTTGTTGTATTGCTACTAGAAGTATTCTTTGTTGTTGTAACGCCTAAGTGTACAAATGGGTATAGTAGATGGCATATACTCTGTAACCAAGATACATGGAACAGTTGACAAGATCTTGTTCAAATTATTCAGTTTTCCGTTTCAAAATTCTCATTTCGTTACTATGTATAAATTCCAAAGGAAACAATTACACATATCCAACATTTTAACCTTTGTCAAAAAATGCTTTGCTACATGCATGAAGTTGGTCAATATGTTTACTGTTGTAGGAGCACAATAGGATGGGGACATTTTTCCTCTGTCTGTAAGAAAGAGAAAAAAAACCAGTGAAAAAAGGCACAGTAATTAATAAGAACTTTATTATAAGATTCAACAGCGTATTTAATAACAGATAACAAAGTCTTGGTAAGTTATAAGAATTGATTTGAAAAATCTAGTTTACAGGATTTGCAAAATCAAAGAGAACTTAATCAAGTATCAACTGAATCTTTCATGTGTGAAATCTATCATTCATTTCTTTTTCTATTGTGTGAAGTAGGTCTACTACTCTTATTTGTGTAAGCAAATGAGCGAAATATTAATCTACTTACATCATTGAAAATTCTTGTCAAAAACAATAAGTTGAGCCTAGTCGTATGCAGCAATTCCAATACCTTGTAATGTGTTAATGGTGAACAGGTGTAAACGGGAATGCTTCTCCATGTCTTGCTCGACTGAGTGCATAGATAGTGAGAATGGAAAGGGCGTTACATGTAAATGTGTAAGAATATAGATTGGAAACAAATTTGTCCTTTGATTGATGCGCAAGAATATGATTTGAAAATTATGTGAAGAATGTTGAGGAAGAGAGAAATGTTCTATTGTTTGCAAGGCAGAGAACATTTGCAGAAGAAAGATTGCTTTAGTACAAATGTGAAGATTTTATTAACCCAATAACTAATCAGAAAATGGGAAAATTGGATGTCATATTGCAATGGTTTCATTTTCAATTAGAAGATAATAAACAATTTATCTCTTTTTCTATTGGTTGGAGTACGCCTTTTATTCATTTTTGTTGAAGTAAATTAGTAGAATAGGAGGGCAGTATTATTGAAGTAGTCAATACATGTTTAATGCATTATATGTTGTCCATAAACATCAAACATAGAAACACATGATAAAAATTGCAAAAAAATAGACCAACACAATATTTTTTCTAAACATTCAAGAATTAAATATAGATTTTGCAAGCTTTGTTGATAGGCTCATAGCCACTGAAGCAATGAATACATAGTTAATGCATTGAATGCTTCCACAGTTTAGAACACGCTGGTCAACACATTTAGTTTTAATGCTTATTAATTTAGCCACAAAAAACTAAGCTATTTGGGAAAATCGCTTAAACAAAACTGTATAGCTTCTCCACGATTCAAGGGCCTCACAGACTTAGTAAACATGGAACAGGGGAATCTAGAGCTAAAAACACACAAGTTTCCAAATAGACAATAAACACATGAACATTAGCACAAATAAAATTGATTGCTTTCCTGGAATTCCATGCATTCGCTATGCATTCACAGTACAAATCTTGCACAACTTGCGTCTAGCAGACTATTGTTTTTTAATCTCCAGTCATACTATTTAATGCATTAAACATGTATTGACTGCTTCAATATCTACCACCACACTACCAAAGCTGACACAATTTGCATTCAATGATTAAATATTTGCAAAATATATAATGTTCTCCTATTTTTGTAATTTACTTTAACAAAAATGAATAATAGACCTGCTCCAACCAATAGAAAAAAAATATAAGTTGTTTATTATCTATGAATTGCAATTGAAACCATTGCAATAGCAACCTACTCTTTAGCTTCAACTGTTCCATGTAACTTGGTTGCATAGCATATGTCATCTACTACTGAATGGTTTAAGCAATGTCCTGTCAATTGTTGGTGCATTGAAAGCATTAACTATGTGTTTATTGCTCGAGTGGCCATTAGTCTATCAGCAAAGCTCACAAATCACAGTGGATTCAAGGACAGGTTCCACTTGGTAGAAATCACCACAAAAGATTGTATAAAGGTTTCCAAAGTACATTGTAGGCATTTGCATTATGTCTCGTAGTCGTCTATCAATGGAGTGTAGAAATGTTGAGCCTACTAGTGATATTTCGTCTATAAGGAGCACATGCAATTGATCATAGTGCTTGGACATATTGTTCAATGCTTTAGACGCTAAGGGAAAAAAATCTAATGTATTAAATGGTATGTGAAATGTTGAATGTAATGTAACTCCACCTAAGTTGTAAACTGCTTTACTTGTATACGCAGTTAATAAGCCTTTTGGTTTATCTGGATTGTTGTCAATAGACTTGATATAAATGCGATTTAGAGCTTGGTATACAGCTTTTGCAGTGAAAATAATTCCAATTTGTGTTGGGTTTTATTTGTGCTTACTCTTGTTCCTTTATTGTTTGTTAAAAAGCTTGTGTGTTTTTAGCTCTTGGTTGCGCTTTTCCATGTTCGTTATTCTGTAAAAGTGCATTGCTAGTGACTAGCTTGTCTATGTGTTTATGATACTTGATAACTAGAAATATTGCTTGTTGTTACAAGAGCTAACAAGGCAAGTGGTTGCAGTAAATGACATATGCTTTGAGCAAGGTCTTGTCGATTGTGGAGGAATTGAATGCATTAACTATGTGTTTATTGCCTGGGTGGCTAGTAGCCTATCAACAAAGCTCACAAAAATTTTATTTAATGTCTGAATGTTTGTAGAAATTTATGACGTTGGTTTATTTTTTTTGCAAATTTTATTATTGTTTCTATGGTTCATGTTTCACTATTGCAATTATTAGTTTCTGTCGATAGGAAAATTTTGTTAGAGTAATAAGTTATTATGCTTAATTAATTACATCACATTGATTAATTAATTAAGTCACTTATTCCTCTTTATTACTTAAGCTAAACTTAGGCACATTAATAATTAATTATTAATTATTAAGTGTGCACACTAGAGCACTTTTAGGGTTTCTGATCTCCTTCATAAGGTTGAGTCACATTGTAATAGTGATTCTCTTAATGCATTTTTCTTGAGAGGTTCTGAGAGAACATCTTTTGGTTCTTCATATCTTTTGCATGTAGCCGGGTATCCATCTTGCATCGCAGTGGATTTAACATGGTATCGAGCTCGGACACCATGTTGCTTGTTAAATTGATCACGAAGATATGGCCTCTTTGTGGGTTTGGTGCAAGGGTTTCCCGCGGGCATCTTTTACGCAAGATTTGGTGCTGGCTCACTTTGATCAAAGGATACTTATGTCAGCGTTATGGCTGACCAAAAACCTAAACTTTGTCAAATCGTCGATTACCGGCGGTTGAACACGAGGCAAACTTTTGCGAGGCCGTCTGACCTCCACGGCTTACGCTTCCACGAACCGCGTTTTCAAAAAATGCAAAAATCAAATTTGCATTTTTTTGAAAACTTCTAGCGGCGGTGTAAAATTTGGCGTCATACCCGCCCGCCCGACGACGCAGAACGACCACCCATCAGCCACCTCCCCAGCTTCATGCAGCAGCCCAATCTCATGAATTATTGCATGCGGATCATACTGCTGTGCGTTGGTCCTATGGCCAGAGACCGGGGCGGATCTGACCCCAGTGACACACCGGCCGCTGAGCCTGGTCGCCCACAGGACCAGGGGCCCAAAAAAAATTTTCATTTTGCGGGGGGCCGATTTTTTGCGCCGACGGCCAGATGGCCGTCAAATTTAAGCTCGGGTTTTGCTGACGTCATCGGCCGTACGGCCCCTCTTTGCCCTCCTAACCCTAGTTTTTCCTAAAAGAGCAGTTTTTTTCTTTTGGCCATAACTTGGGCATACGGTATCGAAATCGGGCAAACGAGATATCGCCGGAAAGCTGGTTCCGAGCACTTTCCAGTAGTGCTGTTTATTTTTCAGTATTTTACTGTTTTTCTGCATTTATTGCTGTTTGAAGTCAGATGTACGTTTTATGCTTCCAAGCTCATAACTTTTTGCCACGATCTCCGTTTTTTGCCTCGTTTGAAGCGTCGGAAAGGTATTGAGGAGCTCTAGGTTGCTGTCCATGCACTTTTTCTGTATCTATCCCAGGTTTATCAGTTAGTCCAGATTTGGCCCGATGGGTTGTTTGGCAATTACTTGGATGTTTTGGCAGTTGGGAGAGTGCATCTTGCATCTTTGCACTTCATTTTCAGTAATACATCATTCAATAATTGTTTGCTGCTTCATAGATTCCAGAGTTGTTCCCGTTTGGAGTTTTCGAGTGTTCCGTGGCATCGGGTCTTCTGTTGCTTTATCATGATTCCTTGAGTCAATCAGTGACTCTCATCCGTTTCAGTAGTATACAGAAAAATATTTCCTTGCTTGCCTATATCAAGTTCCAGTGTTACTCTACAGAGTTCTTCCAGTGCTTCTTTGCAGCATGTTATCTCATTGTAAGGGGGGTTTTGTCCCACTGGGTTTTTCCTTCTCTTACTCCTTCTTGCATTTGTAAATGGGTACCTGATCAGGCCTAGTTGTCGGGACCCATATTTGCTTTCATGCATCTTATTCTAGTGTTTTAGCTTCTTCCTAAGTTCATCTTAAGGGGGGGTGTTAGAGTAATAAGTTATTATGCTTAATTAATTACATCACATTGATTAATTAATTAAGTCACTTATTCCTCTTTATTACTTAAGCTAAACTTAGGCACATTAATAATTAATTATTAATTATTAAGTGTGCACACTAGGGTTTCATTTAGGGTTTCCCTTTTAGGGTTTCTTGATCTCCTTCATAATGATTGATCACATTGTAATAATTGATTCTCTTAATGCATTTTTACTGAGAGGTTTACAGAGAACATCTTTTTGGTTCTTCATATCTTTTGCATGTGACAGGTATCCATCTTGCATGCAGGTGATCTTGGATTCTAACAAATTTACAATTGCATTTGTTGAATTTTCTTTTGAAATAGTTGCTTGTTGTTTTTAAACTTCTCGTGGCCAACCAAATTGTATTATTTGAAGTATGTTTGTGTTTTTCCCATAGTTGGTTTGAGTAGGTTTATTATTCATTTTCGTTTAGGTAAATTATCAAAATAAGGGGACATTATATATTCTAGAAAATATTTAATCGTGAAGCAGTGAATACATGTTTAATCCATTGAATGAAAATTGTGTGAGATGTGTTCGAGAGCTGTTGGGTACGCAAGCATTGAATGCATAGTTAATTCATGAAATCTTAGGCAACTGTTGGCTTTAATTTGTGTTAATTCTTGTTTGTTTATTGTTTGTTGAAAATCTTGTGTGTTTTTAGCTCTCTATGTTCTTAATCCTAGAAACAGTAGACTACTGGTAAGTGGTTTGTCTATCTGTTTATGATACTTCAAGCCATTCACCAACACTGCACTTTTACAGAATAACAAACATGCAAAAATGCAACCAAGAGCTAAAAAACCCACAAGCTTTTCAACAAACAATAGACAAACGAGAATAAGCACAAACAAAACCTAGCACTCACCTAAGATTTCATGAATTAACTATGCATTCATTGCATGTGTACTGATCATCCCTCCAACACATCTCGCACCCACGGTCCAAAAGACCTTGCTCAAACTGTTTAGTTTCCCCTCTAACGCTTCTAGTTATCAAGTATCAAAAACAAACAGACGAGCCACTCACCAATTGCACACCATTCGTATGGCTCCTGCCTTGTTCAAGCATTGCACAGAATGACAAACGTCGAAGATGACAACCCACAGCCAAAAACACGCAAGCTTCTCAACAAAAAATAAACAAACAATAAGCAAAAACTAGCACTCGCCTCACATTTCATGAATTAGCTATGCATTCTCTGCTTGTGTTTGCACCAACTATCCAACACATATCGTGAAATTTGTATTTAATGCATTAAACATGCATTCATTGCTTCAATACCCACCAACCCGCCACTAAAAATCGCACAATATGCATCCTCCGATTAAATATTTGCCACAATATATAATGTCCCCCTATTTTCCTAATTTACTTAAAGGAAAATGAAAAATTGACCTACTTAAACCAATAGAAAAAGAGATAAACCATAATTTTCAAGCATATTGGTTGATGTTACAAGGGCTAGGGGAAAAAATGGGTACAATAGATGGCATATACTATGTAACCCATGAATGTGGAATAGTTGAAGCCAAGGATTAGGTGAGTATTGTAACAAATGACAATTATCACAGGAAAATGTGAATGCTTTAAGCAAGGTCTTGTTCACTGTGGAAGCATTCAATGCATTGACTATGCATTGATTGCCTTAGTAGCCATGAGCCTAGTAGCAAAGCTCACAAAATTTGCATTTGATGCCTGGATGTTTGCAAAAAAATTATTGTGTTGGTCTTTTTTCTCTTTTTGCATATTTTAACATGTGCTTCTTTGTTTCATGTTTATGAATAACATATTATCTTGCACAATTTGCATTTAGTAGACTATTGTTTCTGATGTGTGAATCATACTATTTAATGCATTAAACATGCATTGCTTGTTTCAGCATCTACCATCTTGCTGCTAAAGGTGGCACAATTTTCATTTACACATTAAATATTTGCAAAATATATAATGTCCTATTTTCGCAATTTTTTTAGCAAAAATGAATAATAGACCTACTCGAAGCAATAGGAAGCAGAATAATTGTCTATTATCACTCAATCGCAAATGAGACCATTGCAATTGTAACTTGCTCATTGGCTTCAACTGTTTCATGTTGTTTGTTATCTACTGTACCTATTTGTACAATTAGGCCTTATAACAACAAATAATATTTCTAGTCGCAGCATGACAGAAGTATTGGTATCAGGATAAGGGCAGTCACTTAAGTGACTTTGTATAATGAATACAGTTGCAACAAGTTACTATTGCAATTGTTTAATTGACGTTTCAAATAGTTTTTTCTCCAATGAAATTGCATTGTTTAAAATACTTTGGTAGCAGGCTAGTGCCTATCCATTAAATGAATTCAGAGTTAATGTATTATATGCTTGTATGAGGAAGAAGACCTTGCTCAAAGATCTAAAAGAGTATTGCTTTATCTACTAACAACAGACTACAAGATATTGGGATTGGTCCCTATCACTAATACTAGCATATCATGTTTCTTAACATGCTTGTTGATGTTGTTTGTATGCTAAATTTTTTTAATGCATTCCCTATGTTATTTGAATTTAATAGACTATTGTTTTTGATCCGCCTGTCATACCATTCAATGCATTAAACATGCCTTGATTGCTTCAGTATCTATTATCCTGCTGTCAAAGGTGGCACGATTTGCATTTAGCGATTAAATATTTGTAAAATATATAGTGTCCTTTTATTTTGGTAATTTACTTTAACAAAAATGAATAATAGGCCTACGCCAACCAATAGAATAATTGTAACAAATGAGAATTAAGACACAGAAAACTGAAAAACTTTGAGCAAGGTCTTGTTGACTATGCAGGCATTGAATGCATTACCTATTTATTCATTGCTTGGGTAGCTCTTAGCCTATCGGCAAAGCTTGCAAGATTTGTATTTAATGTTTGAATGTTTGCAAAAATTTATCTTGCACAATTTGCATTTAATACACTATTGTTTTTTATCCGATAGTTATACCATTTAATGCATCAAACATGCATTGATTGGTTCAATAGCTATTTCCCTCTCGCGAAAGTTGGCACAATTTGCATGCAGTGATTGAATATTTGCAAAAAATATAATGCACTCCTAATTTCCTAATTTACTTTCACAAAATTGAATAATAGGCCTACTCCAACGAATAGAAAAAGAGATAAATTGTTTATTATCTCTTAATTGAAAATGAAACCATTGCAATAGTAACCTGTTGCTTGGCTTCAGCTGGTCCATGTCATATGTCATCTAGTGTACTCCTATGTACAAGTAGGCCTAATAACAGCGAAAAAATGCTTGTAGTCACAGCAGGACAAAAGTACTAATACCAGGACAAGGGCTACCACTCAAGTGACTTTGTAGAATAAATACAATTGCAACAAGTTACTATTGCAATCGTTGAGTTTGCTTCTGAGATAGTTGCTTGTTGAATCAAAATGTATTGTTTAAAAGGTTTTGAGAAGCACAAAGCTTTTGTTTTTTTTTAGAGCTTGTTAGCAAGCATATGTTTCATGTTTACGAATAACATATTGTATGCATGACAACAGTAAAACTGACACAATGTGCATTGAATTCTTAATTTTCTCATTTACAATTGTAATACTTACTTGCCCAATCAAATTTGATTGTCTAGCAGTAGGCCTACTATACATTTTTGTTTAAGTAATTTAGGAGAATAGGACACTATATATTTTGGCAAACATTTAATCCCTAGATGCAAATTGCACGAGGTTTTCCAATGGGTTGCTTGGCACTACAACAGTGAATGCATGATTAATGCAATAGGTCTATTATTGATATTTGTTTAAGAAAAATAGGAAAGTAGCAAGACACCATAAATTCTGGGAAATATTTAACAAATGAATTACATATCCCATGATTGAAATTATGCACATCTCTGATTGCAAAAGCAACATACTTTAGAGCAAAAAATAGTTCCATGTTTATGAATTACATGGCATGTCATACACTATGTCCATTTGTTTCTTTGGGAAGTCAAATTCTTGAACCAACATTCTCCTTTATTGTTCACAACTCTTCCAATTCATAATTGTCAGACACATTGGAAGAATTAAATTTCATTGCAAACAAAGTGGGAGAATGATACAAGAATCTGACCTTGCAGCTTGTTGAAGAACCAAGTCTAATTGCAACAATATGGATCTTTGTCCTACACTTCAATTGCAACTAATGGTTCCTGTTACAAGTACAATTCAAAGAAATGAGCACAGTCCATGACATAGAACATGTTATTCATAAACATGAAACACAGAAGCACACAATAAATTTTGCCAAATATTTAAGAATTAAATCCAAATTGTATGAGCTTTGTCGCTGAAAATGGGCTCAGTGCAGTTTAATTTACTCATTTGCATTTGCAATACTCACTTGGCCAATCAAATTTGATTATTTTGCAGTAGGTCTACTAATAATTCTAGTCTTAGAAAATTAGTAAAATATAGAAACATTATATATTTGGGATTCATGGACATATTTTTCATGTTTCAAAACCATGATTTATCCCTTTTGCTATTGGTTGAAGCACATATACTATTCATTTTTGTTTAAGTAAATTAGGAAAGTAGGACATTATATATCTTGAAAAATGTCTAATCACTTATGCAAATTGCATAAGCTTTTCCAATGGACACCTTGGCACTATAGAAATGAATGCATCATTAGTACACTAGGTCTATTATTGATTTCCGTTTAAAAAAATTAGGACACTAGGAAGATATTATAGTTTTTCACAAATATTTAACCAATGAACTACATATCCCATTATTACAATTATGCATATTTCTATTTGCAAAAGCAATATGCTTATCAAGGAAAAATAGTTTCATGTTTATGAATTACATAACATGTCATTCAATATGCTCATCTGTCTATTTGGAAAGTCAAATTCTTGAACCAGCGTTCTCCTTTATTGTTCACAACTCTTCCAATACATAATACTTTGACGCATTGGAAGAATTAAATTTCATTGCAAAGAAAGTGAGAGAATGATTCAAGAATCTGACCTTACAACTTGTTCAAGAACCAAGTCTACTTGCAACGATATAAATCTTTGTCCCCCACTTCAATTGCAACCAATGGTCCCTTTTACAGCTACAATTTAGACAAATGAGTATAGTCCATGACATACAATATACTATCCATAAACATGAAACGGAGAAGCATACAATAAATTTTGTCAAATATTTAAGAATTAAATTCAATATATGTGAGCTTTCTCGCTCAAAATGCGGTCGATGCAATTGATACAAACACTTGCAAATGAATCAAATTCTATAATCTAGACACTTCTAGTTTTATTTCTATAGACAGCACTTCAGTTCTTAATTTTCTCATTTGCATTTCTAATATTTACTTGGCCAATCTAATTTGGTTTTCTTGCAGTAGGTCTACTATTCATTTTAGCTTAAGAAAATTAGCAAAACATGCAAACATTATATAGTTGGGATTGATGAACATATTTTTTGGAGCAAGTCTACTATTCATTTTTGTTCAGGTAAATTAGGAAAATAGCACATTATATATTTTTCCAAATATTTAATCTTTGCATGCAAATTGCACAAGCTTTGGCAGCGAGCTAGTTGGCACCACAATAGTAAATACATGATTAATGCAGTAAGTCGATTATTGCTTGCTGACCCGTGTTGAAGTAGATGTATATGCAGCATGTAGTGCACATAATCATCATGTGAAAAATCTAAGGCACATGCATCAAAACACTCTTTCCCTCAAGTGCATGCAGTCAAAAGTGCTATAAAATCCATGGCAAACAGCATGACTTGTAATTTCTTGGAAAATGCCATGAATTTTAAAGTCATGACAAATGCCATGAATTTTATAGCACTTCCCTGCATTCTCTGCATGCCAAAATAGCTCATTTGTTTCCTCATCCTTGCAATCTTAGATGCAATACGTGTTTCGCAAATATTTAACCAATGAACTGCATATCCCATTATTACAATTATGTAGTTTTTTGTCTGCAAAAGCAACATGTTTATCAGGAAAAAATAGTTTCATGTTTATGAATTACATGGCATGTCATTCACTATGCTCATTTGTCTATCCGGAAAGCCATATTCTTAGGAGAATTAAATTCCATTGCAAAGAAAGCAAGAGAATGATACAAGAATCTGACCTTAGAACTTGTTCAAGAACCAAGTCTACTTGTAGCGATATAAATCTTTGTCACCCACTTCGGTTGCAACCAATGGTTCTTGTTACAACTACAATTTAGACAAATGAGCATAGTCCATGACCTACAATATGCTATCCATAAACATGGAACACATAAGCACACAATAAATTTTTCCAAATATTTTAAAATTAAATCCAATATGTGTGAGCTTTGTCACTCAAAATGCAGTTGATGCAATTGATACATAACACTTGCAAACAAATCAAATTCTATAATCTAGACAATTCTGGTTTTATTTCTATTAAATGCAAAATGTCCAAGATGTCTTTGAGAGCCGGTAAGTATGCAAGCAGTAAATTCATAGTTAATTCTTGTTTGTTTGTTGTTTGTTGAAAAGGTTGTATTTTTTTAGCTCTCCATGTTGTATGTTTATTTGTGAAACTTTATAACCAAAACTATTGCTTGTTGTTACAAGGGCTAAGGGAACAAATGCGTGCAGTTCATGACATATAACATGCTATTCATAAACATGATACACACAAGCACACAATGAATTTTTCCAAATGTTAAAGAATTAAATCGAAACTGTAGGGGCTTTGTTGCTGAAAATTCGCTCACTGTGCTTGATACACAACTCTTGCCAATGAATCAAATTCTATAATCTAAACATTTCTATAATCAAATTCTATAATCTAAACATTGCATCAAATGCTTCACTATAGTACTAGTGATAGGGACCAATCCCAATATCTCGTAGTTTATTGTTACTAGATAAATCAATACTCGTTTAGATCTTTGAGCAAGGTATTCTTCGTTGTACAAGCATACAATGCATTAACTCTGAATTCATTGCTTGGATAGGCATTACCCTACTAGAAAATTATTTTAAACAATACAATTTCATTGGACAAGCAACTATTTCAAAAGTGAATTGAATAATTGCAATAGTAACTTGCTTCAATTGTATTAATTATACAAAGTCACTTAAGTGGATGCCCTTGTCCTTAAATCAGTACTATGTGAAAGCATGCACAAGCATTCCATTTTAGGAATGGTTCCTTTGATTAACAACAACATATCACGTTTGTCAACAAACTTTTCAGTCTTGTTGTCTCGCACATATTGCATGCACTAATTAAATATTTGTCACAATATATAATGTATCCATATTGTCTTAATTTACTTAAACGAAAAATTAATAATAGGCCTACTCCAACCAATAGAAGAGATAAATTATAATTTTCAAACACAAAAAATATGTCCTTAAATCCCAACTGGAGGAAAAATACAAAAATATTTTAAACAATTCAATTTCATTGATCAAGCAACTATTTCAAAAGAAAATTCAGCAAATGCAATAGTAAACGTGCCCATTGCACTCACTATGTTTTGTTATAAAGTGGATGCTATTGCTTACTAATTTATCCACAAAAACTAAGTAACTGGTAAAGTAGCTCAAACAAAACTCAATCAAGTATCAACTAAATCTTTCATGTTTGAAATCTATCATCTATCTCTCTCTATTGCATGTAGTAGGTCTGCTATTCCTCTTTGTCTAAGCAAATAAGCGAAATAGAAACACATTATAAAATTTGTCAAATAAATTTCATTGGCCAACTAAGTATGTCAAATTGAAATGCAATATATGCAGTAGCAACTTTCCCTTTAAAAACATGCATGTTTTATATTGCTAATATACTGCATACTAAAAAGCTGCAATATCGGAGTTTAATCCATTTAAACAGAAACATAAGAAAATAAAGTATTGTCTAGCATATAAAGGAAAAAGATGTTGACTACAAAATAAAAGTAGCAAAAAGTTTTAAGTCATAGAACATAAGATATAGTGATATAAACGAAAGAGTCAGGAACAAAAGCATAACAAAAAAGAGAAGTGCAAGTTGATGCAAATATTTAATGTCTAAATGAAAATTGTGTCAGCTTTGCTAGCAAAATGGTAGATACTGAACCAAAACATAACAACATAATGATTTTTTGCAAACATCTAGTCATTAAATCCAAATTTTACAAGCTTTGTTGTTAGGCTAGTGCCTATCAAAGCAATCAAGCCACAGTTAATGCATTGTAAGCCTGTACAATGAACAAGATCTAAAATAGTATTGCTTTATGTAGCAACAACAGACTACTATTCTAGTGCATCAATCAAGGGAAAAAAATTTTCCAAGTCTATATTCTCACATGTTCACATGTAAAACCCTTGCCATTCTCACCATCCATGCACTCAGTTGATATCTACAACGTATGCAACACAACAAAGCATACACAAGCATTACCGTTTACAGTTGTTCATCATTGACACACTACAAGGTATTGGGATTGCTCCATACCACTAGCCTCAGCATATTGTGTTTCTCAAGGCACTTTTCGATGTTGTTTCCCTTCCTTAATGTGTCACTTTAATGGTTTGATACCAATTGTTTTTTGTGGGACTTTTCAATTTGATGTAAATGGATAAATACTTGAAAGAAAATTAATTAATATTTAAACCTACAGTCTAGCTATACCAATAGCAAAAGAGATAAATAATGGTTTTCAAACATGAAAAATATGTTCATAAATCCCAAGTATATAATGTTCCCATATTTTCCTAATTTACTGAAACTAAAATCAATAGTAAACTTACTACAAGACAATCAAATTTCATTGGCCAAGCAAGTATTACAAATGAAAATGCTAAAATTAATAATTAAATGCAAATTGTGTCAGCTTTACTGCCATCATGCACTTCATGTGCATGGAATTTTTCTCAAAGGAAAGTTACTGCTACAATCAAAGCAGGTCACTATTGCAATTGTATAATGTGCATTGGAAATGGCACACTTGTCAATCAATCTACAACTAATGCATTAAATGTCAGTAGGTCTACTACTCATTTTTGTTTAAGTAAATTAGCAAAACAGGACTTTATGTATTTTCGCAAATATTTAATAGCTAACAAAGTCTACTAAGCCATAACAATTAATTTACAAAGTGTTCTTCACAGTATTTGCAGATCATAGCCCACATAACATAACAATTGTGCAATCTAACCCTAGGCTTAGAAAACATAACAATTGTGCTACTATTGACATTGTATTTAATAGTTTTTAATGCATTAACTATGCATTCACTACTCTACAATGCATTATAGTTATATGCAAAATTTATCATCTACTTCTATTTTGCTACTTTTCTTACAAGCAAATGAATACTAGGGGCTCATGATAGAATTTGGGAAAAAATAGACCAACATGATAAATTTTTGTGAACACTCAAACATTAAATACAAATTTTGTGAGCTTTGCTAAGGCTAGTACCCACTCAAGCAATGAATACATAGTCAATGCATAGAATGCCTCCACAGTCAACAAGACCTTGCTCAAAGCATTTAGTGCCAGAAATCTATCAAGAATAACAAACATTGAAGACGGCAACAGTGAGCCAAAAATACACAAGCTTCTCAACAAACAATAAACAAACGAGAATAAGCACAAATAAAACCGAGCACTTGCCTGAGATTACATGAATTAACTATGCATTCACTGCTTGTGTACCCACCAGTTGTCCAGCACATTTCACAAAGCTTGCATTTAATGCATTAAACATGCATTCATAAAGAACATGGAAGAGAGGAACCCAGAGCTGAAAACTCACAAACTTTTCAACAAACAAGATGTCGCACAAATAAAACCCAACACTCGACTAAGATTTCATGAATTAACTACGCATTCACTGCTTCCATACCCACCAGCTCTCCAACACACCTTGCACAATTTGCATTTAATGGATTAAACATGCATTCACTACTTCGGTACCCATCAATGCACCGCCAAAGCCCCCACAATTTACATCCACTGGTTAAATATTTTCCAGGATACATAATGTCCTATTTTCCTAATTTACTTAAACAAAAATATGTCCTTAAATCCCAACTATAGAAAAAATACAACAATATTTTAAACAATGCAATTTGATTGGTGAAGCAACTATTTCAAAAGAAAATTCAACGATTGCAATAGTAACCTGCTTCTAGGCAAAAAAATAGCTTCATGTTTATGAATTACATGGCATGTCATTCACTATGCTCATTTGTTTATTCTATAATTCAGATTCTTGAACTAGGCTTCTCTTTTATTCTTCATTGAATTCATTGCAAACAAAGGGGAAGAATGATACAAGAATCTGACCTTCTAGTTCCTTGTTCAACAACCAACTATCTTTGCAGCCGTATAGATCTTTTGTACCCATTTGTCCCCCTAGCCCTTCTAACAGCAACCAATACTTCTAAGTTATAAGTGTCATAAACAAACAGACAAACCGCTTACCAGTAGTCCATTGTTCCTAGGATTAAGAACATAGAGAGCTAAAAACACACAAGCTTTTCAACAAACAATAAACAAATGAGAATTAGCACAAATAAAACCGAGCACTCACCTAAGATTTCATGAATTAACTATGCATTCACTGCTTGCATACCCACCAGCTCTCCAACACATCTCGCACAATTTGCATTCAATGGATTAAACATGTATTCACTACTTCACGATTAAATATTTTCCAGAATAATAATTTCCCCTTATTTTGCTAATTTACTTAAATGAAAATGAATAAACTGTAATTTTCAAGCACAAAAAATGTGCTTAAAAAGAAAATGCAACGAATGCAATAGTAAACTTGCCTATCGCCATGAACTAGTAATAGACCTATTCCAACCAACTATGGGAAAAACACAAAAATACTTCAAACAATACAATTTTATACGCCATGAGAAGTTTAAGAACAACAAGCAACTATTTCAAAAGCAAATTCAACAAATGCAATTGTAAACCTCCCTAACGACACAAACTAACAATTGCAATTGTGACCTACTTTTCAACAAAAAAAAAGTTTCATGTTTATGAATTACATGGCATGCCATTCACTATGCTCATCTTTCTATTCAGTAAGTTAGATTCTTGAACCAGGCTTCTCCTTTATTGTTCACAACTCTTCCAAAGCATAAATTTTATGCACATTCAAAGACTTAAAATTCATTGGAAAAAAAGGGGAAGAA
This sequence comes from Sequoia sempervirens, assembly GCA_007258455.2. NCBI lineage: Eukaryota > Viridiplantae > Streptophyta > Pinopsida > Cupressales > Cupressaceae > Sequoia > Sequoia sempervirens. Next base: position 138,120,073 of record VDFB02000015.1, read on the forward strand.
TGATACAAAAATCTGACCTTCCAGTTCCTTGTTCAACAACCAAGTATATTTGTGCTCATATAGATGTCTGCCTCCAACTCCAATTGCAAGTAATGGTTCTTGTTATAGGGAAAAATTAAACAAATGAGCACAGTCCATGACATATAATACGCTATTCATAAACATGAACCACAGAAACAACAATAAAATTTTGCAAAAAAATAGACCAACATGATATTTTTTTGCAAACATTCCCCATTAGCCCTTGTAACAGCAACCAAGCATCATAAACACAGAGACAAGCCACTCACCAATAGTACACTGCCACAGAATAACAAACATGCAAGAACAGAACCAAAAGATAAAAACACACAAGTTTTTTAACAAACAACAAAAAAACAAGAATAAGCACAAATAAAACCCAGTACTCACCTCAGATTTCATGAATTAACTATGCATTCACTGCTTTTGTACCCACCAACCCTCCAACAAATCTCACACAATTTTCTTTATGAGCTTTGTTGATAGGCTAGTAGCCACTCAAGCAATAAACACATAATTAATGCATTTAGTGCCCCCATAGTCCACAAGACCTTGCTCAAAGCATATGTAATCTATTGTACCCACTTGCCCCGTTAGCCCTTGTAACAACAAGCAATACTTTTAGTTATCAAGTATCATAAACACAGCCAAGCCATTCACCACCAATGCACTTTTACAGAATAACGAACGTGCAAAAGCGCAACCAAGAGCTAAAAAACCACAAGCTTTTCAACAAATGATAAACAAACAATAATAAGCACAAATAAAACCTAGCACTCACCTAATATTTCATGAATTAACTATGCAAATTCACTGCATGTGTACCCACCAGCCCTCCAACACATCTCGCACCCACAATCCACAAGACCTTGCTCAAGCCGTTCAGTTTCCCCTCTAACGATTCTAGTTATCAAGTATAAAAAACAAATAGACAAGCCACTCACCAGTTGCACATCGTTCCTACAGCTCCTCCCTCGTTCAAGCACTACACAAAATGACAAATGTCGAAGACGGCAACCCACAGCCAAAAACACGCAAGCTTCTCACAAACAATAAACAAATAATAATCAGAAACCAACACTTGCCTCATATTTCATGAATTAACTATGCATTCTCTGCTTGTGTACATGCCAATTGTCTAATAGATATCGCGAAGTTTGCATTTAATGCATTAAACATGCATTCACTGCTTCAGTACCCACCAGCCTTCCGCCAAAACTCGCACTATATGCATCCCCCAATTAAATATTTACCACTATATAATTTCCCCCTATTTTCTTAATTTACTTAAAGGAAAATGAAAAATCGACCTACTCAAACCAATAGAAAAAGAGATAAACCGTAATTTTCAAGCACAAAAAATATGTGCTTAAATCCCGACTATATGAAAAAAGACATTTTAAACAATTTAGTATGAAAATGTTACTGTGTTTTGTAAAAACTACTCGAAATCTAGCCATCTCTTTACTGAATGCAAAGCTTCAAATAAGTAGATCTCTATATCTAAAGACCCTATTGCCCCAACTTTAGATGAAGGGACAGACTACCCCTTTATTAAGGACCTTCTCAATATCTTGAAATCCCTTGCTAAACAACCCAATCAAACTGCCTTGGAGTTGGATGTTTCTCCCATCATACAAGTTGTTGTTGATGCTCAGGCCTCTAAGCCCCCTTCCATTGAGGATGGTGAAATCACTAACCTCAATCCCACTCTAGGAGACAAAGCTCCTCTTTCTCTGAATGCCTCCCTAATTGATAATTTTTATTTTATTTTAAACACCTAGGTCTCTCTAATAGCACCTTCTACTAAGCTTTCTATTCAGAACTTTGGCTTGACATGTGTTGTTCATTATCCGTTTAAAGGTCTTGCACTCTCTTCAGGTGCTAGCCCTAGTACTTATCAGATTGATGATGGCTAGCCAACAACAAAAAATAAAACCAGGAATAATAAAATTGATGTGGGAGTGGATTCAAAAGCATGTAGGCCCTCTCAGCATCAAACAAGATAGAAGTAAATAACAAGGGAGATTACTTGCGGAAGGTAGAAGACCTTGGATTCAACCACTAAAAATATTAAATGAAGTTCCTCTCTTGGAATATGAGAGGCCTTAATAGCCCTCAAAAACAACACTCTCTCAAGACCCACTTTCTTCAGAATAAGATTGGTTTCCTATTGATACAAAAGGTTAAAATGAATCATGATACTTTCCAATCTGTGGCAAATTGTATCTGGTTTGGGGAAAAAAAATTCATTAGTGAAGCACATGGTGCCTCTAGGGGGATAGTGACTATGTGGGATCCATTGGTAGCTTCTTGTTCCCTGGTGTTGCTCTTTGTCAGTAGTTTGGTTATTAAATTCAAAAACTCTTCTTGCTCCTAGGTCCTTATCAACCTGTATGCTCCAAACTTCTACAATGCTCATAAGATTGTTTGGGAGGGTTTAGCTCGAAAAATAATGACAAATAGAAATTATTTATGTTTGGTTTCTAGTGACTTTAATAACCCCTTTTTCTCTTTAAGAAACTTGGGGGATTAAATGACTACACTAACAACATGGTAGATCTGGTGGATTTCATCAATGCAATTGGCCTAATGGATATTGAATTGCAAGGGAATCCCTTTACCTAAACAAACTTTAGGAAAGGTAAGAAGTGTATTTAAGTCAAGCTTGATCACTTCCTTGTCTCTTCTAATTGGGATACGAGATGCAACTCAAATCTAGTGGCTTTACCTTAGACTATCTTGGACCGTAATCCTCTTCTTCTCTCTTGGGCTAACAGTCCCCGTAAGGGACCTATTACATTCTGCTATGAAATTATGTGGACCACACACCCTGACTTCAAAAATTGTATCCTCAATTGGTGGAACACCCCCTTTCAAGGTATGACTATTTATAAAGTCTCTCAAAATATAAACTTGATAAAAGAAAAAGTGATGGGATGGAACAGGCTAACCTTTGGGAATGTTCTGGAAAAAAGGAGTTGTCTACAAAACTCTTTGATTTGAAAATCCAAATGGAAAATGGAGATCTCTCTGGATTCTCATCTTATTGAATTATCACTACGAAAGGATTGGAAAGAAATTCTACAAAGAGAGGAAATTATGTGGAAGTAGAAATCAAGGGTTCAATGACCGAAAGAGGGGACAAAAACTTCACTTTATTCCACAAATCTACCATAATACAAAAGAAAAGGAACACCATCACTGCCCTCATGAACGAGCATTGTGAAAATGTTACTAATGATACCCTTATTGTGAAAATGGCCTCAGACTATTTCTATAGGGCCTACTTTGATTAGTCCCCTCCTTGTGACACTGAGTTGGTGGATCAACTGTTAAACTGCTTACCAACTGCACTATCCCTTGAACATAATGCACACGTTATGGCACATTTCTAATGATGAATTCAATATTTCTACCTTTTCTATGGGAGCCTATAAATCCTTGGGTCCTAATTGATTCCCTTCGGTGTTCTTTCAGGAATTCTAGGACATTGTGGGTCTTGATATAGTAGGGGTGGCCAAGGATTTCTTTTGCACTGGTAAAATCCTTAAAAAAATCAATAACTTATATTACTCTCATCCCAAAAGTTCAGGATCCTACTGGTATTTCTAATTTCATACCTATTAGTTTATGCAATATAGTGTATAAGATATTTTCCAAAGTTTTGGTTAACAAGATTAAACCCCCACTAGGAAGGTTGATCAATGTGAACTAAAAGAGGTTTGTCCTAGGGCATCAAATTCTCGATGTGGCCATTTCAACCCATGAGATTCTACATTCAATGGAAAGAAGCCTCCTTCTTGGTATGAATCTCAAACTTGACATATCAAAGGCTTATGATAGGGTGAACTGAGACTTCATGTTTAAAGTTCTAAAAAAGGTGGGATTACATAAGAGTGTTATCAACATTATTAGGGAATGTGTTACTACTATGAAGTACTTAGTGTTGGTACGTGGTAATCCAAGGGGATTCTTTGGGACTGAAAGGGGTATTCGTCTAGGGGATCCCCTATCCCCTTACCTGTTTATCTTGGTTGTGGAGGTTTTAGGGAGAAATATCCTAAATCTCATTGAGAATGGTGACATTAGAGGAGTTAGGGTGGCTTCCTCTCTCCCTCCTTGAGCTCTGCGAAGATTTGTGGATGACACAATCATCTTTGGTGTTTCCTCTATGGTTGAGGCTAAATGCTAGAAAAATTGTTTGTATAATTATGCAATGGCCTCAGGTCAATGTATTAAGTATGATAAAAGTAAGATTTACTTCTTCAATTCCAATGTGGTGTTAAGGAAGAAAATATAGGATATATTAGGTTGTCAGTGTGTTGATCTTCCTGGAATTTATTTGGGCCCCCCCTCACTTTTAAAGAGGTTTCCCCTACCTTTTGGAATTCTATTTTGGAATGTATGCAAAAAAGGTTGGCGGGTTGGAGGGAAAATACTAAGCAATGTTGGTAAGCTGTAACTTCTTGTTGCCTCCCTTCAAGGAATCGCAATGTACTTTCTAAATATCTTTAAAATCCCAATCTATATTGTAGAAAAAATGGAGAAAATTTAGAGGAATTTCCTATGGTCAGGTACTAAGGAAAAGAAAAATTGGCTTTATTCAGCTGGGATAAAGTTTTCCTCCCAAAAGTGCAGGGAGGTTTGGGTATTGGGAAAATCACCCACCTAAATAAATCTCTGATGGCGAAGGTTGGTTGGGACCTTATTTTAAATAAGGATTGGTTCAAAATTATAATTGCAAATATCTCAACCATTCAAGGTTCCATAGTGTGCTTTTTGAAACTATTTTTTTAAAGGCTCTTCGATTTGGATTAATATCTTTAAAACCCATAGTTTGATCTTGTTGGGCCTTAAGCGGAAGGTGGGGAATGGTAGTCTTATCCCTTTTTGGGAAGACTGTTGGTTGTTTGACCAACCCCTTAGTGACCACCCTTCTTTTAAAAGCCTTAAAATCCTTGCTAAAAGATCCTTTGGCCCCCTAGTTTATGATTACCTTTTGCATGACAACTCTTGAAAACTCCTTTAGACTTGTTTCCAAGACCAATACCATCTACACTAAAGTTCTTTACTAGATTCCAAAATGATATTTGCAAGATTAGATTCCCCATATTTCCAAGGGTGGACATTTCTTTTGGGCCAAAAGTCCTAAAGGAAACTTCCCTATCAAGTCGGCTTGCAATATGCTATTAAAGGACAATTGTGTTGTCTAGATGAAAGTTTGGAACAAAAATCTCCTTAAAATCATTTTTTCTAGTGGGCAACCATGCACAATAGAATCCTACCTCAAAATAATATCATCAAACATGGCTTCTAATTATTGAATAGACGTGTCCTATGCAAGATGGATGAGGAAAAGGTCCCACACATCCTCATACATTATCCCTTTGCTCAAAAAACTTGGGGATTTGTGTTGCAGAAACTTCAATTTTATTGGCTTATGAACAAATATTTGGGTGACCACATGGAGGAATGGGTTAGTCCTTTTAGTCACCCCTTATTAAAGAATTATAGAATTTTCTCTAGGCCAGAAAAAATCCATCTATCACCCATTCAACTCTACTTATTTTTATCTTTTACTTAGACTCTGTATGAACCCTCTTCCCATTCCTTTGCACATTAAAAATTGAAAATTTCTCTTTCCAATATTTGCATATTAAAAGTTGAAAATTTAAAGCAATATCATGACAATTCCTTTTAACTCGTCTACATTATTTTCCATTACCAAAAAAAACATCATATTTTAGGTTCCTTTTTAAATAATAATATATTAAATTAATGTTTATAATAAAAAATAAAAATAAAATTATGTTATTTAATATTTTATTTTTTTGGGGCAAATTGCCATCAGTGAGGGTGGCACTCTTTTCATTACTTTGCAAGAACCTGAGAGTACAAGATAAGACACAGGAGACCCATTACAATCAGAGAGCTATATTAAAAGCTTCACACATTGCAATCATGCCGGCACCAAGCTCTGACATTCTCCTGACCTGAAAGTCGTGTAAAGCACCTTTGTTCTCTATGACATGGTTGAGGAAGAGCTGCAGGTTCTTTGCTTCAATCGCTTCTTTGAATTTTTCCATAGCTACCTCCACCTCCTTTCTGTTGTGAACTTTTTCAACATCCACAATGTCACAGATGATCCCCTTCTTTGGCCATTTATCTAAAGCTTTCACAGTTTTGAGAGCAGCATCTACATGAATGTCCATTACAAAACAGGTGACTGCCTTGGCCACCAACTTCCTACGAACACAGCACAACACATTTGAGATCACATATCCCAGCATGAAGTCGTCATGGATATGGTCGCCCTTGAGTCTGCTCTCCCCTACCGCCTGTTTGATCACTTTGATTGTCGCCTCTGACTCTGATTTGAACAGATGCCCAATCTGCACTTCAGATGTCTCAAGAGCAGCCTCCACCATCTTCCCACGACCAGCAAAAATCCTATAGCATCTACATAAAGCAAGAACTTCCATTTTTGATCTCCCTGTTAGTTAACAATGTTGTTGCAATCCCAATTTATAAACACCCAAAAAAGGATTTTGAAAATTGCCTTCCACTCGATCAAACCGAGGCAAAGGAGCTCACGTCCTTGCACTGACATGAAAAAGTGACAAACTTGCACCCCCAAATCACCGTTGGATTTACTTGAATACGTTTCCAACGCTTTTGAGAGGAGAAACTACCACGATTTTATACGTACCTTGAACTAAACCAAAGCAAAATATTACATGTTTGAACAAATGAATACTTTTTGACAAAGTAGCACCATAAGGCGATATCGGTCATTTCAGGACTAGGCGCAATCCAATCTCATTGATAAGTTGGAAGCTTGGTTAAGCAAGGATGGTGGGGATGGTATCCAATTGGAAGGTTATGTAGTGAAATTACTTCTATATGCTGATGATCTTATCCTAATTTCAAAAACAGCTCATGGATTAAGAGAACATTTAAAAGCCCTAGAACACTTTTGTCAAGAAGTTGGGATGCAAGTGAACACCTCCAAAACCAAAATCATGATTTATTCATTGAATAGAAAAGTTAAACAGCATACCTTTCTTTTTGAAGGTAGCCCACTTGATATAGTGAAAGAATACAAATATCTTGGGATTGACTTCCATTATAAGCTCAGTTGGGAAACTTGCAGAACGAAAAGGATACAAGAAGGTTGGAAAGCCTATTACCTGCTTCAAATTAGGTGTAGAAAAGTTGAAGTTTGGGATTGGAAAACCAAGAAAATCCTTTTTGGTTTACTTGTCACACTGGTTGTGCTTTATGGGTGCGAAGTGTGGGGAAGCAACACGTCAAAGTACAATTGGAGAAAGATAGAAGAATCCAGAAACACCTAATAACAAGCAATCTCAAAGTTAAATCCACTGTTTCTTATGAAATTCTTTTAGCTGAAGCGGGGGCTTTTCCTTTGGAAGCTTCAGCGATAACCCGGTTGTTAAGTTATCTAAAAAAGGTCGAAAACATGGATAACCACCGGTGGCCCAAAACGGTTATGGAGGAGATTCTAGTTCAAAGAAAGAAAACTTGGATGAAATAGAACATCAAGTGGTTGAACAAGTGGGACATTGAATTACATGAATTTCCTGGCACCAATAGTGAAATAAAAATCTATGTGAAGGAAAAATTCAGGACTTCCATGTGGTCAAATCAGATCGGGCAAAAAAAAGCATATTACATCAAAGAGTTTAACCCAGCCAAGGAACATGGTGAAAAACCCTATTTAGGTGCAACTATTCAAGGGAAAGCGAGGTTGTTAGTTGCTCAATTGAGGACGAGGTCCCACCATCTTAGATGTGAGACTAGTAGGTGGAAGATACCTAAGGAAACTTGGGAAGAAAGAACGTGCTTATTTTGTAATAAGGGAGTGGTAGAGACGGAGTGGCACTTCGTCATGGAATGCACAGCGTATGAAAATATTCGTAATCAGTACGCAAATATTTCAGATGTGGACAATATGCAGCAGTTATTTGAGGAGGATAAGTTGAATCAGATGGCCAGCCTCCTAGTCAAAATTAATAGCAGGAGATCTGACCTAGAGAAGAGTTTGGAGACAGACTAAGTTGTTGGTCTCAGTCCCATAGGCTGTTTAGTCTCGTGGACGTCATTAAAATATTTCATTCATTCATTCATTATCTTTTCTAGATCCGACCACCTACTCAAATCAGTCGTGAAGATTCTCTTGTCAGGTTGATCAATGTCAAACTTTGAAAGGAAATCCGCAGCCGAGTTTGCCTCTCCATAGTTGTGCTTCAGTTTGTAGTCCTTTATGCTACTAAGTGCCACGATGATTACATCCACCCACATTTTGAGTTTCTAGCTTGGCGCTTGTTTGGACCCTACCGCCCTTATAACGACTTGGGAATCGCCTTCAATATCCAATGAGTGCCATTTTTTTGAAACGAAATATTGCACACCTTCCAAAAATGTTGCACACTCTGCTTCATTGTTTGTTCCATTGGGCAATCAAATTGAGGCTGCAACCAACACCTGACCATTCTCGTTATGCACAATCAAGCTCGCACCTGAGGGCCCTGAGTTCCCCTTCATGGCCCCGTCAAAACACAATTTCAACTTTCTGTTTTGGAGGTAGGACCCATTTAGATTTGGCTCTAGCTAACTTGTTTTTGCAAAGCTGGCTGTTAGGTGGCAAAATCTGCTTCTAATTAATAAGCATTTTGTTGTCCCAGGCCAAGAAATATTTATAGCTACCTCTTTTTATCTTCCCATTGAGATGTTCACTAATCCTAGCTTTGATCTTGAAAAGAATACCTTCCATTGAGGAGGCTTTCTCCTTAAATATTCTTGTGTTGCATTATTTCCACAATTGCAAGACAATCATTGTCAGGATTTCACACCAAATACCCCCCAACGCTGCTCCTCTATAAATGTTTAGCCAGGATTCGAAGAGCAACCTAAGATTATTTGGAAGTGGACCATCCCATTCCATCTTAGCACAAAAATGAATCCAAACAGATTGAGCTACTTCACATTGCAAAAGCAGATGTTTCCCTTCTTCAGAGTTGTGTCTACAAAGCACACACCAATGCGGCCCTTGCATACTGAATTTGTTCAGCCTGTCTCCGGTAAGGATGTGCTCATGTAGAGCAACCCACGCGAAAGCCCCTGATTTTGGTAGGAAATTTCACCCCCAACACAACCACTTGGTCCAAGTGGCTAACTCTAGATCATGCTCTATTAGTTTGTAGCCTATATTGACCGAATAAACACCTATTTTAGATGCACACCAGAGGATTGAATCTGGAGCCTCAGAAATAAAAATTTGCTTCTTAGAGAGCTCATTCATCAATGCCACTCTCAATTGGTCTTGTAGAAATTGAAAAAAATTCCATGACCATTCCCATCGGTCGTTTATTTTCCAAACATAAATATATAACCCCTCAGACATTCACCATAAATTTCCTTGGCCGGATTGATTGCTTCTCTTAAGCCTAGGAGATCGCTTAAGGTGGGGTAAGCGTTCCAAGACTCATCCCAGAATGAGACTTTCCGCCTGTCACCAATATGCCAGGTAAGATGCTCACAAATCACGTCCCTAGAATTTAATATGAAATTCCATATGGCTGAACCACGTTCAGGGTTAGCCACGCTAAGAATCCTCTTCGGCTCCTAAGAATCAAGGTATTTATCCCTGAGAATTTTTCTCCACAAAGCATCAGCGCACTTAAACATCTGCCAAGTGAGCTTTGCACCCAATGCCCGGTTCTGAATCTTTATATCCTTGACACCTGCACCACCATGTTCTTTGGATTTCATGACTATCTCCCAAGCAAGCAAAGGGAAGTGTTATTTTTCCTGCGTGTCGTCCCATAACAGTTTGCGTCATACCAATCTCTTGATGGTTTTGTTTGAAGCTTCAAGGCACGACAACATGTAGATTGGAATGGCTTCTAACACCGATTTGACCATAGTGAGCCTACCCGCCAATGTCAACCACCGCCCCTTCCAGTTTTTTGTTCTTGTGCTACATTTGTTTACTGTGGCTTCCAAATGGCAATATTTTGATTTCCCAGCTATCAATGGAATACCCGGGTATTTTGTTGGAAGTTGGCCAGTATTGAAGCCCAATATTTTCGATATACAATGCTCCAATCTTCTTGGGTTATTGAAAAAATAGATGTTGGATTTATCATTGTTTACTTGTTGGTCGGTTTGGAAACATATTTTTTTGTAGGATTTCCTTCATTGTTTGAGCTTTTGACACTGTTGCACCCCCATAGAGGGTAGTGTCATCTGCAAAAAGCTGGTGAGAAATAGCCAGAATAAGGTTTGATACACTTATGCCTCTCCACCACCCCTGTGACATTTCCTTCAAGATTTGTTTGTTGAGGGCTTCGGTCATGATAATATAAAGAAATGGGGAGATTGGGTCCCCTTGCCACAAACCTTTTGCCCCATTGAAGAATCTGCATGGCGTCCCATTTATTAATACCGAATACCTTCGGGTTGATATGCAACTATACACCCATCCCAACCAATCTTCGCTGAAACCAAATTTCTTCATCACTTCCATAAGGAAACACCACCGAACCCTGTTGTAGGCTTTACTCATATCAATTTTTACCACCATACCTTTGATTTTTGAATGCTTGAGAGAGTGGACAACTTCATGGGCCACCACAGTGTCGTCCGATATGTTTCTGCCTGGTACGAACCCACTTTGTTCGTGCGAAATCAATCTTGGGTGAATGCATTTCAAACGGTTTTCCATCACCTTTGTGATGATCTTATATATTGTATTATAGAGTGCTATGGGCCTATAATCCGCAAAAGACTCACAGTTCTCACACTTGGGGATTAAGGCAATATTTGTATTGTTTAGATCTTTAAGAATGATCTTCTTTTTCCTTGATTCCTCCACCAGCCCATGAATCTCTGACCCCATAAAATCCCAGCAAGATTGAAAGAAAAAAGCATTAAAACCGTCAGGACCAGGTGCTTTATCCGGCTGCATTTGAAATAAAGCGGTCTTCACTTCCTCCTTGCTTGTCTTGTCACATAAAATTTTGTTATCCTCCACCGTGACAAGAGCCATTATATCTGCTGTAATATCCAGGTTTATGGGTTTTGCTTCATTTTCACCACCAAGAAGGGAAGAAAAGTATTTGACCCCTACTTTTTGGATGTCTTCCTTTTTTGTTAACTTCCCCCCCATATCAACTGCGATTTGCATAATCCTATTCCAATTTCGTTTCACTTTTGTTGAGTTGGGAAAGTATTTGGTGTTCAAATCTCCTTATTCCAACCAGGTATCCCTCGACTTTGAACACCAGTAAACTTCTTCTCTCAACAGTAACTCGTATTCCGCCATCAGTAATTTTTCTCTTTCAAACTCCACATTGTCATCCCTTGATTAAAGATCACTTCCTCAAGCACAACCAACTCCTCTTCTACACACTCCTTTTCTTCAAAAATGTTTTTAAAAGTAGACGTGTTCCATTCGCGCAACTTATCCTTCATTCTTTACAATTTCTTCTAAAATATAAACATCTTTGACCCAGCAATTTTGAAAGGCTTTGTCCACTATTGTCTCAGAAGAACAGGAAGATCATTTGCACACATCCACATTTTTTCAAACTTAAATTGAATTTTTGGGGCCTTTGAGTCTTCCTTGATCAATAAAATTATTGGATAGTGATATGAGATTGTAATTGGCCAAATTATAGATTTTGGCAACAAATTTCCTTGCAACCAATCCTCGGACACCAAAAAAAATTGTCTAGCCTTTTGGCTATGTTAGTATAATCTTTCCTTCTGTTATTCCATGTGAAAGTGCCATTTGATACTTTTATATCAATCAGCTTATTCTCTTCAATAAACTTCATAAAATCTTTTTGAGGTTGTAAGATTTTCCTAGAGCCCCCCAGCTTTTCTTTTAGATCCATTATAGCATTAAAATTCCCACCAACCACTACTTTTGAGTTCCCCAAATTATTTGAAATATCATTCCATAATAATTTCTTTTCCTCGGTTTTAATTGGGCCATAAACATTAAGTAATCCATAAATTGAGTGTGTTTGAGTATTGTTTACCTCCAATTTCATCCAATGTGAATTTGAATTTAAAAGTGCTACCTTGATCCATCCTAGACGCCAAAGGACACCAAGACCACCTGAAGCACTGATTGCATCCATGAATAGGCCTTCCCAACTTTTGCAGAATCTAGTGAATGCAATGGTCTCATCGCCTACAAGTTGTGTTTCCTGGAGGAGAATAATGTCAGGATTCTGACACTCCAACTAGTGTTTTACCAGACCCCTTTTGTTAGGGGCATTTATGACCCTAACATTCCATGTGAGGATCTTCATCTCCCCCCAAGGGAGGCATTTTCTCCCTTGGACCGCATCATGTATGACCTTATGGATGGTTCACTCTTCAAGGCCTCTTCTCTTTTCTATTTAACTGTCTTCCTTCCCACTTTAGATGTTGAGGCCTTCTTCACCGTTTGCCTGATTTTTATCTTCTCTATTAATTCCAAATCTTCTTCAATTTCTTTTTCTGACAATTGATCTGAGAATTTATAGGCATCATTTGTATGTCATTCAAGCAATTTTATGGGGGACATGTGTTCATCGCCCAAGCATCCTATCTCCCCTTCCTCATTTTGCGGGTCTCCTGAATCAAAAGCCTTTGTTGGCTTTTCCAGGATTATCTGCCAGTTTTTTACATGTAAGGAGGTTTGAAGGCTATTATGTTCCATTGTACAAGATTGATCATTTTGACCATCTGCATGTTGTTCTTCCTTCTTTTTTGTTTTTTGCTTCTCCCTCCATACTTCCCTTATGGATGGAGGAAAGCGTTTGCATTTTTCAGCATTGTGATTCCTCTGTCTGCATTTTGTGCAAAAAAAATTGGGTGTCTCAATCTCAATGTTCTACATTCATGATTTTGTACCAGATTGTAGGCTTATTGAATTGGGGATATCGTTTAATGAGAGGATTAATATTCTAGCATAAATCAATGACTCCATTCTACAAGTCGATTTCAAGAGTTTTTTCCAATGCATTTCCAATTTTTGAGATGCATCCCCCTTACCAATATTCAAAAGGCAGATTATATAGGCATACCCATGTTGGGTCGTTCCTTGGATTAAAGTTCAGGGGGTTAAAGTTTCTTTCCCACTTTTGTAAGAGAAAAGAGGAATTGTTCTTCCAAATTTGCTTCTCCATTATATGTTCCCTTTCCATTTTGCTTCTAAATACAGCCACAAAAAAGCCTTTGGGCAGAAAATTTAAGATAGGGTCCATGTTCTAGTTTTACATTACCCATTCGCCTATTTCTTTTCTTATGAACCGTTTTCCCAAGAATATGCCAATAACTGCCTTGCCTTCTATTCAAGATACTTTGCAATATCGCTTTCCACAAATTCAAAAACATCTATCGTGATTCTCTCTGATGATTCCTTCTTATGCACATTGTTATCAACATCCCTCTCCATCTTTGCTTCAACATCACCATCATCCTCGCCTTGGGTCTCAAACACCCCTCCCTGCATTGTCATTATATTATTATGTTATTTAATATTATATTATTACAAATTATTATTACACCGAGAGGTGTTCTTACAATTACAGACGGCATAGAAGAGTCTGTGTAAAGAAAAACTCAAGTAAAAATTGACGTGTAGGTGGCAATTTTTTTAATCAATTTAGTAAGTTTTGGTTATGCCGAGAGGCGTTCTTACAGTCACAAACTGGATGGAAGAGTTTGTGTAAAGAAAAACTCAAGTAAAAATTGACATGCAGGTGGCAATTTTTGTTGAAAATGAAGGTAATTATGTAGCTTAAAACTTGTAAAACTATGAGATTGTAGATCTAATTAAGTGTTCTTTATTACAAATTCTTTGTGTATGATTATATGTTTAGATCCATTTTACCAATTATAGAAGGAAACAGAAGATTGTAGAAGAATGAGACAAGAAGATAGAAGTGACACAACATATACGTGGAGAAACCCTTTCGAGAAAAAACTCCACCACCAGAATCAATAGTGCTTGTATTGTTTAACATTAGAACAAGATTACAATAATACTGTATCAATCCTTGATTGATATGCTTCTTTTTCCTTCAACAATTCTTCTTCGCAATCTGCAATAAACTCTGATAAAACTCTCTTCAACTTGCTACAATTAATAGACAATAATGAGCATTGAAAACTCCAAAGAATTGTCAATTACAAAGCACAAAGCTCCTCTCAAAAACCTACACCTATTTTGTGCAAGTAGAGTTTCATCTTGTAACATGAAGTCAAATCCAGAGTCTCCTCAATTTAGGCGCTCCAAACTGAACTCCTAACTGATCGTTGGTCAAGAAAATATCTTCCAACCTTCTCCTCAAAGTTGGTGCCCAAGAATGGGCCCACTTAACTCAACCTTGTAAATATATTCTCATGCAAAAGGTGTTAACTCAAAGATCTCAACTTGGGCACCCAAGGTGGGTCCAAGTCAATCTTTGTTAACTGAAACATATCTCTCCATCAATTCATGCAAACATTATGCATGATTCATCATCCCCACTTAACTAAATGTATCACCTGTTATATGTCATGCAACTCAAGTCAATTGAAGTCAACTAACATGCAACTCAAACTAACTACATGCAACTGAAGATAATTAAACCATAATTGAATTGATACTGAACTGAACTCCACTCATGTAAATATCAATCCATAACTTGTAGGATTTAAACATGCATTATTGAAGTGTTATCAATCCTCCAAAAAGTTAACTTAAGCAAGGTGGGTTCCACCTTCCATGTGGGCGCCCCATGTGCTCCTATTTTGTAGGAGCTCTTCTTGGGCATCCCCACATGTTCCTATCATTTAGGAATAATTACAAATGTCAATTTACATGTTCACTTCATTCGAATTTAATCTCTTTCTAATCCTAGTGTTGGAGAAAATTTTCCAAGGACTTAGAAGATACATGAAATATGTTTAGGATTGCAATTAAATGGCATCCTATTCCCAACATTCTCCCACTTGACATTATACATTGCAATTATTATAAACAAGGAATCATTATTATGCAGCCTTCTCATCAAGTTTATGATGGACTCACATCCATTTCCAGGTGTAGGCTCCTCAGTCTTTACTGATGAAAAACTTTTATAACAAGTAACCATTCCAACACATATCTCTTAACATAAGAAATATTCGGCCTAACCCAAGTCTCTCTAGTATCCATGAGCACCCACCAATCAATCCATGCCCAACTTTAAATGCAACCTGCGTAATCATGAAGCTCCAAGCAAATGATTAATACTCAAAACCAAAGATAACTACATCCTCTCCAAAGGAAGAACAATAACACCTTTACCAAAGACTCTAAGGGTCCTCGAGGAAATAAGATGTTAAAACCTCTTCAAATCACATGAAGATAACCATATCCTACCAAAGCTCCCACTAAACTGTAATACCGAGCTATACATGACAACAAGATAAACATCAAACCATCACTGTCAAAAGCTCCCACTGAAACATGTAACCAAGCTATCTATGACATCATTATAACCATCTCCTAAATGAAGATCATCCATGGCCTCAACACAATCAAAGAATCTGATGTAAACGACACAGCTCCCAAAAGGTCAAGAAAACCATAATCTTTAAACCAAGAAGATAAAACACACTTCTTTTACAAATTTGCAATAACACAATAGTAAAAGCTCCCACTACAGCCAAAAAAACCTTCAAACTTTTAAGAGGAAGGCGTTCCAAACTCTACCCAACCGTTAGCTCTGATACCAAATGTTGAAAATGGAGGTAATTATGTAGCTTAAAACTTGTAAAACTATGAGATTGTAGATCTAATTAAGTGTTCTTTGTTAAAAATTCTTTGTGTATGATTATCTATTTAGATCAAGTTTACCAATTGTAAAAGGAGACAGAAGATTGTAGAAGAATGAGAAAAGAAAATAGAAGTGACACATCATATACGTGGAGAAACCCTTTCGGGAAAAACTCCACCACCAGAATCAATAGTGCTTGTATTATTTAACCTTAGAACAAGATTACAATAATTCTTTATCAATCCTTAATTGAGATGCTTCTTTTACCTTCAACAATTCTTCTTCACAACCTGCAATAAACTCTCATGTGTCCAAGCATGAATCCACACATCCTGTGCAATAAGGGTTAAATTTTAAATAAGGTTAGGGTTAGTCTTAAAATAAGATTATGAATTATAAAATATAGTTATGTTTAGTCTTATAAATAGAATTATGGTTAGGGTTATAATTAGAATTAAAGATATAGTTATGAGTAGGGTTAAAGTAGGGTTGGGTTTCAATTAGGGTGAGTGTTCAATTATAGTAAGGGTTAGCATTCAAATAAATTTAGGATTTAGAGTTCAATTAAATTTACGATTAATGCTCAATTAGGGGAAGGGTTTGGGTTAGTTTTAGGGTTAAAATAATGGTTAGGGTTAGGGTAAGGGTTAGGGTAAGGATTTACATCATGAATAGGGTTAGGGTTAGGGTTATAGTTTACGATTAGGGTGATGATCAGGGGTATATCATGCAGTTAGGGACAATGTTAGAGTTAGGGTGAGGGACAATGTTAGAGTTAGGGTGAGGGTGAGATTTTTGGGTAGGGTAAAGGTTGGGATTAGGATTAAGGTTAGGGGTATATAATAGTTAGGGATGGGGTTAGGTTTTGGGTAGGCTTAGGGTTAGGGTTAGAGTTTGGGTTAGGATTATGGTTAGGATTAGAATTATGGTTAGAGTTAGGATTATATATATATAATGAAAATCTATAAGGCATATAATCATTGTTAAAGTATATAAACATGTTTATTCTAACCATCCATCATATACTTTAATACATTATAAATAATATAAATATTATCCATGACAATATAAATCCATGTTTGTACAAATTTATATAAATCTTTTATTCTCTATGTTTGTACATAAACCATAACATTAATAATCCATGTCATAAATGTAATTCAAAACCCATATAACCATCTATAATGTATATAAAATGTTTTTTCTAAACTATGCAACATATATTTGAATACATAAATGCATAAGTATCATAATTTATCATATAAGTAATATCCATAAGTCATATACCTATTTTGAAAGTATATCAAATTAAATAAAATTTGTTGAAGGTAAAATAAGATGTAGACTATAGAAATAACACTTCATTGTAATGGTGTAAATACATGACAAATTCGTCACTGATGAGAATTGTATTACACCTTTTTATTTTCAAACTGATCACGATATACTTCTTTGAGAAACTTTGAAAATGAAGCTACTTTTGTATACACCTATTTAACTTTTTTGCAACATCTTCCATTTGCAATATTTCTAGTTCATCAACATCTTCAATCATTAAGTTGGTGTTTTCAATTTGTTGGGAATTTTGCTACAGTGCTCCAAAACAACTCTTTCACATTTGTCCATAATGGTTTCAGCAACATTGTTTGAGTTTACAGAGCCATGTGGGCTTGAAACAAAGATTTTTGATTCATTTTATGAAACATCCATAGTATCAATTATCTAGTGTTCAAAGTGGAATTCAATAAAATTAAGGTTAGTATCTAGGAATTATAAGAATAAAACTATTCATAATATGTTTTCAATTTGATTGATTTAAAATAATTTCATAAAGTTATTGAATATGATGAAGTTATTCATTATTTTATAAGCATGAAGGTGAATGTTCAATGGTAGCAATATAAAGTAATTCATCATCATCGAGCTTATTTATTTGCTCAAATATAATGGTTTAACAATATTTATTTAATTGAGCATTTGTTTAACTGATAAATATTTTTTAAATTTTTAGTGAAATGATAAAGTAATTTATGTAAATTTGTCTAAAATATACATTATATCATCATTTAGTCAAATATATCTATTTTACAGTTTGAAAATAATGAAATTATATAAACCATGTGAAATTTAAGTTAATTTATAAAACATAAGACTAATAATGCATCATATAAATAAAATTCATGCCATATAATCATTTATAAAGCATATAAACATGTTTAGTCTAACCATCCATCATTCACCTTAATACATTGTAAATAATATAAAAAAAAATCATAACAATATAATCCACCATAAAGTATATGAACATGTTTAATCCATAAAGTATATCATTTAGCTTAATAAATAAATAAAATTTAACCATACATAAAATATATAAAAATGTTTATACGAACCATCCATGATGTTTAATAGAGAAATCACAAAATCATAATCACCAATAACATAAATAACATCCATAAGTCATATAACCATGCACAAAGTATATAAAATGTTCATCTGAAATATGCAGTATCTACAGTAATACATAGATTACGTAATTTGTAATATCTATATTTATTTAAGATTTAATATTAATTTTCTATTCTTTTTCAAATAGTTTATGAACGCATCACGTATAATATTGGAATTTCCTTGCTCATATTGTTCATCGTAAAACATTTCTCGTATGAATCTGGGAAATCCTCAAACCTTCAAAGAGGCCTTGTACATGTTGTTGAAGAGTTCTTATGCTTGAGTGATTTCAAAGTCTTCGATTGCTACTATGCTTTTGTTTACATCCTCTATTTCATTTATTATTTGTGTAAGATGTTCATTCACTGATCTCATGAGTTTATCCATCTTTGTTTCAATAATCTCATTTGATCCAATAGACTTGGTACGATTTATGGGGGCATTAACTATATTTTGAGTTTCTGAACTTTGAGAATCCATATTCTATATAAAAATGAAATAGGTTAATACATGGAATACAATAATTCAATAAAAGTACACATCATATTAGAAATAAATGAATATTTAGTAGTCATACACGTTACATAATTTCATTTTTTTTTAAAGTGTATGAAATAAGGCTTAAAGGTTATGACTTTTTATTGTTGTTTTTTTTGTTTAGTGAAGAGCTTCAAGTAATTAACTTATACCTATTATAGAAATTATGTTATAGTGTTAATTATTTCCACATTTTTTATTAATAAATTTATTTTCATGCAGTGCCCTAGAAAGTTAAGAAAGGACAATGAGATGAATTTGTGTATAGAAGAGAAAACTGCATCAGTATATTAATAATATTTGTTACATCAAATAATTTCTAGCACTAAGTAGTAATTCCATCTCCAACTCATCATTTTCGTCTCTTTCTATAAAAGTAAGTGATGTTTTTACAGCAATGCTTCGTGCAACAGGATTTGATAACAAACAGAGTTTTCTCCTGTTATGGCTATGCACATTATCATTTGTAGAGAATAAATGAACACTATCTTTGAACTCTTCATTTTTTGTACTGCTCATGTTGGTATTGGATCCAGACATAAGTAAAATCCAATCTCCTATTGTATGGTTTGCATCTCTTATGTTTGATAGAAGAAGACAAAACCTTTCTTGCTCAATGTCTTGTTCATCTTGTCTGAAAATGTGATCTAAAATGAATTGTTCCCAAAGTAGCTTGGCACGCCTTGTACTGTTGTATGGGGGTTTCGTCTTCTTCTATCAAACATAAGAGATGCAAACCCTAAAATAGAAGATTGGATATTACTTATGTCTAGATCCAATACCAACATGAGTAGTATAGAAAATGAAGAGTTCAAAGATAGTGTTCATTTATTCTCTACAAATGATAATGTGCATAGCCATAACAAGAGAAAACACTATTTGTTATCAAATCCTATTGCACAAAGCATTGTTGTAAAGACATTACTTACTTCTATAGAAAGAGATGGAAACCATGAGTTGGAGATGGAATTACTACTCAACAATAATCCAAGGGTGATGCTAACTTTGAACTTATGGATAGAAGCAGGTCTTGTCAATGGAGCACTAGGATGTATTCAAAGTATTGTCTACACCCCTGGAAGTGCACCACCTCAACCACCATCATATGTACTTGTAGATTTTGACAGCTACTCTGGAATTCCATTTGATGATCACCACCCCCAAAGGGTTCCAATTCCAACAATTGATAGGGGTACCACAAAACAAATACCTTTGAAATTGGCTTGGGCTCTAACAATACACAAATCACAAGGACTAACACTGCAAAAGACTATAATTGATATGGGCCCCATTGAAAGAAGCGGTCTCATGTTTGTGGCAGTATCACGTGTCCAAGCTCTGAAAGGACTAAGAATTATGTCACCCGTCACATGCAACAAATATAAAAAAAAAAAAGGAAAAAAGGAAAATAGGTGGCCAAAAGAAAAGTAGAGCAAAACAAGCTAGAAGCCCTAGAAATTATTTGATGTAACAAATATTGTTAATATGTTGATGCAGTTTTCTCTTCTATACACAAATTCATCTCATTGCCCTTTCTTAACTTTCTAGGGAACTATATGAAAATAAATTTATTAATAAAAAATGTGGAAATAATTAACACTATAACATAATTTCTATAATAGGTATAAGTTAATTACTCGAAACTCTCCACTAAACAAAAAAACAACAATAAAAAGTCATAACCTTTAAGCCTTATTTCATACACTCTAAGAACAAAATGAAATTGTGTAAAGTATATGACTACTAAATATTCATTTATTTCCAATATGATGTGTACTTATATTGAATTATTGTATTCCATTTATTAACCTATTTCATTTCTATATAGAATATGGATTCTCAAAGTTTAGAAACTCAAAATTCAGTTAATGCCCCCATAAATCATACCGAGTTTATTGGATCAAATGGGATTATTGAAACAAAGATGGATAAACTCATGAGATCGGTGAATGAACATCTTACACAAATAATAAATGAAATAGAGGATGTAAGCAGAAGCATAGTAGCAATCGAAGACTTTGAAATCACTCACACAGAAGAACTCTCCAGCAACATGTACAAGGCCTCTTTGAAGGTTTGAGGATTTCCCATATTCATACGAGAAATTCTCTACGATGAACAATATGAGCAAGGAAATTCCAATATTATACGTGATGTGTTGATAAACCACTTGAAAAAAGAAGAGAAAATTAATATTAAATCCTAAATAAATTAGATATTACAAATTACGTAATCTATGTATTACTGTAGATACTGCATATTTCGGATGAACATTTTATATACTTTGTGCATGGTTATATGATTTATGGATGTTATTTATGTTATTGGTGATTATGATTTTGTGATTTCTCTATTAAACTACATCATGGAAGGTTCGTATAAACATTTTTATATACTTTATGTATGGTTAAATTTTATTTATTTATTAAGCTCAATGATATACTTTATGGATTAAACATGTTCATATACTTTATGGTGGATTATATTGTTATGGATAATTTATTTATATTATTTACAATGTATTGAGGTGAATGATGGATGGTTAGACTAAACATGTTTATATGATTTATAAATGATTATATGGCTTATGAATTTTATTTATATGATGCATTATTAGTCTTATGTTTTATATATTAACTTAAATTTCACATGGTTTATATAATTTCATTATTTTCAAACTATAAAATAGATATATTTGACTAAATGATGATATAATGTATATTTTAGACAAATTTACATAAATTGATAGTTACAATTACATTATCACTTCACTAAAAATTTAAAAAATGTTTCAGTTAAACAAATGTTCAATTAAATAAATATTGTTAAACCACTATATTTGAGCAAATAAATAAGCTCGGTGATGATGAATTACTTTATATTGCTACCATTGAACATTTACCTTCACACTTATAAAAGAATGAATAACTTCGTCATATTCAATAACTTTATGAAATTATTTTAAATCAATCAAATTGAAAACATATTATGAATGTTTTATTCTTATCATTCCTATATACTAACCTTAATTTTATTGAATTCCACTTTGAACACTAGATAATTGATACTATGGATGTTTCATAAAATGAATTAGAAATCATTGAACATTCAAGCCCACATGGCTCTGTAAACTCAAACAATGTTGCTGAAACCATTATGGACAAATGTGAAAGAGTTGTTTTGGAGCATTGTAGCAAAATTCTTGAACAAATTGAAAACACCAGCTTAATGATTGAAGATGTTGATGAACTAGAAATATTGCAAATGGAAGATGTTGCAAAAAAAGTTAAAGAGTTGTATACAAAAGTAGTTGCATTTCCAAGGTTTCTCAAAGAAGTATATTGTGATCAATTTGAAAATAAATGGCGTAATACAGTTCTCATCAATGAAGAATTTGTCATGTATTTACACCATTACAATGAAGTGTTATTTCTATAGTCTACATCTTATTTTACCTTCAACAGATCTTATTTAATTTGATATACTTTCAAAATGGTTATATGACTTATGGATATTACTTATATGATAAATTATGATACTTGTGCATTTACGTATTCAAATATATGTTGCATAGTTCAGAAGAAGTTTTTTATATACATTATAGATGGTTATATGGGCTTTGAATTACATTTATGACATGGATTATTAATGTTATGGTTTATGTATAAACATAGAGAATAAAAGATTTATATAAATTCGTACAAACATAGATTTATATTATCATGGATAATATTTATATTATTTATAATGTATTAAAGTATATGATGGATGGTTAGAATAAACATGTTTATATACTTTTACAATGATTATATGCCTTATAGATTTTCATTATATGATGGATAATTAGTGTTATGGTTTATTAACATAATATGATTTTGTTTATTTTCAAAATATAAATATTACATATATATCACTAATATCTCAATATATATATAATCCTAACTCTAACCGTAATCATAATCCTAACCATAATTCTAACCAAACTCTAACCCTAACCCTAAGCCTACCCAAAACCTAACCCCATCCCTAACTATTATATACCCCTAACCCTAATCCTAATCCTAATCCTAATCTTTACCCTACCCAAAAATCTCACCCTCACCCTAACCCTAACATTGTCCCTAACTACATGATATACCCCTGATCATCACCATAATCCTTACCCTAATCGTAAACCATAACCCTATCCATAACCCTAACCCTATTCATGATGTAAATCCTTACCCTTACCCTAACCCTAAATCTTAACCCTAACCATAATCATAACCCTAACCCTAACCATTATCTTAACCCTAAACCTAACCCAAACCCTTCCCCTAATTGAGCATTAATTGTAAATTTAATTGAACCCTAAATCCTAAATTTATTTGAATGCTAACCCTTATCATTTATAAAATCATAACCAAATTGAACCCTTACTATAATTGAACACTCACCGTAATCGAAACCTAGCCCTATTTTAACCCTACTCATAACCATATCTTTAATTCTAATTATAACCCTAACCCTAATTATATTTATAATACTAACCATAACTATATTCCATAATTCATAATCTTATTTTAAGACTAACCTTAACCTTATTTAAAATTTAACCCTAAGAATAACCCTAATTAAACACTAACCCTAACGTTGTTTGAATGTTAACCATAGTTTAACCTAACACTAACTCAAAGATTTCCCCTAATTCAACCCTAACCCTAACTCAAAGGTTTTTCCTTAATTGAACCCTATTTTGACCTTTACCCTAACCCTAATTAAACTTGAACCTCAACTGTAATGAAAGTTTGAACCTAACCATGTTTGACCCCTAACCATAACTTATATTAAATATACTAAAATATTATTATTTATCTAATAATAAAATAAAATAATATTATATAATTATATATTAATTCATGTTATGTGTTGTGCACTACTAGCATATATAGATTAAATTTAATCTATATAAATTACGCCAAGATATATCGAGGTGTTTAATTTTTCATCATTCAACTTTAATATAGATATATTAAATTGAAAAAATAAACGCCTCGATATATCTGGGTGTTTATATAAAAAAATGTGAACACAATTTTCATAGTTAATTTGGCCCACAAAGTTCAATATCCGACGTATATGTAGCTCTTTCCATGCAATCTTGGGCAAGGCATCCAAAAGGATGTCGATAAATGCATTCATCCAACTCAAACGCCTCGATATATCTCGGTGTTTATATAAAAAATGTGAACACAATTTTCATAGTTAATTTGGCCCACAAAGTTCAATATCCGACGTATATGTAGCTCTTTCCATGCAAGCTTGGGCAAGGCGTCCAAAAGGATGTCGATAAATGCATTCATCCAACTCCTACCAATATCAGATGCTTCCCTTCGCCTGATTTGTAGGGTTTCTATTTTTAGGGTTTTTATTTAAGTTTATTTTTATTTTATAAAAATGTTGGTTCTATACATAGGGAGGTTGGGCTATGCACTTGGGAGGTTGGGCTATGCGCTTCCCTGACAACACTATTAAATTTATTTTTATTTTATTTTTTGACTCAAGAATTCATCTGGTAGTGCACTTGGTAAACACTTTTTTCAGGTGACCTCTTGATCTCTTCCCTGCAATATAGGATGCTTTAGCCAATCGAACTAGGCCCACGACCCCTTAAATTTAAACTTATTAATATTTTAAATTTAGTATAATTTATTTATTTAATATAAAAGTTAATAATTTAGTAAATTCAAATATATTGTTTTATTTTAATATTAACAAATTTAATTATTTAAATTTTTATTTTTATTTTTTGGTTGCCTCAGGCTTATTTTTTGCCGAGTAGTCCCCCTGGGGAGAAGCCCCGAGCCCGCAACAGGACTCCTCCATTTAAATCCGGCCAGCGTGAGTCGAACCTTGGACCTACATGGGACGAACCCAAAGCCTTAGCCCAACCATACCGACCATTCGATTTTTGAACTTATTAATATTTTAAATTCATTATAATTTATTCTAAAAAAATAATATTTTAGTTTACTGTATATAAAAATTAACAATTTTAAATATTTAAATTAAAAAATTTAATTTATTATTTATATTTTTTTAATCTGATTTTTTTCCTTTTCCAAAAAAAAATCTGATACTTTTGGTTTGCCCATTTTTTCCCCCAAAAGATTTTGCTGCTATGCTTATGACTTCAATTAATTCAATTTCTTGCGTGTGCATACTGGGACTTCACAAGCTCCTATTCCGACATCAACAATTTTGGGGGGTTGTGTTATGTTTCTCTTTTTTTTCATATATGGAAGATGGCCTCTATATACAAATATTATGAAAGGTGGCAGAGAGTTTCAATGAGAGATAAGCGTATGAATCCGCAGTTGTGCTCAACCTGCCGGCTGGATAAATTGTTGCTTTTATTTTTTTGCAATTGCTTGACCCCACATGTGAAGCTGTTAATGGCAACCGGAAGGGTGAAGTTCTGTTGAGCTTAATTCTGATACTGTAAAATATAATACATTAAATCAGATTATAACTTCAAATAATGGCACATTTGATTTGGATTTTTTTAATCCCAAGGGAACCAACAAATGGTATGCCCAAATCGGTGAGAAGACCATCGTTTGGGTAGCTAACACGGAGATTCCTATCTGAAAAATTCCCGGCGTTTTGATGGTTATCTCACTCTGTCTGATTTAGGGGGAGTACATATTCGGTCTACTAATAATATTGGACTCCGGTAGTTTTGAGCTATAAGGCGCCTAAAACATCCCACAGATACATTGTTGCCTACCATGAAGTTTTGGAAAGAAATGAATCGAGCCCCAGAACAGAGACTTCTTGCTAAACTATAAAAACAGTGTTCCATATTACAGAAGTGGGGAGCGGATAGGGAGCTATTACGCCACCATACAACAATGTACTACACATATTGGTTTACACCTGACCTGGGACGGTTACCTACCATCCTTTATGTGGATTGATAATAGTGGTTGAAACCTGCTTGAGTATTTTTATGAGTTTTTTTTATGCTTAGTGCTATATGCTATTACAGTTAATCAAATTGATATTTGCATTACATGTATGAACTTGCTCTAGCATTCGGTTTATCTGCAATTCTACCTATTTAGACTATGTCTGAGAACCTACATAGTTTAAAACGATCATCATGTACTACATTCCTCATTTTTCCTCTTCCACTGGAAACTGCATGTACAAAGAACCTTACTCGTATTTCCTCTTCCACTCCCACTGCCTTGTAGCTTTTTGTAGGGGTTGGAAATGCAATTATCTCTCTGTTTATATTTGATAGAGGCATCTGATTTATGTCTTTAAAGCCTCGTCATATAAATACATCAAGTAATTGCTACTCAGTGCTTTCTTATCTCTTCTTTCAATTTTAATTTCTACACAAGCAATATTATGGAGATTTTTGGATGCCCATTTGCAGGATGGTGGGTATCCTCGTGTCAACCTTTTTCTTTGAATTTTTTTTCTATTATATAAGATCATTGTCATCAACTATACAATCCTTTGTAGAATTTCCAAAAGATGAACCACTGGAAGGATACTTATTCTCATAGCAGTAATAGTTAAGAGTGTAATGTTTTATTCATGAACTGATGTTAATCTTGATATGTATGTGGAACGGATGGATATGGGTTTACATCATTTAGTTTTAGGATAAATGCAATTTTGCGTTACTTTATGGAATAGACATGTTATGCCAATCTTTCAATGGAGTTGCATGGAAGGCTTCTTTCTAAAAATTTAAAGAGTCTTTCCCTGAAAAACTTTAATCCCAGATCCAGCATCTTCAAACGAGAAAGCAATCCCAGCTCAGTTACCAATCTCCCTAATAGAACATTGTTGCCTAGAGAAAGCAATCCCAGCTCAGTTACCAATCTCCAGTATCTTCTTCTTTCAGAATTAAGGAGAACAATTATGTTGTATTTCCAAGAGGTGAGAGGCAAAACGAAAGTAGCATGGAAGCATATACAAGCAATAGAGATAAGAAGCTAATGGAGCAAGGGACACGTTACATCCATAACCAAAGTCTTGTTGAATGGAACAAGGGGCAGATTGTATCCAATCATTTGTATACTCATTGAATATGACAATTTGTTAAATAATATAGGTAGTAGGCAATTGCCACTGCCACAGTTTGTTTCTTTCTCTCTTCAAAGGGTTTCTAATAAATATAGTGTTCATAATTCTTCTCTCTTGACTATTATTTTATTTCTAATTAAGAAGCATAGTACAATTTCTTGTTTCATAATTTCTAGAAGCTTAGGCTTGAGAAATTAATTAGAATCTAAAATGACAGTCGAGAGAGGAAGAGAGAAGAATTACAAACACTATAATTTCTTAAATTAATTAGAAATAAAATGACAGCCAAGAGAGGAAGAGAGAAGAATTACAAACACTATAATTTCTTAAAGTAATTAGAAATAAAATGACAGTCAAGAGAGGAAGAGAGAAGAAATACAAACATCATCACTTTATTTCATAATTTCTAGAAGGTTAGGCTTGAGAAATCAACTAGAATCTAAACTTAGATGTAAAAGTTGGCTTTCATTATATGGTTGAGCACAGATCATCTAGATTTGAACATAATAACATAATATGAGTCAATGAAGATTGACTTGAAACTACGCAGAAATGCGGACACATAATTACATAATTTGATACACTACAAAAACACCACCTAATACATAATATCGAAATGTTGACTTTTAGTGATTGTCTCATATGACTTGAATTTCATGAGAGGGTTGAAATTTTCAACTTCCATTGCTAGGGCAGGTGTGTTAGTGTGCATATCTTATTTTAAAAGCTTGAGGTTGAATAATATTTGGATGTTATTGCATTTGTATGTTCCATCTCTAGAACCTCTCTCTAATGTTGACTATAATTTTGTAGTAAATCAGATTTAGCATGAGACTTTATTATGTAGTATAAAAATTTCTAATAAACATCAACAAAGTAACCAAAGCTAATTTTGAAATGTCAATAAGGATAACCAACATAATCAAATGTTGTGAACATCCAAAGCAAGTGAAACACGTAAAAGCTAACTTCATAGAACGGTGAAGTATGTGAACTTGGAAATATTCCTCTCCTATTGGAAATCACACATTAAGAAGCTTTGGAATATTGCATCCAAAGCAAGTGAAACACATAAAAGCTAACTTCATAGAAAGGTGAGATATGTGAACTTGGAAATATTCCTCTCCTATTGGCAATCACACATTAAGAAGCTTTGGAAGATTGCAGCCCCTGGACTACAAAATCATTGAGATATCCTCAATGCCAAATACAATCATAACAAATATTTTCTACAACACTCATTCAATTGATAGGGCAAAGATATGGGTTGATTCATATTACATGACCCAAAAGATAGCACAAAATTAACAAATCCACAAAATAATATAAATTTCCAAATCCTTTTTTTATTATTGGTTTAAAATCTAATGCATTGTAGGGCAATGGCATACTGGATCCCAAACAAAAGAGCCTCTGCAACATTATTCACCAAATTAAGTGGGACAACACCAAGGGGTATGGTTTCTTGAATAAAATTTTAAACCCTAGCTGGATTGGCTGTAGCTGCATTTACGGCAGGCATGAGCTCTATTGGTAATTGAAATGCGGTCATTGTAGGAAACTCATGTCCATCATTCATTCTGAAGGGTACAAGCTCACGCCAAGAGGGTACCATGAGAGTCCTAAAATATTGTCACCCAAAATCCTTGGTTTTCAGATTTCATTTGCCATCAAATTCAAAACAAAATAGAAGAAAAGTGCCACATAAGAAAACATAATTTCAAACCCTGTTATTTTAAACCCTAGCAAACTCAAACCCTTAAAATCAGAGGCATACCACATGTCACTGCCCCCAATTTTTATCCCCGCACTTAATTAAGCATGTGAAAATATCAAGGTTTTAGGACTACTCAATCCTTGAATTCGAGACAAGATACAAGATTTTTGCAGCCTTTTAAATGAAAATATTGGTTGTGAGTTAAAGTTTGTTTTCAAGCATGGGGCGAGGACTGTTTCAACTGACTGAAAGTTGTTTTTCTTAGCATGAGACAACTTTCCAAAGAACAAAGAAAATGATCCATCCATGTAACAATTCCAAAAAAATAAAATTCACTTAAAACTCTGCACAAATAGTGTATTGTTGTCAATGATACCGATGAGAAAAAATAGGCAGAGTTTACAAGAAATATTTATGAAACCCTATCACAGCAGAATTTTTAAATGACGTGAATCAAAACCAATTTTCTTATAGCTGCTACTTCAATCTATTCACAGTAAATGAAATCTGAAAATATCGAGGTTTTAGAGCTACTTCTATTCTTGAGCTCGAGATAAGATGTTAGGCATGAGTTGACTAAGATCTGACAGCATGAGGCAAGGAATGATTCAACTAGCCAGAATTTTTTCTCTAAGCATGAGAAATACTGAATTCGAGAGGGCAATGCCCACACAATATAGCCTATCAGTTTAATAACTTCGAGAACAAGGAAAATAAAATTTAAAACAACCGAATAAACATAAAATTCATTTGACAATTCAAGATATCGCTATGTGAAGAATTAATATTGAGTGTTACAATAATGCTATGTATATGAAAACTACAGAACCAATGCCTTCATTTAATAGATAACAACAAAATTATTTTAGAATAAAATAAAGCACAATAAAAAATATCCAATGATGTACAGATTCCCAAAAAATCAAAAACTCATTGAAACCATGGCAAGTGACTTACGTACCTCAAGATTTTGCACAAATTGCATTGAGGTGTCAAGCATGCCGATGAGAATAGATGGGTAGAATTTGCAGGCATGCCAAGCTTGTCCCCAAGATTAATATTAGCACTCAATTTCTCTCATCCACATCCTCTAGCAGTGCCTAAAATATTATTTCAAAAAAATCATCACCTTCAACAGAAAATGCTTTTGCATTTTATTCATGTTAAAATGACTTGAATATGAATAATTTTTTAGCTTCAAATATGATATTAGAGGGTATATCTGAACCTGAAAGAGCGCTCACCTTGGATTCCATCCAAAAGTGAGGAGAAGAGACCGCTGGTATAGGATCATCCTTGCAACATAATCAATAACTTCATTTTCGTTGTTGTAAGCATAGCCCCAAAAATTTTGTATGAAGAATAATAAGCACCCAACAACGACTGCCTCCATTATTGTTGCCATAAAATGCACTACATACACTGCTAACCGATGATGCATGTCAGAAAATAAAAGATTTCTAGTTTGAATATATCAAAATTTGAAGATTAAGAAGTTGGATCCTTGAAAATTTGTTGAAATGCTTGATTTAGGGAATGCATATGAAGTGGATTTACAAGTAAATCACCAATGTTTACTATTGTAGATTTATATCAATATCATAAGCAGAAATCAACAAAAAAGCATGATTAATCATGAAAAGCAGAAATCAACAAAAAACCATGATTAATCATGAATTGACAAGTTTGCTACAATTTTCCCCAAAGAAACCTACGAATTTATAGAAATTCCCTGCAACAATTTTTTCAACTTTATTCTTGATTATTAATAAAAAAACTCATGATTTATTCACTCAAAATGCATGAAGTGACATATTTCACTGGTTTTCAACCATTCATAATTGTGTTTGGCTTTGGCAAACAAATTTTCATTCTATAAGAGCGTTGATCAATGGATTGCAAAAGATAAGGTTTCCTAAGCCACAGATTGCAAAAAAGTAAAGTTTCATTTTATGACTGATTTTAAGGCTTTTGGGTGGTTGATATTCCTATGTTCATCTAATTCATCTACATTATTTTCCATTCCCTCTACCTATTCCCTTGCATATTCAAAGTTGAAAATTTAAGAGAATATCGTGATAATTTCTTAACTCCTCCACATTATTTTCCATAACCAAAGAGACTGTCATATTTTAGGTTTCTTGTAAATAATAATAATAAAAATTAACCAGAAATAATTTTGGCTCCTACATGCCCTTCTCTATAACACCAATTTCCCTCGTCACGTTGTTAAGGATTAAGATTGTCTAGAAAATGGTAGAATATTTCTAGAGTCTTCCATAAGCTAGAACATTCTTGTAGTTGTTCTAGAAAAGAACATTCTAAGAGCTGTTGTAAAAAAGAACATTCCAGATTTTAGAATTATCTAGAAAACTAGAAGCTTCCAGGCTTCAAGGACATTGTAGCTATGTATATGGGATTGTAGAGAGCTGATGGGTACAACATCTGGATTGTTGGTAGACACAACATTCAGATAGCTGCTAGACACAACATTTTGGATGTAATATGCAAGCTAGAAAAATATAATTTTCTAAGAGATTCAACTCTGTTTTGCCTTGTTTTATCAGTTTATTATTGTTGTTCTATTTTATTTTTATTTCTTGGCATGTTCTAACAGTTTGCAGCCATGACTGAAGTGCCCACAAAGTAGAATGTGAGTACAATACAAATTAATATTCGCAACTTCTTGTTGCCACTACAATTCAATTTAAAGTTTAGCTTTGAACTGCTTGTAATGAGTAAAAGGAAAATGGGTTGTATATACAAAGATTATGAAGGTGGCAGATAGTTGTCAATTTTGGCTTTGTTTTTCTTTTCTTTTTTTAATTGCCTGACCCCACATGTGAAGCTCATAATGGCAAGTGGAAGGATGAAATTCTTCCAGCGAAATAGCAATATTAATTAATAGAATTATAGAACTACATCTTATACAAGATTTTTTCACTCCTTTAATCTGCACAAAAAAATGGTTACAAAATTAGGCCCTGTTTGGGGGCCGGGCTTAACCAGCACACTCTAAGCTCTGACTGCTTAGATGTCTGGGCTCATGTGGGGCCCCCTTAACCCAACTTTTACTTTTTCCATAACGTTTCTTTAACTCTTTTCAAATCTTCATTTCCGTAGCGTTCCAATGCTGCAGTTAACATTTTTCATTCATGTTCCCGTAACCGTAGCTATTCACATTTGTCGTTTAAACTATCTATCTACATTTGTTTGTTGTAGCGAGAACAAAAAACACTCAATCAACTCCGGTGAAGGATGCAGTGAGTTAGGCATTTTGCATTCCTTACGTTTTCAGCCCCATTCGCGTATTCTTCTTCTCCATAACCTGTGATTCCTTGCTTTTCATCATGGTCTGACGTCACACATGGACCTGGAGGGTTTTAGTTTTAATCCCACATTTATTAAGTTACACATAGTGGGTTGATTGTAACTCTTATATTAAGAAGAGTGGGTTTCCTTCTAAGCAATAGAAAATTGAATTGCTTGTATTCTCTTAGCATATATTAATTAATAATATTTTTATTAAAAGATTTATATCTTAAAATTACAATTATTTAACATTTATAATTATAATATTTTTTAATAAATATTATTTATATTTAATGATTTTCATGACTATAAAGTAAGTAATTAATAATGTTTTTAATAATTATAAAATATATATTTAATAATATTATTATATTTAATTATTTATTTTAATGAAGAAAAATGTTGTTTAATGTTTTATTTTAAAAAATTAAGTAAATTTTATAATAGGTTACGGTTAGGATTTATAAAAGGATATATATTAAAATTAAATAAATTGAATGTCATTCTTACCTCAAAATTAATTGATACAAATATGTTATTGGAGTTGTAGATGATGATCATTTGAAGTGTTGGAGGTTTTGGAATTGATTCTATAAATGCCTTAAAATATGCAAATTAAATGTTCTTTGCATTGGTTTAGATATGTCTAATGTACAAACCAAAACCTATAGCTGTAAGAATCAACTAGCCAAAAACTAATTTTTGGAATTCACTCACTTTTATCTTCTAACATATATACCTCAATATGGATTGACAATGTTTAGAAACACCATTACGAAATCTACTAAACTGTGAGGTTTGTGTCATCCTCATTTACATCCTTAGATGATTAGTAAGTGTCTCAAAAAATCTTTGGTTCATATCCATGTCTAAGAAATTGAACTGGTGTGCAAATATGAACCTATACCTATAAGAATCAACTAGTAAAAAACCGATGCTTAGAATTTAGTTTCCTTGATGTTCTAATATTTGAACCTCAATATAGATTGATAGTGAACTAGTAATTATTTTAAGAAATGTGCTACATTGTGAGGGTTTTGCTCTCCTCAATTAGACCCCTAATCAAACAAATTCCACAACTTAGGAATAATGATTAAAGACATGGCATCTGTTATTAGAAAATGCTATTACATTCCTCTCAATGAAAATGCTCTTTTGATAAATCCTAGTTGTCCTAATAATCTTTGATAATTTTAAATTCTTGAGTGAATGTCTTTAAATAAAATATAGCTTTGAAATCAACATAAACATGCACTAGGTAAGCTCACAATGACTAGTGGGAGGGTGATGTCAAAATTTAAATTGAATTTAAATTTTAAAAGTGACTAGGTCAAGTTTGCACCAGTAGATCTTATCCAAGATAGGGTAATGTCATGAGATGAATTCACACAAGAATATGCCACTTGTAGACTTGTTATTGAAAGTGGTTACAAAACAAAGTGTTTAAGGATTAAGATTGTCTAGAAAATGGTAGAATATTTCTAGAGTCTTCCATAAGCTAGAACATTCTTGTAGTTGTTCTAGAAAAGAACATTCTAAGAGCTGTTGTAAAAAAGAACATTCCGGATTTTAGAATTATCTAGAAAACTAGAAGCTTCCAGGCCTCAAGGACATTGTAGCTATGTATATGGGATTGTAGAGAGCTGATGGGCACAACATCTGGATTGTTGGTAGACACAACATTCGAATAGCTGCTAGACACAACATTTTGGATGTAATATGCAAGCTAGAAAAATATAATTTTCTGAGAGATTCAACTTTGTTTTGCCTTGTTTTATCAGTTTATTATTGCTGTTCTATTTTATTTTTGTTTCTTGGCCTGCTCTAACAGTTTGCAGCCATGACTGAAGTGCCCACAAAGTAGAATGCGAGTACAATACAAATTAATATTCGCAACTTCTTGTTGCCACTACAATTCAATTTAAAGTTTAGCTTTGAACTGCTTGTAATGAGTAAAAGGAAGATGGGCTGTATATACAAAGATTATGAAGGTGGCAGATAGTTGTCAATTCTGGCTTTGTTTTTCTTTTCTTTTTTTAATTGCCTGACCCCACATGTGAAGCTCATAATGGCAAGTGGAAGGATGAAATTCTTGCAGCGAAATAGCAATATTAATTAATGGAATTATAGAACTACATCTTATACAAGATTTTTTCACTCCTTTAATCTGCACAAAAAAATGGTTACAAAATTAGGCCCTGTTTGGGCCGGCAAAAAAAAAAAAAAAAATTGTATCGACAAATTTGTGAACAAAATATTTAAAACTCGAAAACATTGCAAATATTATTGCTAAAATACTAATACAATCGAATCCAGAAACATTTAGCATTAATCTTCATAGATTGTGGAAATCTCTTATATTAATTGCAAACATTCTTAATGTCAGGCGCTCCATGCAATCTCTTTTAACGGACGCCGCAGGATGACTAATCAGGGAAAAGAAGCCGCAAAAGCAAATATTCATTAAAACGTCAAACCATCCCCAGCCTTCTACAATATTTGAAGGCAAACTAGGTGGGCATTGGATATTGAAAGCTCAGGACCTATGCTCATCTCCAATACATCAGCTTTACACCATGTTCGAATATTTGAGTCTGCAATTCTTCTCTTTTCTCCTTCATTCGTGTACAGTTTGAAAATTCAAACCATTCTGTGTATTCAGTTGTTTATACGGTTCAATATGAGCCCGATATTAGTTTGTAATGTTTTCTTCATTGTCCTCTCCTCTCTCGTGCTTTCTAAAGCTTCATAAATCTGTTTGACAGAGAAGAAATCAACTGTTTAATTCTAGTTTGCAATGGGTAAACATTCATCAGAGTTTCAGCAATGGCGGGATTGGTCCAGTTCCATCTCGGTGGAAGGGCGAATGCATGGGAGGACAGGATTTTACGTGCAATACGTATGGATATCTCCACCGACTATATCTAAAGGAGAGGCATTTATTTGCTCATACAGATGAGGATTGAGCCAGCCATAGATAAAATCACAGAACCAGTACTTTCATTTAACAAATAAAAACAATGAAATAAAACACAGCATAAAATGATCTAGCCGAGTACAGATTCCAACCAAAAAAATATATATCACTGAAACCATTGTCAATAACTTACCTCAAGATTTTGCACACATTGGGTCATACTGTGAAGCCATGAGAATAAATGCGCAGGATTTGCTGGAAAAAATATTACAAATGCTGCTTCCATGTAATTTTCGGAGCTATTCCACTTTTGCAGTGAATTTATTAATTGCATGATAAAATTGTTGATTTTTTGTAGCTCAAAAGGTGGGATGTGGATTTGTTTTAAAGCAATTTGAGTTGGATATGCTTGATAAATCGAAGAATGATTTTATGTTTAATTAAAGCCAAAGAAAGCAAGGAAAGATTATTTCCTTGCACGCTAAGTAAAGTAGCTAGCTCTATAAATGTAATATTGTTGTAGCAAACTCATATTGTATTTTTGAAAGAAAAGTTTGCTGTTAGATTGAATAGAAGATCCAACATTTGCAGGTTTTTCCCCGCATTGGGGTTTCTTGGGTAAATTTGTGTTATTGTCTTTTTGTGAATGGCTTATTGTTATTTTTGCTTCTGCGGTTATTAGTTGTTAATTAACCCAATTGTGTTAATTGTTATAAATCAGATTTCTTTCTGTGAATTTATTGAGCAATTAATCTGTTTGTTTCCTTCAACGGCTTAACCGGTTTTATTTCCATTTTTCCATTCATTCTTTAACCTTATTCTATCACATCCATTTGAAGAACACGCACAAATAATTGCAGCGGCATGATTTCCACCTGCCATTTTAACTTTGCATGCAGTCGCATTTAAAGATTTTTTTATTGACTTTAAAGAATTTATATTGACGCCAAATGCATATAGAAAATATTTCTTTATTGAAATTATACTTGTTGGAATGAGTTATTTACTTTGAGAAAATATTTCTTTATAGTTTTTTTTATAGTAATATTTATTAAATTATTATATGGTATTACGACTCTTTTACTATGATATTACATTAATGTTATTATCTTATTATTATTATTATTATTATATTGTTCAAAGTAAATAAGGTTATAGTTACGGTCAAGTTTGGGTTACAATTTAATAAGGATTAAAGTTATGTTAAAATTGGGGATATATTAATTATAAAAAATAGCGTTAGTATATTATTAATATTTTATTTTTATTATTAATTATTATTATATTGTTTTATTATAATTATTATTAAATCATAATCATAATTGAATCTTGATTCTTATTATGATTAAACAATTTTTGTAATTGAAACCTATCTTTAATTTAACTCTATTTTTATTATTGATTCCTTACACTAATAATAAATAATCTTTAATTGAACACTAACCCAAAGCATTATGAAACAATAACCATAATTGAGCTTTAATTCTAGCCGTAATTAAATATTAACACTAAATGAACCAAAAACCTTTCCCTTATTTTAAATACTTACACAAATCGAACTTTATCACTCATCCTAATTGAACACTAAGGCCCTAATAGAATACCAACCCTGACTTTAAATAAACCCTAACCCAAATTTAATGATAATCCTAATAGTAATCTTAATTGAACCTTGATCAAATGCTAACTCTAATTTGACAATAATTCTAAGTATGAATAAATATGTTTACTATTCAACTAGGGTTATAGTAAGGGTTCAATTAAGGTTACTACTATTATATAAAGCTTGGGGTAAGGGTTCAAACAGGGTTACGATGAATCTTATCGTTAAGGTTAGGGTTAGAGTTATAGTTAGTGTGATGGTTAGGGTTATAGTTACTATGATGGTGGATTCCTACGTTTTCTTTAGTGAAAGAAATCAAGGCCCATTTTTAGAAGTTAGAAGAATTTATATTTCCCTTTGAAAATGAAAATGAGTTAGAGAGTGTCGATATATAGGCCTTCCAACAAGGGAGGAATAATTATAACCTGAGAAGTAAGCAAGAACCTCTCAATAATGGAATTCCATCGAGATCTAGTCCCACTCCACCAAATCCGCATGCAGACAATAAACCAACAACTCCTAAAGGACGTTTTGCAAATCCTTTCAAACTAAGTGGGCCTTAGTTCAATAAAATTGGGTTGTCGTACACAAGGAAAAGTATAATGCTATTAAAGGCTTGAAAAAGACAAAGGAAAACATTTAATTTACATGTTGCAAAGTTAAATCCCAATCAGAAAGAGGCATTATTTAAGTCCCTTGATAATCCACGAACTGGACATGTTAATCCTTAAAAGGACAAAGGTCAAGCTTTGAGTTCCTTTGACGCGATAACAACTATATTTAAAGGGAAGACTAGAGTTCCCCCATTTCTACTAAATGTTAAAATGTTTGGAAAAAACTTACACAACTGTTTGATTGACTTCGGGGATTCGTGCAATGTTATGCCCTTTTCAATTTGCCAAAAGCTAGGGATGACACTAAAACCAACCAATAGAGTAGTTGTACAACTTGACAAAATTAAGGTCAAAGTCATCGATGAACCAAAAAATGTACACATGCAACTAGCTTTAGACCACCATGTTCAAGAGTATATCAATATACATGTTGTGGATACCCCAAAAATATACGATATGTTGCTTAGTAGGGAATGGACTAAATGTCTAAGAGGCTGGTTTTCACAAAATTTATCCAGTTACGGCTACCAAGGAGAGGCCTAAATAACTAAATTAAAATAGATGTAGAGCCTAAGCTTGAGCATATGATCATGGAATACAATGCACCCAATGAAGTAACCTTTACTAAAATGGACTTATGGGTATATAAAATGAGTGATATGATGATGATATTTATTGTTGTATAACCATAATAATTCAACTATAAAATATTGAAGGAATAAAGCAATAATCAACTAAAACATGGTCAAATGATTGCAACAATCGGGTAAATAAGATAAATTGAATTAAACAAATGATGCAAACCTTGCAAGCACAAACACAATTCATCTTAGCTCAATTGCATTGCTCTCCTCTATTTCACCTTGGGAGAAATGGTATGAATAATCTTTGCTCTTATATTTGTAAATTAATAAAAATAGCATAAAAGAACTTGCAAAATATGAGTATAGTTTTCCTATGTGATTTGAGATGATAAATGAAAGAGAGGATGGTTGTATTTAGAGATATTCGATGACACCGATCAACAGTCAAGATTGGAGGAGAGGTTGAGAAGATCAATGGTTGAGAATTGATGAGAGGAAATGAGGGTCAGTTAAGTGGTTGCATGATTTTAGATAACTAGTTGCATGATTCAGTTAAGTGGATTGATTGATACACTAACTCAAACTGACAATTAGTGGATTGAATTGATTGCTTAGAGGACTCGAAGTAAGTGGGAGTGAAGTGGATTTGATTGATGAGTGGACTGATTAGATTGAATAGTGAACTAAGAGTAAGTTTTAATCAACAAGTGAGGTGGAATTTATGAAATATCTCCACTCAAATCTGACCCAAATTTTTCAAACTCCCTTGTGTGACATTTCATCAAACATGTTGCATGCAAACTGCTCTACTGAATTTTTTGACTTGTTTTGAATTGTTTGTGGTTTGATTTGTGATTGCTTTTTATGCCAAATGTTGTTCATAAAATAAAGAAACAATGTAGATAGGAAATAGAACTGAAAACTAATGAAATATAGCAAGACAAGTTCATTGACAGTACAATGTTGATTATGACTGTCATGCACATCCAATTATAATAGACTAGGGTTGTCATACAAAATTAGACCTTACAATGCTCAAAACATTACAAAACTAGGGTCTAAGATAGGCCACAATGTTTTACAAACATACCCGTGATTTGAGCACTTGAGGGTTGATGGAAAAGATGAATAGCTTGGTCCAAGATGATTGTAAAAAGGTTGCAAACACTTTCAACTGTGGCTGAAATGAAATTGTCCTCCAATGATGTCTCCCAAATTTCTCCTACAAGTAGGCATCCAAACTCCAATGATGGAAGATAGTTGTTCAAAATTGAAAATGCAAATTTTTGTCAATGTATCTCAAACCCTAGTCACCCTTCTCCTTAGAAAATTTTCCAAAAATCATAGAGACCTCCAAAAATTTTGAAACTGAGTTGTAAATGCTCTAAACAGTCCCTAAAATGGATCGCCCAAGGTGGCTTGCTCAAGAAAAATTTGTAAGTGTTTGAATCTGAAAATCCACCTTCAAGACCCTAGCTGGAAATATGCAAAAATGTCTCCAATAAGCTCTATGAAAAATACTAATTGCATCCACCTCTCAATACGGGAATGGGGCCATCACCAAACCCTAGTTATCAAGGGATCATCACCTTGAATGGACTAAAATTTGTCTTCAGCCAAGAGATAAACTCAATATGCAAAGCCTAGCCAAAACATCATGCCAAAAATGAAGCACAAGACCTCCTTATAAACCTTCTTCCTAGTTGCCCAAGACAAGGCCGACCCAAATAAGATAATAATAATTTTTATTATTTTATTTTTAGTTTTTACTATTTTTCCCAAGGGTCTAGACGACCACTAAGAGGGAAATAAAATAATATTTCATTTTCTCCTTATAACTCCCAAGGTGGACGACCCCCTCCTAGGCTCCACTTTATTTTTTATTAAAATTATTTTGGCATCATCAAGTGGGAATTAAACAAGGCTTGGTGAGATACCCATGTACAAACAAAAGATCTCTCATAACTAGAGAAAAGGAGAAAACCACGGTGGGTGAAAAATCCTCTCCAAAAGAGAGAAAGGTGAATGAATGAAATGAAACTAATTCCCAAATATAAAAAATGCAATGATTTGAATTGTTTCCACAGATTAATCCCAAAACTTTTATGCACAAATTTTAATATAATATTTATAGTTCAAGTAAAGACTTTGAAATTAAATAAATTGATCAATAATTTCACTCAATACATTCAAGCATGCCATCAATAAATTATTAATTCAATAAAATAAAATATTTAAAAACTTTATTGCTCATACAATTTATTAAGCTTTAATACTTATCTTTGGAAATGTGCAGAAGAAATCCCCAAATATTGCTGGAATGGTCCCTAGTTCAGCCTCTTCCGTCTGTGAGCAGTCTGGGAGGAAAGCAGACTTTGCTGCTCTACATGAGTGTTGGTTCCACTGGAACAATGCTCAACACTCATGCCACAAAACCATGCCCTGGCCAGGACCGTCCTGAGTGCATGCACTTGTACCCCAGGTTGGACACCCACTGTAGGAGTGCCCCTTCTTTGTCCTACTCACAGCCTGCTAACCTGAACCCTATTCCTG
Source organism: Sequoia sempervirens (assembly GCA_007258455.2). NCBI lineage: Eukaryota > Viridiplantae > Streptophyta > Pinopsida > Cupressales > Cupressaceae > Sequoia > Sequoia sempervirens. The sequence continues at coordinate 138,160,294 of VDFB02000015.1, forward strand.
CAATGTGCTCCACTTGATTTTCCTCTTGAATATTTTTTTTCCCCCCCTCTTTTCCAAGTCTCACATAAATGCTTTATATAAACTTTAAGGGGTGGTTTTCCAAACCATCACACCCTTTCACGAGATTTCCATTTAATAATTATTTCAATAAATAATTATGTTTCCACCTCCTTAAAAGAGCTTTCACACATATGCTTTATTAATATCTCATTTAATCAAAGGATCATAATATCCTTCATTCTCCCTTTAATTTTAAAGGGTTTTTTTTTCATAATTTTTCTTCTTGGGGAAAAAGTCACATAACAATGAAGGACTGAAAAAGCCTTCAAATCAAGGTGTGAAGCACTAAGAACTCTCCAACCAAACAATGCCCCAAAAAAGAGGAACATGTCGAACATCACTGAAGCATGAAGTTGTAGATTGTTGTCAAATGATGACTGATATAGTGTTGAAATGGAGAACCTCCAAATAAACAAGAATGCAAGAGTGTCCATATGGTAAATGATCCATCTCACTAAAATGCATGTAACTAATCGTTGATGTAAGTTGCATCTGAAAGTACATAGGAACAAGAACTAGATACATAGATCACTGAAGCATGAAGTTGTAGATTGTTGTCAAATGATGATTGATATAGTGTTGAAATGGAGAACCTCCAAATAAACAAGAATGCAAGAGTGTCCATATGGTAAATGATCCATCTCACTAAAATGCATGTAACCAATCGTTGATGTAAGTTGCATCTGAAAGTACATAGGAACAAGAACTAGATACATAGATCACTCAAACTGTGAAACCAAGGAATAATTAGCACCAACAATAAAAATTCCCCCCCATAATGTTGAAAAGGGATAGCCATGATATGTACAATGAAACTGTGTGAAACCAAAAAGTGCATGTAGGAGAAACAACCTGCAAATAAAAAGGGTGTGCAAACTAAGCCACACATGCATGAGGCAAGAATCATTGGGATTCACTTTTGTCGTGGAAGGGAAACTCACTTGAAAAAGGTGTGATGGCAACCAAAAGGCAAACATTAACCCCCCCATGGCACTTTATATCATAGTGTGAATACAAAATGCACAATAGGATGTGCGAAATCCCCAAAAAGAATACACCAGAATGGAACTTTATCTCAGTGCGTCTACAAAAGATAATGTGCATGAAAAATATTTATACAATGCCCTAATAGGACAAAATATTGTAAATGCATACAAACTAGCCAAAAACGAGTCATCCCACACAAATGAAAAGTTTCCAGGAGCTAAGACGTCCAAGTAATTTAGCAAAGTGCAAAAACACAAAAAATTGAATAAAATGTACCTGAAGATAAATTTTAAAAAGTGCATGGGTGGAAATGAAGAGCTCTAAAAGATGGTTCCAACACCGTTGGAATCATGAAAAATAGAGAAACTAGTCAAAAGTTATGAACTCAAGATTGAAAACAACACCTCTAACTTCAATAGGATGTAGAATGCAATAGTTAAAAGAACAAGTGATGAGACCCACGCCACTGGAAATTTGGTGAAACCATCTTTTTGACGATATCTCGTTTGTCAAAATCTGATATCGTACGCCCAAGTTATGGCCAAAAGAAAAAAACTACCCCTTAAGAGCACAAAGGGGGTCAAAGGGGCCATGCCCTAGCAACCATATAGCTAACGTCATGCTGACGTCAACGAATATTTTGAGAAATATTCCCAGTGATCAAAACAAAAAATTTGGTCCCCCTACAAAAAAAATTCATTGTCATAAAATTCCACCTATCCGCTGAAAATTCGCATATGTCGGCAAAAATTGTGGACCTACCAGAAAATACACACAGTCGACCAAGAAAAATTTTCATTGGTCAATTTTTTGGTGGTTGTGAAAAATCCACCACATCAGGCTTGTACAGCCATTGGTAGGCTTGTACACCCGTCGACAGGCTTAACAACTGCTGACGCGAGTTTCAAAGGGCCCACAGGGCCTGCAACTACAGGTACCTTGCGGGTACCTGATCATTTATGAACTTGTAAACCAAAAAAATCACCTAGTTTAATTTTTTTAATATTTATAAACTCTACAAAAAAAATTAATTATTTTTGGAAAAAAGGAAGAATTTAAAAATAAAGTCATTGGCTTGAAAATTTTTTGTCCTTTAATAAAAAAGATTTGCATGCACGGAATCTATATAGGGGCTATACGGGCTCCTATACAAAAAACATTTGCCTCAGGAGGTCCTGACGCCGAAATAGGAAAAATTTATAGTCAAAATTTGTGGAATTGGCCTCCTAAATCCAATGGCAAGGTCCTTTTTGTGCCAAAATACACCAAAATCATAGCTACTCTCCAGATTTGAAAAAAAACAACCGCTTCAAACCCTCGCAGATCTGACGTCAGGAACCCAAATCAGCTGAAACAAAAGGAAAATATAACTTTCTTGATAGCTCTGTATCTAATAGTGAGGTTATTTTTGCACAAAAAATGTACCTAAAATCACTAACCTCCAAAATTTGCAAAAAAAGCAAAGGGGATTCAGATCTGACACCTGTAACCCTTGTTAAAGAAAAAAAACCTCATAAATCGAGAAGAGGTTTTATGAATCCATGCTTTGATACCATGTTAGGTTTGTGAATAACACGAGATATAGGATCAAACAACGAACAAAACACCTTCTACTCAAGAGCTCTGCAAAACAAAGATTTGATATTCCTCAAAAAGAAAATACTTACAGAATGAACCTCAAGAATCTTCAAAGAAAAAAAGTCTTCAAAGGTTGAAATTTCAAGAGTAAATATTAGAGAGATAATACAATGAGGGTTGAGTGCTATATAGGAGCAACCCTAATAATTGCTCACGTCAATTAATAGAAAAGCACTTAGTTAACTAAATAAAGAAGTCCTAAGTTTACATTAAGTGCATGAGAATAAATTAGGCTAATAATTAATTAAATATTAGTTAATTATTAGCTAATGCATTATTACTCTAACACATGACATGTGTCCTCATCCTATGACATGAGACATAAAAAAAGCATGACCTAAGTAAGCTTAAGTAATTAGAGGAAAAGGAACCTAATAATATTAAGAAATACCTTTTACTCTAACATTGTTGACCAGTTTGTTGAAGCCCCTCTACTAGATAATCACCCACTATTGACAAAATTCCCAAATGTGAACATTCTAACTACAAAAGAAGGCATATCGTGGAATTTTTACTTTGATGGATGTTTTACACAACATGGCTCAAGGTTCAAGATACTTTTTGTTACACCTCAAGGAGATTGTATCCCTAAGTCCTGTAGAATTGCATTTATTCGCACAAATAACATAGCAGAGTATGAGGCACTGATAACAGGACTAAAACTTTCCATCTAGTGGAAAATTGCAAAACTACAAGTTTATGGTGACTCTCAATTGGTCAAAACAAGCAAGTAAATGATGAATACCAAACAAAATATGACAAGTTAATGCTCTACAAGCATATGGTGGATAGCCTTAAACAATACTTCATGCAAATTCAGTTTGATGAAATAGCCAGAATAAAAAACAAAGCAACAAATGCCTTGGCTACCATTGGTTTCCTCGTCCATGTTCCCTAGAATAGTCAACATTATGAGTTCCTGATTGAACAACTTTTTGTTCTTGCTTATGATATTCTTGAATTTGAAATGGTTTGTGACATTGTTGGTCCCAATTCTCCTTGGTATCAGGATGTATACGAATACCTACGTAATAACACTATCCTACCTAATCTATCATCCTCACAACGACAATCTTTCATCCATAAAATCACTCGTTTCACCCTCCTTGTAGATACCCTTAACCATCACTCCTTCAATGGCACCCTCCTGAGATTCTTGGACATGGAAGAAGCTCAAATTGTCCTAAATGAGGTGCATCAAGGTATTTGTGGGGCCCATTCTAGTGGACCTTCATTAGTCAAGAAGTTGTTGCATACAGGATACTACTAGCCTATAATGGAGCAGGACACAAATAACATGGTGAAAGTTTGTAAGCCTTGTCAACAACATGGTGATTTGATTCATGCACCATCACATGAATGGTAGCCTCTTGTTACTATATGGCATTTCTCACGATGGGGATTAGACCTTGTTGGCAAGATACACCCCACCTCATCAAATGGTCATAAGTTCATAATAACCACTACTGAGTACTTCACTAAGTGGATCAAAGTTGTACCCATGACCTATATCACAAGAAACAAGTTTCTAAATTCATCCTCTATTACATCATTTCCCACTTTGGCATCCCGTCCTCTATTGTCACAGGTAATGGTTGTCCTTTCAAAAACCAAGATGTTTGTAATATGTTTCAATAATTTCACATCCAACATCATTTCTCCACCTCGTATTACCCACAAGGAAATAGCCAGGCTAAGGCCACAATCAAAATAGGCTCCACAAAAATTACAATAAAAAGATCAATCCCAAAGAGTTTTTCATTAGTGACCTAATCCTTAAAGAAAAATAGTGTAATATGTAAGAGCGCGAAAAGAAAGGCAAGTTTGAACCTAATTGGCTAGGTCCTTACATTGTTACAACAAAATATGGGTCAAGGGCATATCAGCTAGATACCATGGAAGGAGAACCACTTGAAGAGCCCATGAACATCATCCATCTCAAAAAAAAATATTCGCTTAAGAAGAGCCAAAAAAAATCAAAAAAATGAAAAATAAAAATAGTAAATGAGAAATAAATCATCCAATAGTGAAAACCACTTTGCAGCGCCTTGGGAAAGTACCATGGTGAAAACTTGGCAAACAGGTGCCATGTGTAGGGTCTCATCCACCATCTATTAGGTCACTTCTTTCCATTCGCATATTCACCATCCATCCATAAACGCCACCAATTATGTCTTGTTGCACATGGCATTTCCCCTAATTTAATAATCAAAGAACTTTCTCTACCATATTCCCAACCCATCATCCACTCATGAATTTATAGTTAGCATGAACAAATTTTCACTATGCACTCACCATACCCCAAACCATATAATTCCACCCCTTTGTATGTAGTTGGGATCGATCGTCAAAATGCATAGTTGCTCACATGTCAGCATTTTTGTACTTCAGCCCATTTTTGGTGTTCAACTCAATTGTGCATCCTCTTATCTATAACACCCCGCCACGCAACCCTAGGGGAAGTTGCAATTAACTACACAAACGAACTAATTTTTTTTTTTGTTTAAGTACAATTAACATGCAAGTTCACTAACCAATTGCCAACAACCCCTAAGGTTACGAGACTGAGTTTAGTTTGAAACCCAAACAAGAAACATGAAATGAAAACATCACATTTAATTACTTAAGAAATTAAGAACGCATACATTCCAAACAAGATATTTTACAACAAAGAATAAGGATGCCACATGTTTTCAAATAACATAATTGAACAATACGATTACAACACTCATTCCCCGAATGAGGTAATTCCAATATACAATGTTACAAATTACATCTTCCACCTCGATACAAAGAGGGGTATTAAATTACATTAATAACTGAAAGAATAAAGCATGAAAGTATTGGATCCCACGAGCTCTCCAACAGGAAACCTCGTCCACACAAACAAGAAGATGACCCAACAGATTAAGGTGCATGTTCCACCCAACCATGTGATACCCAAAGGCTCACCCCCCGTGCTAGGAGATAGTAATAAGGTATTCCTATACAAGACCATCTACCTCTAGACACAGGCTAAAACACAACTGAACTAAATAAGATACAAGAACAACCTCACTTAACACAATGGTTACAATGCTTCTAGAGGACAAAGATCATCTACGCAGTACAACAAAACTGACTTCTGGTTGACATAAAGAGAGTGTCACACGACATTTGCTATGAGTTACCCTGGCTCAACTGTCTTAGGCAACCGAACCCCCACCTTGGGTTATCCTGGCTCAACTCTACCAGCTGTCGGACCCTCATACAAATTGTGCTTCTCATCTCATCTCAACCTTAAAAGCGAATGAGTTATGAGAGAGGCATTAATTATCTTAATTAATCTGAGAGTTTTTCATTATTTCTTTTTATGTTATCACTTACTTAAAACCCTAAGTGAGTTACCCTGGCGCCCGTTTGTGTGTTGGACCCCCACAAAGAGCCACTCTCCTATCGACAACACACACGGTACCAAACCCCAATCCAATGGGTAACCTAGATAAGAAGACCTCTCCAATCTAAGGAGGTAACGAATAAAGGAAACTCACTCCAAACACTGGAGGAAACAAAGTACATACTCCACTCCTTCCAAAGGAGGCACAAACCACATAAGCCACTCCTAATCCAAGGAGGCAGAAACCATCCCCGTTCATGAAAACCGGTACAACAACAGAATATCTCTATACACATTACCCAAGACAAGACAGAGGTTGACTACATGATATGACAACCCCAAAAGATTAAAAACCCCATCTGGAAGACTTACATAAACAAATGACTCAATTGCCCAACAAAGAGAAAAAATGAAAACATCACTTAAAAAGCATTTCAGGCTACCCAACAAACTAATGTTAGGGTTTCCTAAACCCAAGCCAAGCAATGACGTAGTGCAGGAAAACAATTAATTAATTAACCTTATTTGCACATACTCATTAGTAACTCAAATCACATTAGCAATTTTAAGGAATTTAAACCAATAACTTAATTTCGTTTTCTCCAATTACACATAATGATTAAAACATTCTTTTTCAATAACCTCATTTGATTATAACATCAACTTTTTAAATAAATCATTCGATTATAAAATCAACATTTTAAATATATATAAAAAAAAAACCTTTGTTATAAAAGCCAATTTCAATTCCACTATAATAATGAAATAATCATTTTAAAGAGATTCCTATTTTAAATATTTAAACATCATTTAAATATGTCTCAAGTAAAAAATATTATTATTATAATCCAATTAATTGAAATTAATACCTTATTATTTAACATATATATATTTAAATAATAAAATAAAATATTTATTTAAATTATATTATATTATATATATATATATAATATATACATATTATAATATATAATATATATATTATAATAAATATATAATATAAAATATATATAAAGAAAAAATGAATTTTAAAAAGAACCTGTTCTGGGGCCAGGGCACGCAGTTCATCTAATCGGCTAAGGCTTGTGTGCAGGGCTTCACACCGGCTTCATAAGTGCTGCCTATGTGCTAAGTACACAGGCCCTTTCTTTCCTCTATGGTTTCCGGCCTGCAAAAGCACACAAAATTCACCTCCCTTTAATGCCACCCTCGTAGCACACAACCCACTTCCCCTACATTTCATGTGCTGCAGTGAAATGCTTCCCCTCGGGCCTCTGGCTACCACTGCAAATAAAACATTTTATATTTACTCTTTCAAAACAAAATGAAACCACTCTCCCCCGCTTTTGCAATGTAGTTAACTTAAATTTTCCCTGCAAGGAAATTCTTCAAAGCGAAACATTTTCCGCACTTCTAATGAATATCAGAGGTTACAAAATAAGTACTGTGAATACGATAACTATATACCAAAATCTCCATTTTTAGCCAAATTGTGCAAATGCACCACAAAATTTTGCAATAAAATAATAAATTTGTCAACACAACAACAAGGTTTAAATTTTAGTTTGACAAACAAATTTCTTTTGGCTTTCCTTCTATTTTTCCATTGTTTATTCTTATTTTGATTTTCTTTCCTAAATCCAACAGACATTTTGCAAGTTTGAAACCACTGCCACGGGTTTCGGGCGGAATCCAAATTTGTACTTAAAGCGATTTCAACAGCATGAATTGATTTGGAAACCTATTTCAAAATGGAAACAACAAAACACAATAGGGAACCCCTGCCTTTTTCTCCCGCTTCGAAGAACCCAAACGAGATTCCAAATCCTTTCTTCAAAAACCAAATCAAGCCACAACAAATTTCTCCACCAAAATTGAAAGTTCCCAATTATATGAAATAGAAATTGCTCATATAGAGTTTCCCCAATTTTGGTCAAACCCCTAAAAATATCCCACCCACTAAATTCATTGCAAAATTTGGAGATATTTCCTTTTCTTTTAAATTTAAAACAATTTTACTTTCTATTTGAAATCTCATGCATTTCCAAAATTTCTTTTAAACAAAAGAATTCAAATTTTGCAAAGAATTTACTTTATCTATAATTTTCAAAAGATGAAATTTGAAACACATTTTCATTTTTTATTTTAATTTAACTCTAAATATCCACCATGATTTCCATTTTTATTTTAATTTAAATCTTAATATCCAATAATGTCAAAACCAACTACTTTATTTAATTTACCACCATTAACCTAGTTAATCAATAAACTAAATCTAATTTTATTAATTAAATCAAATTAATCAATAAAATAAATAACATTTCAACATTGCAACAAGATATATTTGATCATCATTTAAACTACACAAGCCATTTAATAACCTATATAATTTGAAATTAAATAAATACTCAAGGAGGAATGAACCATATCAAAACAACTAAACCCGACGACACACTATGACTAGGGTGATGACTTGGCACGAAAAACCTAGCTACTATCTCCCAATCAAATACTGTTGGCCGATGGACATGCTCAAACCTGTGAATTAGGTGGATTCGATGTCCCGTACCTGTCAACCTGCGAACAAAGAGTATATCGAACATGCATATATACATAATATGATCAAACACACCATGAAGAGGAAATATCAGAATCATAGGGCACTCACAAGCGAGTGGTACAATCTCGTCCCCTTCACCAATACAAAATTACTAATTGACGATTCTAACTTCAATAATATAATCAAAAGTGTAAGCATCATTAATTCAAATATTTGCTAAGGTAATCCAAAACATGCCATAAAGATAACATCAGAGTAAAATACCATCACATTAAAATATTACATACGCATCGCTTAATAGTTCGCGATCAAATAATAACCAAGTACCAAAGTCAAAGCATAGCAAAACAAAGCATTACAAAGGAAACACTGTCGATCAAAAGATCCAAAATGGAGGGGTGTTACATCCTCCCCCCTAGGGTCAGGCTTACTCCTGGAAGCCTGCAAATACGCCTAGTACAAACTCAATAAAATTATACATAATCAATGGTTCTAAAACTGAACCACTCCATATCTCACATAAAAACAATAGCAACCTGTGTTATAATCAACCCAACCAAGTACACTGTCAATCTATACAAATCAACATGGTGAAGCAACCACCAACCAAATCTCCAAAACACATATCCATGGATTAACATACATAATACACATATGCACCAATACACATCACCGAGAGTCATCACAAGCCCACACATAGTGCGATATCATTACAATGTTAACTCAAGACAAGGTATGCAACATTATCACTTCAACATTCATTTAACATTTTGCATTTTGAATCCAGGTACAATAATTTAACATCTACATGATTTCTTAAGACTCAACAATAAAGTTAGGGACTATAGGCCTCACCAACAAGATGCACCTATTATGCAATTATTGTTAACATGCAATGGTTTCACTAATCCCTTTTCTCTAAACTTTTACTTACTGCAAAACAATTTTCTATTCATATTGTACATTTTCCATGATTATGAATGCAACTTGGGGACTTAGGTCCTTTACCCAAGGTTTGATCTAATAAAACAACCTTCATGAATACGTAAGCATTTTCTCATAAGATACAACATACCATGGGTTTCAATACACCACACACTCAAGGACAGGAATCTTCGTTAAACCAATGGGAAGAGAGAGAAGACAAGAGATATTTACAGTTCTAACATAGGCACGAATGCAATCATGGTTTCATTATCACACAATCACTTTCACACAAATGCATCAACCATATGAGAGCATGCACAAATCTGTATGAACTAACAACATGATCATTCATTTTCTATTATCATATTTCATAATTTCTATACAATATAACATGCAAAAGCAACTCCAAAACCACATAGGGTCAATCAAGCAATCACTTGCACAATGAGGTAAAGCACAAGAAAACATGCAAGGGCGGAAATAACAACAAAACTGGTTGTTGTCCACCACACACAACACACCAAACTCACACACTACACAATTTCCCATAATGCATTCCTTCAGTAGGAAGGATATCGGTGCATTGTACACTACACCGAGGATCCTATCATTTCCACTAGTTTCCTGCACCATAGGACCTACACCACATAACAACTTCTGGGTAGACAAGTGAGATCAACCCAAAAGGAAATCATAAACTAACGAACAAAGCACCTAGGTCAACCACTTCGTCCACTTAATCCGTCCTCTTTTCTTCCCTCGCCAACAATGAATGCACCCACACCCATTTCCTATAATATCTACTCTCCACTACATCTACAGGCGAATCATTATCTCTATTGATTGTCCTTGTGATGGGTTTCTAGTGAAAGCATAACCGATCTGGCCTCATCTACTTTTCTAAATGCTTTGGCTTACCCTTCCCAACAAGAATTTATAGTCACACCACCCATAGTAAAACTTCATTCCTATTCCACTATACCATAATAATATTCCACCCATAATAAAATCTCACCATCCCACACGATCATCTATATCATCCTTGGACAAGCAAAGTAAAGCAAACAAAAGCATGCCTACATAAGAACACTAATGCCAAAAACATCAATGGGATATTTAAAATATTTCCACTTCCCTTGCCATCCATCACAATCCTGCCCATCTTTTCCTGATAGGATGAATCCTTTCTTGGTGCGGCAACATCAGCATCTATCAGTCTTACCTTTGGCAAGAGATTTGGCTTTTCTTTTTTGGATTTATCTTTTATGATTTTTGAGCCTACAGAGTCACCTAGTCAAGGCCACCTAGATCTTTTCATATCTTGGTGTCATGGACAAATTGTGAAGTAGGAATTGGTCATTTTTGTATGGCATGTTTGTGATTATCCTGAATCACTAATGATAGTTGATATCTTAGCTAAAGGTGGAAAGAACATTCAATTCCACAATATAATCCCCTCTATGGCCACTAAGGTTATTAGAAGTTATGTAATTTAAGGTATAATCTTTTGTTTGTAACATGATCGCACCTTTGGTCATGTATACCACTAGGGCATAATGTCCTTTACTATATCAAACTTAAGGATTGCTCACCACATTTTTCCAACATAATTCCCCTCCCATTTCTTCATACCCCTCATCCCCACAATTCCTAAATTCTTCCTCCCACCTAACCTATATCCCCCTACTTTGCTGCTATTCAAACCCTAATTTGACCTATCCTAGGACCCCTAAACTAGCCTAAAACCTTATGTTTAGGTTATGTACTGGGTCGCTTGCTTCCTTCTACTGGTAGTACTCCCGAACTTGCTCTAAATGATGTAGATGATGAGGAACTTGCGCCATACCTTCTCACTGACTCCTAGCTCCTCTCCTCCAATCGCAAGGTTGAAGATAACTTTTTGGGCCCCCCCTAAGGCTTATTTATAGGATTTAAACCTATTTTTTCCTCCCTCAACCGTAATTTTTAATACTGGACAGATCAATTGTCTCATATTTTCTCTATTTCTAAGACCTTTTCTCTGTTGCTTCTCCTGCTTTTCACTACTTTCCTCTCCTACACCATTCTAGCCTGTCTTTTTCGAGATGGCAACCAAAAAAAAAAATTCAAAATTTTTTTGACCTGCCTCTCGAGGGAGCATCACCTCTCAACACACATGCTAATCCATTGGGGCAAATTTTAAACTTCTTTGATGCAACATCACTTTGGACGCCACATCAAAAAGGGGCAAAATATAGTCACCCTAATTCTAACAGCCCTTCCCCCTAATTAATTAATTATTATTATTTAATTAATTCACCTCTCCTAACCCCTAAATAATTAAATATTTATTATTTAATTAATTATTCTATCTTCTTATAATTAATTAAATATTGTATTATTTAATTTATATATCACTCTTTAGACTAAAGTTCTTCCAATTAATTAAATATTTGAACTATTTAATCAATCCCACCATTATTCCTATTTCTTCTAATACCACCTAAGTTAATTAATCTTTGATTAATTAGCCTTATCCATCCTCTAATCATCATTATTCCATCCTCCAACATTTGACTCTACCCAAGTTAAATAAATCCATGGTTTATTAACTCAACCTACCCTATTAAATTAATTAATCCTTGATTAATCAATTTAAACTTTCTTACTAATCATTGTTATCAATTTCTTCTAATTTTAAATTCCCTCACCTCTCCCTAAAACTTTCCACAAGGTGACAAGTGTCCTAGCCTACCCTCTACCCTCTTCTCACACGTGTGGGATCTCACCTACCCCCACCATCTCTTACACCTTCTTACACAAGCCTCCAAAATTAAATGTCCTCTCTATCCAAGGTGTTCTCACACATGTGTGAGAACACCTCATCACTTCCACCTATCTCCATTGTGAAAATGCTTTTGATCCTCACCACCACTTAATCTCCACCCTTGATTAAGTCAAGCAATCCTATCCCTCCATTCCTCTCATCTAACTTCTATAAATTGGAGTCTCCTCCCCTCATTTCACCATCTTGAGTTGACTTAGCCTTATCATGCTGGAATTGTGAGTGAGAAATCCACATTTCAATCCATCTTTGAGATCAAATCAAGCAAAGAGTTGGGTGCATCTTTAAGAGCTCAATCCATGGAGAGGTCTTAAAGGTATAACTTGTGTTTGTGCATTGATTTTAGTGTGTTTATGCTTTATTTTCCTTTGCATGCTATTTCCCCTCTCACACTATATAAAGAATATATTTTTTATGGATTCCCAGAACTAATCTTCCCTTTTATGGTGTGGGATGTGGAACACAAAAAATTGGATAATGCAATAATAATTTCTAGGTAGGGGTGCATTGTCAAGACAAGGAATTTGGCCAAATGTGGTCTTGATTCTATCATCATAACTATTGGGGGAAATTGTAGGATGTTTCTCATAAGTAACCTATTGGGAAAAAAAGCATTTTATCTAAGTGATGTGGTATTGGTGAAAATGTGGGTATCACATATTAGGCCAACTTGATCATATAATGACTTTAAAATAACAAAATGTGAGTAGGGTATAGGGTTACTTGGTTTGGCCACCTTCTCTTTGGGGTACATGATGGTAAAGGAGACATATGACAAGGTGAGCTCTAAGATGTATCTCCTCTTTTCTATAGGTGGATCCAAGATCATGATTTTTACTTGTTTCTAATTCTCTTACTTTTACTTCTTACCTTTCTTGCTCATGTTGGTATCAATTTTTGACTTCTTGTCCTTTTGTAATTTAATTTTTAAATATTCTCATAAAAATTATTTGTCCCAAATTGTTAGATCAAGCCTTGGTACTTGCATATTTTAAATAGCTCTTAGTGTGTTTTAATTATGATATATTTCAAATAGGAAAATACCTAATGCATTATTTTTATATGTTTTTAAATTTAAATCCCTACTCATCCTTATAAGACATGTCATTAGGGCTACCACAAAAGTAGCTAGATTGTGACAATTCTAAAAATTTAAAATACTCCCTTGTTATTCGTTAGAGATAGTGACATGGAAGCTAGTTAGTGTAGGTAAGCAGTACTCGGATGTCTACTTATGTTGTGTTAGAATGTGTCAAGTTGATAAGATATGTAATATAGCTACAAGCTTCCATTTCAAAATGGACAACATGATATGATAGCTTGCAAAATATTTAGGCTTTATGTGGATGATTTGGGTGGATCAATGGTTTGTGCTAGATTCTTGGTTCATATCACACTAAAATGAAGTTTTACTTGGGATGAATGACTAAAATTGAAACAACACAAGGAATGCATAATTGATGGGATTTTACTCAAAATCCTTTGCTAAAATGATTTTCTTGAGTTAGTGGATATTATTAGATAAATTTAATGTGGAAACATCAATGGAATGTGCTCTTTGTTAGTGATAATACTAGTATAAGATGCATTTTTATTGGTAAGAGAATTTTAGCCCTAGACTAGGACTTGACATGAACAATTCTTAGAGAGATAAATAACATGATAGTTATTTTCACAATTAGGTTGGTATTATATAGCATGTGGGACAAAAAAAGAGGGTATGCTAAAAATTTATATATATATATATATATATGAAGGTCATATACAAAGAAACTTTAACGATTAAGAGATAAAATATATACATAAGAAATCTTTATGATACAAGAACTATGATATAATGAAAGAATCACTTATAGATAGGGATTCATATGAATCCAATTCATTGGGATGGGAAATGTGGTTCTACCAAATGGTGCAAGCTCAATCTCATTGATCTACTTATAATCAATTATAATGTATGGTCCACTCCAGAGCGAGTCTAATTTTTCGTGGTGACCCAATTTTTCCTTATTCTCATCCATTTTGAGCAGGAATTCACCTTCCTCAAATTTTTGAACTATGACATGTCTATATAACCATATCTCCATCATACTTTGGTGCTTTCTCATTTTATTATGGGTAATATTTATTATTTTTTCCAACCACATGAGCTCAACCAATCTAGTTGTCTTAGCTCCATTATTGACAATCTCTAACTATTGAATGATACTTAGTGTTGGTAACTTTATAAAAATTGGTATTTAGGCTTCTTTCCTATAAATCATAAATTCTTCTGATGATCTATTTAGATTTATTCTATCAACCCATAAAGCTTGCTTTAGATGAGCATGACACCATTACTTGGTTTTAGTTCCAATCCTCTTTATGATCTTCATTAGGTTCTTATTTTTGGACTTGGCCAATTTTTTCCCTTGTGGGTAGTAGTTTTAAGATGCACATAGGTTAATCTCATGTTTATGAGAAGATTGAGTAATTACAATCCCATTAATATTTTAACATTGTTAGTGATAATAGTTTTATGTGATCCAAAATTTATGATTATGTTTTGTAAAAAAAATAATTATCATATATTTTTGTAGCATTTCTTTGTGCCTTGGCCTTAGTTCATCTTGTGAAATAGTCTTGTAATAATAAAATTGTGGCCAATGCAAGATGGTGGATTGGTCATAAAAATGAATTCAAGGTCCCATATGGTGAATGGTTGATCTATAGATATTGACTTCATGGGAAAAGGTGCCCTTATATTCTTTTTGGTGTATTAGTATTTTTGACAGCTACATACCATTCTATGTATGTTTGTAAATATATATGGCCAATAGTATCCTAATTTAATGATCTTGATGGCCTTGGTTTGAGCACAACAATGACCTGTTGATTGCCCTAGATGAAACTCTTTTAGGACACTCAATGATTTTTCTTGGTCAATATATTTGAGTAGATATTCATCAAAGTTTTAATAAAAAATAATACCTTCGACCAATATGTATGAAGTGGATTGAAGCCTATAGGTTCTTTCATGTCCAATGTTCAACTCCTTGGGATAATGTCCCATTTCTAGGTATGTGGTTATGTGTCAATCCATCCTACCTATCATTACTTTTTGTTGATTATTTAGCATTCTTCTTTTTGGTACTATTATTCTTTTTTCTCTTCCATGTCCTTAGGAACAAGGATATCTTTAGCTAGGTGCTAACATAATGCTCTTCCTTTGAATAAATTTATGGGATTAACATTAATATCATATTCTAGGATCTTGGTTATATATATATTACTAATATCTCCTCTTAGGATGAATTTTCTTAATACTTGAATGTATCACCATGGCTATGAACTTGTCTACAGAAAATATATTCCTAAATTTCTTTAGCACCATTACCAGAGCATAAGCCTGCTTCTCTAAAAAATTATATGTGTCTTCTACATCCTTCAAGGTTCAACTAAAGAAACAATGATGTGCTTCTCAATATCATACTTTAGTTCTTCGAGCAAGTAGTAATACAACTTTATATTCCCCTCCATAGATCTACAAGATGAAATCCTTGTAAAAGTATATATCAATTATTACTAAAGCACTTGTAAGTGCTTTATTAATGAGCTCAAAGGATTGATGCACCTTTGTTATCCATTTAACTTGTTAATCCTTCTTGAGCGTGAGGGTGATGAGTTGGATAAAACTTGCAAAGTTAGATATAAAATTCCACACAAAATTGATCTTTTTTAAAAAATGATTGCAAACCTATCTTAAGTTGAGGAAGCAAGTGTTTCAATTTATGGATATATGATAATTCCATCTTTTGAGATCATGTTCCCTCGAAACTTTCCTTGGGACATCTTGAATATGCATTTTATAGGATTCAAATAAATCCCAAGCTATTGGAACCTCCCAAACACCTTATCTAAATGGTTGAAATGATATTCCCATTTCTTGCAGAAGATAGTTAGTTCATCTAGGTATATTAGGATGATCTAATTTATCATCTACTTGAAGACAATGTCCATTGCCATTTGAAATGTTTCTCAAATAGTTGATAAACCAAATGTAATTTTTTTATAGGCATACATACTCCATTTTTTAGTGAATTCTATTTTGTGTTCGTCTTCTTTATTTATTAATATTTGATTAACATTGAAGAAAGTATCTAGCATGAGAATATGTTAGAACCAACCTGTAATAACCCATCCTAAATTATTAATTAATTAATATTATTGTATTTGACACATGAATATATTCCAAATTAAAAGGACATAACTAGTGGCTAAAGTCAATCATAGCTACACATGTCCATTTAAAATGAGTCAATCATTCATATATTCACTTCAAAAGTCAAATTACAATATCAGGTTTGACTTGGCTCCTAAGGCCACAAAGTCATTACATTGTACACTTTACATCAAATACATGAATGTATTACATCAAGATACATCTTAGACTGAATAGCCTTGTGAACAACTTTTTGGGAATAGGATGACATTTAATTGCAATCCTGAACATATTTCATCTATCTCCTAAGTCCTTGGAAAGTGTTCCCCAACACTAGGATTAGAAAGAGATTAAATTTGAATTAAATGAACATGTAAATTGACATTTGTAATTGTTCTTAAATGATAGGAACATGTGAGGGTGTCTAAGAAGAGCTCCTACAAAATAAGAGCACACAGGGTGCCCACATGGAAGGTGGAACCCACCTTGAGTTCAGTTAACTATTTGGAGAAAGATAACACTTCAGTAATGCATGTAATGATCCTAGAAGTTAGGAATTGATATTTACATGAGTGGAGTTCAGTTTAGTTCAGTTCAATATCAGTTCAGTTCAATTCAATTCAATTCAGTTCAGTTCAGTTATGCTTCAGTTATCTTCAGTTACATGTAGTTAGTTTCAGTTGAATACTAGTTGACTTCAGTTGACTTGGAATGCATGACTAATGACTTGAGTTGCATGAAAAATAACAAGTGATACATTTAGTTAAGTGGGGATAATCAATCATGCATCATATTTGCATGAATTGATGGAGATATATGTTTCAGTTAATAGAGATTGACTTGGACCCACCTTGGGCACCCAAGTTGAGATCTTGGACTTAACACCTTTGCATGAGAAGATATTTACAAGGCTCAATTAAGTGGGGCCCATTCTTGGGCGCCAACTTTGAGGAGAAGCTTGAAAGATATCTTTGTAATCAACATTGAGTTAAGACTTCAATTTGGGACGCCCAAATTGATGAAGGACTTGGTTTGACATTATTTTTCACAGAAGAACTCTACTTGCAAAAGAATGGCATAGATATTTGTGAGGACCTTTATCCTCTTGAAATTGTCAACTCTTTGGAGTTTACAATGTTCACAATTATCTATTTATTGTAGCAAGTTGAAGAGAGTTCTAAGAGAGTACTTTTGTAAAGCATGGCACAGGATGTGTGGATTCATGCTTGGACACATGAGAGTTTATTGCAGGTTGTGAAGAAGAATTGTTGAAGGTAAAAGAAGCATCTCAATTAAGGATTGATAAAGAATTATTGTAATCTTGTTCTAAGGTTAAATAATACAAGCACTATTGATTCTGGTGGTGGAGTTTTTTCCCGAAAGGGTTTCTCCATGATATATGTTGTGTCACTTCTATCTTCTGGTCTTATTCTTCTACAATCTTTTGTCTACTTCTACAATTGGTGAAATAAATCTAAACAAATAATCATATACAAAGAAATTGTAACAAAGAACACTTAATTAGATCTACAATCTCATAGTTTTACAAAGTATTAAGCTACATAATTACCTCCATTTTCAATACAACTAAGTTTATTCTTTGACGCTCGCCTCCACTGGTGGATGAGAATATGGTTGAAGCGTTTTATTGCCCAACCATGAAGCTTATGCTTTCCTAGAATTATTTCGATTTGAAGAATGCCTGACCCTGCATGGAAATTTTAGCAAGAGAACAATCTGCAAGGTGGAATCTGGTGCATGCCCATACATCAACATGCAATTTCTATCTAGAAGTTAAAAAATAAAACGCAAGATCTATGCTAGGAATGGCAGAGAGTGAAATCATAGAGTTCATGCATACAAAATGAACTATATTGCTTGGCCAAGCATAATAAATGTGTTGCAACAACAACAAACAATAGGTTTTGGTAAAGCAAACCTATACTCTCTGAACTCCATTTTGACACCCATCCCAGAAGGTAAATTTGTACTATACAACATCTCATAACAACTATCTACCCTCTAGAAACATCTACCCTGAGGTGCTCTAGTCAACTAAGGTATCATTGTTCTGTTCAAGTATTAGAATATTCTTTCACATATGTCTTCAAAAGAATAATCAAATTACTATTTACTCTCTAAACAGAAATCATATTTATGATTCAATAGAGTTAATCAACAATCAGTCATATCATTCTTATGACTATTATATACTTTTCATCATAAGCATATTCCATTTAAAAATGAACTAAGAATAAAAGAAGGTATGTCACAATTATGTGTATGTACATAGACGAAGTCTATGTGCATACACATGTATGTCCCTACTTAATTTTTAGATTTGTGCATACATTCTAAAATAAATCATTAAATTAGATTGCAATCATTAAATAATAATATTCTATTTGGTGTTTCTTTTGTCAAAAATAAAGAATCAAAACAGGTCTATGTTAACAGTTTCACACATATTGTTGTTCCTTCTGCATTCTCACAAACTATGATACTCTAATATTGCTATTTACATATGAGTATTCATCATTTTAAAAAAACCAACACTATTTCCTACTAAACAGTTATAAGACAAGTTTCTTAAAGAACGTTCACTGTTTACAACTATTCAAAGTTGTTCCAACTAAACAATTTAATGATACTCTATCATTGTTGTTTACATATGAACATTCATCGTTTAAACAGAACTAACATTGTTTCCTACTAAACAGTTATAAGACAAGTTGTTTCTTAAAGAACGTTCATTGTTTACAACTATTCAAAGTTGTTCCAACTAAACGGTTTAATGAGTAAGGCTATTTTTAGCTACAAAGATAACAACAAAACAGTGTCATTTGCAATAGATTATTCACTGTTTACATCAATACAATATTGTTTCAGACTAAACAGTTACATTTAATGACAGAAAAATGTCGTTTTCCAACAGAACATACACTTTTTGTAGCTACTCAATGTTGTTATCAAGTTGTTTTCATGCTAAATGATAATTATTACAATTTAAGGTTCACTATTTTAAACAGAATGGGGTTTTGCCACAATGAACAAAAAATGAACATTTTTGTTTTCCAGTAACAATATTGTTTACAGCTTCTCAATAATCAATTTTTTCAAGCAATTCGAAGAAAAATAGATTTATCTAACAAATCAACTAGCCCAGCTTCATACATGGAAGCAAATTGCCTAATATTTAGATCTTTGAACACTTCCATTACAAAAATTTCATGGTGCAACTTTTTATAAATGAAATGAATCTAAGATTGGCATGCTTGTTGAGGTAAAACTTAAACAAGTATTTCAGATAAGAGATCGACATAGAAGTTTTGGGTTCTAAGCAGAACTCATGCCTTCCAAGTTTCAAACAAACATTCATAGTTCACTCTGAATCGACCATTCATACTAGTCTGGTGCATTTCTTTCTTAGCAACAAAATCATGTACAGATTTGACAATAAAGACATGTTGGTTTCACCACTCATAATCGACATGCACGAATCTTAGTTACAAGGGAATAGTCGTTCAATCATATAGATCAAACCCTACTAGAATATGGTGGCATTATAGTACATACAATACAATATCAAGAGCATTTGTTTTTAGCTGCTTATTATTGACCCAGCCGATAAAGAGAATATGATACATATGAAAACAAGACACAGGGTTTGCCACCCTTTCCATGGGATCGATAATCGATCCTCAATAAATTTATCCATCATAAAAATACAGTAGAATAAGAATAGAAATTTTGAATAGCCATCGAATGGCTAGCACAATAGTGCAAAGTTAAGGAACAGTCACATCTTAGTAACTCTAAGACTCGGCCTAGCTCTTAGAGCTAACCACTAAGGCTTCTAAAAGAAATTCATGCAATACCGACCGTAGGTCGGGCGACCCAAAATAAAGATCGACGCCCACATTACTTCGCTCAAGGTCGTGGTTATTCAACAAGAATACACATTTTACAATTTAAATGATGCAATCGAAAAAATGGAAGAATACCATTCAAACAATGAGGATAAATGATAAAAGAAAATCAAGTTTTCCTTCTAAAGTAATCAGTTTACTTGATAAATTGAGCTTTTGTGAGACTGCATCTGATTTTTCCCTCACCCACGAGCTCTTCTCTACTTTTTCCTTCGAACCAACAACTTTTTTCGCTGTGCTTTTTCACCCATAGCATGTGAATTCAAAAATGGAAACAACATTATCATTTTGCATGTTACTGGGCGATGGCATTATTGCCTTACCATCGGCCACTACTTGTTTGAATATTGTCATTATCTTGTGGCAGACTACGTCCTTTGTGGGATGCCTACATGATCTTATTTGATTTCAATAGCTCGATTTTAGAATATTATCGGTTATCCATTTAAATTTCGATGAGAATATGTATATGAATATGTATACATATATATATATATATATATATATTACATACATATACATATATACATATAAATATACATATATACATATGTATATATATATATATATATATATATATATATGTAGAGATTTAAATATGTATATATATGTATATGTATATATATGTATATTTAAATGCAGGAGTAGTGGTGCAGTGCAGGCAGTGCAGGCAGTGCAGACAACATTACACACATTACACACACACACATTATTATTACATGTGCAGACATATATGTATTACACAATATTAACTACATGTTAATAATATTTCACATTATTGATACACACATTATTACACATGCACACACATGTGCATACATGACATACATACACACACAGACACATATTACACACATACACACATGTTACATACATACGTACACATTACAAAAAAAACACATAATGCAATACATGCATTACGTACATGCATACAGACATGCACATGCATTATTATTGCATACATGTGACACATACACATTAATGTGCAGTAACACATACATACATACACATTATTATTACATATACATGAGCATACATATATTATTATTATTATTATTATTATTATTATTATTACATATTACATATATATATACATATGTATATACATGTACACATATATATATACTACATATATATATGTATATATGTATATATGTATATGTATATGTATATGTATATGTATGTATATATGTATATGTATATGTATATGTATATGTATATATATATATACTATAAGTCCCATATGCTATCATTTAAATTAAGTAACTTTAATTTCATCTCGAGCATCCATATATATAAACTAAAAGGATTTATTTTCACTTAATTTTAACATAATGAAATCTCTTATCATTTTTTTTTAATCATTCTTTACAATACTTATTTTTATTTTCTTCAAAACACAGAGTTTGAGTAGACAATTTAATCTACAAGCCATTCATTTTCAATCACTGAAACAATTCAGTTCGTAAAATTATGTTCTATATATGCAAAAATAGTTCAAATGCAAATCATCATGCCATTTGTGGTGTGTGCACCCAAATTCTAACTGGCTTACCATTCGATCCGACTAAACTATCCCACTTCAATCGTGTTCTCGTCCTTCAACCTGTCACCCTGCAACTACACACACTTGCACTTGCAAATTTATCAATAACGTTCAATTCTTGATAACATATAAGATAATTTCCAAAAGTTTGCAAAGTCAACATCAGTCATCTTCTTTCATTCAATTTTCAAAAATTCCAAAATTTCCATTTAATATATATTGAATTTCTTCAATAATTCAATTTACCATATTATAATAAATATGCAATAAAATTGGGTTATGACACAACCACCATTTCTAGGATTTGGTCCATGGAAGGAAAAAAATAGCGATCCTTGAGTGAGACCTTGTTTAGATCTCTAAAATCCTTATATAGTTTAATTTCCCCATTCTTTTTTCTTATGAGAGCCAAATTGGATATTGATGTTGAGTGCTTGATGGGATGGATGATTTTTGAGCTCACCATATTGGAGAGCTCCTATTTCATTTGCGGCTTAATATTCATATGAAATAACCTTTGATTCTTCCTAACTTGTTTTATTTTTAGCTAGGTTTCAATTACATGTTGCATCACTTCTTTACTATTTCCCTTAACTTGTTGTAATCCTAGTTCACTATCTACTCATATTTAGTGTACAAAGGTTGATAAGGTGTTATTTTTTCATGAGTTTAGACCTTTGAGATCTTGAGATCTCTACTAGGTGAAATCTCCACATCCTTGTAATACTTTTTGCTAGTAAGATCCTTCTTTATTCTTTGAAAGACTTATTATAATTTATTACACCTTCCAAAGTGACCATTCCTTTAGGAAATTTGTTTCCTTTTATCTAGATTCAATCAAATATTCATAAGGCTCCTTAATATTGGGGGTCATCTCTTTTACAAAATCATCAAAAATATAGAGGAAGTCCTCTATATTAATTGGTCATTCTAGAAGACCATCAAATTGGATTGATTATCAAGTATCAAGGTTTTGGCTACCAGCTTAAATCCATATTTGTTCCTTAGTAGGTCTTTGGAAAGATCAATTGGGAACCAATTAGGTCATTTATCTACCTAGGCATTCCTTTTCCTAGGGACACTAGAATATTGACTACATAAAAGGACTCCAAGAGATCTCACATGTGGTGCATATATGCCTTGAATAAATATTTTTTTTGTTACACAAATGGACCTTACTTTCTTTATCACCAAATTGGAGTCACCATAAATTTGTGGCATCTTGATATCTTTATTATTAGCAAATGAGAGTCCTTGGACCAATACTTAATACTCTATAACATTGCAAGTGTAATTAAATTGGAGCTAAAAGGATTGCTTGTACCTTTGTCCTTGAGGTGAGATTAGTTGAATATTAGTTCTTACACCAATTCTATAGTTGGCACCACCAAAATAGTACTCAAATATGCTAACATTATTATTATATTTCCTTACAACCTTTGAGATAGACAAGCTCTTCTCATGCATTAGGTAGATGTACTATAAACTCATTCAAATTAAATCCAATGGGAACTACAGTTCTTGAGGTAGACACCATTGGAATTCCAAATAATCAATACTTTTTTTTTTGTATTTAGGTAGTGGGAAATTGAAATAACCTTTCTCTTCTACTACCCCTCTCTTCATTTTTTTGATATTCAAATCTAGGCAGGTCATGTGAAGGCATAATTGGTTCATGTTGCATGTATTATTTTGAGTCCTCCCAAGTCATAAATATTTTATCTTGAAATATTGTTTTCTTTTAGAAAGATTCAATAGTAAATTCTTGATTATTGTAACTCATTCTTTGATTAATATCCTCTTGGAAGTTATATTGAGTTTGGAGGTTGGTGGGGCATATTGCATAATTTTGTGATGTAAAGTAGTCATAGAACCATGGATTGTTGTCCTCAAAAATTATTATTTGTTTCTACTACCAACTCTCTATTAGGGTTATAGGGAATTCTTTGTAGCAGTTGCTCTATCGAAATTGGTTGATTAGGATGTATTGGAGGTCTATTGAGTTAGTAAAAATATTTTTCCTGGTAGGACTTATTAGTATGGAATGGCCTATAGCTTTGGATAGGCTACTGATTATTTGTATATGAAAGCCTTAATTTATTGTGCTAGCTTCTCTTGAGAGTGGTGCCCTTATTGGACATAGTCCATAAAATATTTTTTTATCTCATCAAGTTTAGATGTGGATGATGGCTAAAAGAAAACACAATACATAAACAACATACTAGTTTTTATTAGTTATTCACCATACTTTCGGCATACCCTTCCCTTGTGTTGGTTAAATAAATTTGCATATCACTCTATGAATCTCAAAAGAGATCAAGTATCTAACCGATTTAATATGAAAATATCAATTTTTATTCTTCTATATTAGTATTTTTTATTATAAAAAAGAAAAATAAAAAGTACTATGCAACTCTATGCATCCACATGTCCATTTATTTTCTATCATGAATTCATATTCATAATAATTATAATGTCATGTAATGAAAATATTTGAAAATAACATGTTTAAAATAATTAATATGTATTCATATACATCATTGTATAGATAATTCGAAATTCCCTAATATGCATATCTATACATATATGTGTATACAAGTGAAAATCAAGAGCTCATATAATTTATAAAATGCATGCATAAGGTGTATAAAACTAAATATTAAATACCCTGCCAACATAGTTCTAATGCATGTATAAAGTGAATATATTCATTTGTCATAATACCTCATAAAAAGTAGAAGTAAACAACAATACCATGTTTCAATGACACAATCCATATGTATGCATGAAGTGCATGCTCCATTTGAAAAATTAACTCAAATTACAACCATAACCATATGATGAAAACCAAATGTTTTGCAACTACAAACTATATGATGAAATGCCAACATAATATAACCTTAATGATAGGTGTTGGATTCATAACCTTCGGCTTTGGCTTCATCATGCCCATTTTGCTCTTTGGGCTCCTCTTGGTAGTCTGGTTTATACATTCTCCTTCCTGTGTGGCTTCTCATTTTGTATGCTCTAAGTATTCATGAATCTCATTGTCTCCTGGGTGTTTACAACTTATTATTTCTAAGGGTGACAGTGTGGATCAATGTTTACTCCCGATTACCCTTTTGGGTCGCTAATTTTGTAACTCGAAGATGTAATTTTCTGCTCTACAAGCAGCCCTCTTACATGTACTTCATTTACAATTCAATAAAATTGTTCGATGACTTGTCATTTTTATAAAAAAAAACAAATATAAAATAATAATGGTAATAAAAATTGAGATTAAGCAGATGAGGACTGTGCGCACGGGTGTGGTTGGGTGCAGGCCCACGACCCTTCTGGTCGTGGTCTGCATGTAAGGCTAAGCCTATGCATTCCTTTGTTTGATTACTTTCAGCTGTGGTTAGTGCGTTTTGCGTGGTGGGGTGGGTCTTTTTCGGCATTCGAGGCCTCTACTTCTTTTTTCCTTGTTTTCCTTTGTCTTGTGTAGGCAGTGTTTGGTTGGCAGCGTTGGTTTTGGTAAGGGGAGGGTGTTTGAGGTTGTGGGATCGTCCTTCTATGTTGGTGGGTGTAATTTCCTCTATCGGTGGTTCTCTTCTCGGACAGGGGTGTGTGTCATTCCTCATGGAGGGGCATATGTTAGTTGACAAGCCTGATCATGGTTCGTTTCTTCCTGGAGGAAGTCAGAAGTTTGTGGATGTGGGTCACTCTGGTGAGGGTTTGATGAGGAACAATGGCTTCCGGATTCAAAAAATAAATGCGTGTTTGGAGCGATCCAAGGATTGGTCGGTGCTCCTAATCCAACCTGAATCTGTAGCGAAGGATGTGGAGTACTTCTATAATCATGTTTTGATTTGCAAGTTCATGGGAATGCAGGATTTGCTTCCTTTTCTTGATTTGTGGGATTGTAAAATTTGGAACCCTGAAGGTTATTTCGATATCTTGTTGGTTGCAAACAATTTTTTCATGGTGGATTTTTCTTGTGTTGTTGATAGAAATCGAGCTTTTGAGGGTGGACCATATTTTTATAATCAAGTGGGTTTATTCATTAAACCATGGCACCTGGGGTTCAACTCTGCTGAGGAGCTCCCTTCCTGCATTCTAGTTTGGGTACGTCTCCCTCGTTTGCCTCTGGATTGCTAGCAAAGCGACATTTTACAAATGATTGCTCTCTTGCTTGGAAAAACTATTGGGCCCTCTCAACAAACTTTGAATAAAAGGGTTCTTTCTTGTGCTCGTGTTTGTGTTGAAATTGACTTGAATAACCCATTGTCGGATTTTGTGGCCATGAGCATTGGAGAAACTTCTTGGATCCAACAATTAGACTATGAGGCATTACCTTTTCATTGTTGACTATGCCATGTGTATTGCCACCTGCAGCGAATATGTCCCAAAGCTTCTAATACTGTTGGCTTGAGTTATGCTCCTCATCAGCCTGACTCAAAGATGGATAAGGGTAAGTACCC
>VDFB02000015.1:138186904-138387685 GCA_007258455.2 Sequoia sempervirens
TGGCTTTTAGAATATGATTTGTGCCATCTATGCTGAATTTCATCTCCATGTCACGCAAATTAAGTGTGAACTCTCCTATCGCATGAAGCCACTTCATGCCAAGAACTATATCCGTTCCTCTCATGTTCACAACATAAAAATCTGCCTTAAACTCAAAATTGTTGAGTTTCAATGGCAAGTTAGGTATCATCCTCTCATAGTTGAGAGTGTATCCATCTGCAACCTTCACACGTATGCCTTCAAACTGCTGAGTTTGAATTCCCCGTTTCTCCACTAACCGTGAATCGATAAAGTTGTGGGTTGCACCTGTATCTAGAAGAGATATGACCCTTTGACTAGCTAGGATCCCACGGAGTTTGAAAGATCCCTCTCTCTGCATGCTGGACATATGAGCCTCCTGTAATTCTGTTTCTACTACAATTTCTGCCTCATTTTTTGACTCTTCTCCATCTGTATCATAGATTGGAGCTTGCTGATCAGAAAAATCATTCAACGCTTGTCCCTCATAAAACCACTCCATGTGCCTGTTTTGCCCTTTAGGTTTGAGGGGGCAGTCATGATTAAAGTCATACGGACCCTTGCAGTAAAAACAAAGTTTCCTTCTACGTAAATTGTTCATTGTTTCTCGATCTAAAGGGGCTGCAAATTTCTTCTTTTGATCTGCATTATCAGCCTTCTTTGGATCTGATTTGTTCTCTGTGTAGGAGGTAGTTGGTTTCGAACCAAATGGCTTACGAGGTGTAGTTAGCTCCATGCTGCGAGCTTTCCTCATGGCCTCCTGTAAAGTAGGTGGATTAAATGCTTTTATCCAACCTTTCATGGGCTCGAAAAGACCCTCAATGAACAATATGATGAGCCTTCTCTCTGAGATTCCTGTCACCATCACAGATAGTCTTTGGAACTCTCCAATGTACGATTCCAAGCTACCTAACTGTTTCAGTTGTGCCAGATCTTTGAAGAATAGTTCTGGATCACGTCTATCAAATCTCTCTACCAGTCTATCAGTAAACTCTTGGTACGAGGTAATCCTGTCATGGTGAAGAGTAGCAATACCATGAATCCACCAGTCATGTGCCACGCCATCAAGGTGAAGTGCTGCAAATCGAATGGCATCCTCCTCAGGCATGGGACGTAGTGTCAAGAATGTGTCAAGCTTACTGACCCAGGCACGTGCTGTAACCCTACCACTGCCATCAAAGTTCGCCAAGGTAAGCTTATTGGTAGCCTGTCTAAGATCATTCTGCTTGTGTCTAGGCCTCCTGTCATTCCTGCTTCTAGTGTGTTCTCTCTTCTGGCTCATGAATCTATCGAAGTTAAGGTGCTCCTTAACTCTCGGTGGCAATGCATCCCATTCATCATGCATAACCATGATGTTATCTGCAAAATTTATCTCACCACCCTGTTCAACTTCATCCTCTTCCTCAACATCATTTCTAGTAAAAGTAGGACATGTAGCTCTCTCAAAGGTGCGTGCTGGAGCTATGACTCTCTGAGGTTCTCTATGAATACTGCCTTCATGATCTCGATCTAGATTCTGAGCTCTATTAATTGTCAAATTTTTGAACATTTGTGCTGAGTTGCTGGAGAATATTCGCCACCTGTTCTTGGCCTGCAACCATGCCTCTGAGCACATCTCTGGCTTCTCTGTCGTCTTCATCAAAATGATTCCTACGAGAACCTTCAGCTTCCCTATCAGCCATGTTATCAAAGCCTAATTCTTCTTCCTGTTCGTCAAACGGAAATGTTGAAAAAGGTTTAAAAGTACTTCTCTGCAAACCTGGACCCCTGTGTGAGTAGTGCCTGTCAAACCTATTCTGGTGAGGCCGCATAAAGACTGCTAACCCTGCAGGCTGGCAGGATCAGAGCTCTGATACCACTGTGATGAGCCCTGCTGGCTCTCAGCTCAAACCCCAGTAATTTCTTAATTCTTATTGTTTTATTTTAGTTTTTTAGAGAAAAGTTCATAGACAGAAGAGAAGGGGCACAAAATATAAAAGCTTATAAACTGAAATATAGAGCAATTTCCTACAGAATGGAAATGCAGAAGACGTTATTTTATTGAAACAATGAGATCATGAATGATAAACATACCAGAATGTTTCCAGTTTTTTATTTAAAACACCAGCCAAGAATGCTGAAAACTGACATAAAGGACGCCTGGCCTCTAGATTTGAGTGCTCCTGCCTCGAAACTGGATACAAGTCTTTGAAAACACTAGATGCCAAAGATGGAAGTCAAAAAGCAACCAAAAGGAAGGTGTTTCAACAAATCCCTTCACACGCCTCTCTAAAAGGCACAAATCCCAATGCAAGTTGTACGGCCAAGAAGAAGAATGAGTATTAATCCTGCTGGAGCCACAGATCTGATGAAGAAGGCACCACAAGGAAGAAAACCCCTTTCTTATTGCAATCAACAGTAAATCTTTATATAATACTCTGTCTGAATCATGTAGAACCTCTGAATGAAGCTCTCAACTGCACTGATTCGATTGATCTCTCACAATCTCAAGAGTGCTCAACACTGAAGAGGTATCGTTCTTCAATGGAAGATTGTTCAAACCATAGTTACGAGACTCGGACTCGGCTCGGACTCGGCGCAGACTCGGCAAAATGAAAAAAGTTGAAAAAACCTTAGAAAATTAGAGATTTTTAAAGATTTAAAACTTGTTTCAAGCACCCTTTATTGAATACAACACAAATAAAAGAAAATTTGATTACATACACAAGTATACAATGATCACATAAGTATAAAGTACACAAATTGTAGTTGCACTGCTGAAGGAAATAACATACTTTGATATATAAAATTAGTCAAATGTATACAAAACTCATGGAATATGAAATACATGACATCAAATGTTCCATACAAATATGAAATATCAAAAGATTCAAAACAATAGCTATAAGTCTATCACTCTATGCCTATGGCATAGTGGAGCCAGCATCCTTCCTACGAAGGCTTCTAAAGGTCCTGGATGATGTTGCAGTTGCAGCCATAGTCTCTGCCTGTGTCTGAGTCCCCATACCACTCTCACCACCAGTAGCTATGTCTCCTCGTGCTCTAGCCTCCTCCTCAGCCATGGCTACAACTTCAGCCTCTCTCTCTGCCTGGTCCACCCAATCAAGGTCCTCGTCACTAAAGACTGCGTCTGTAGCCTCAGTGATCCACTCAGACTGTGGATCAACCTCCTCTAAACAGATCGGGGTGTTGTCGTGGTCAAAAGCCTTCCTGTATCTGAGCCAAAGGTTGTAATGAACATATACCAGGTCATTCATCCTCTCCACTGTCAATCTATTGCGCTTCTTGGAGTGTATGTGCTCAAACATACTCCAATTGCGCTCACAACCGGATGAATTGCATGGCTGGCTCAATATTCGTATGGCAACATTTTGCAGGTTCGGTGTATCAGAACCAAACATCTCCCACCATCCATCTGAGATGAGAAAAAGAAACAAAATCAATCTCATTTCAAGTTTCAAGTTCAAGTTCAACATTTAATAATAAATTATAATATAAAAGATGAAAATTATGGCCTTAAATATATTTTTACCTGGCATTAATGTTGTCCTACTATCTTTGCACATTTGACGTGCAAAGAAGTCTCCTCGTGCCTTAGTGAAGGCATCTATCTCCTGCACTATTTGTGTAGTAGCGACGCGGCATTCTCTGCTCCGGCAGTGGGGCCACTAAGAATTTCTCTATCTTGCGGAGATCCGCACGAGAGTGAGTGGAAAATGGGATTTGAGGCATGCGGTACGCATGGATGGGCCTATGGAGTTGGTTTTGCCATCTCCTATCCATGATCTCCCAAATGGGACGATACTTATCATCAACTCCACCATAGACTGATCTAATGGCCTCATTGGCCCTATCCATGCCCTCATATATGTAGCCCATTGCGGGCTTCTACCCATCTGCAACTCGTAGGAGAACTAGCAAGGGCTCAATAAACTGCAAAGTGCAAACATGTTTCACAAATAAGTAAGTGTGACTGTCAATGAAAATGAACAAATAAAAGTAAGATATGATTAAAAATTAAAACATAATAAAGAATTAAATGTTACCTTCACAATCTCATCTGCTGGTGTCCAAAACCCTGCCTCATCAAATATGCAATCAGCCACAGCAATCCCTGCAGTGCTTGTAGAAAAGGATGAGGAAGACCACTCCTCACTAGCAAACATGCGCCTCAAAGGTGCCCTTGACCGAATCAAGGATTGCAACATGATAACATTTGATGCAAACCGAGTGATGCCAGGACGAGACAACTCCCTCAACCCCGTGTATTGCCTCATAAGGTTAAGCACCCATGCATGATTGTAAACAAATTTGCAAATGTTTCTTGCTGATTCCATACATGTTTTTATCCATGGGAGCTTGCCAAGATCCTCCATCATGAGGTCAATGCAATGGGCGGCACATGGAGTCCAAAATATAGTTGGGTGCCTCTCCATCAATAATCTACCAGCAGCAACATAATTTGCTGCATTATCTGTCACCACTTGCACTACATTTTCTTCCCCCACATTGGCTATCACCTCCTCTATAGCCTCACATAGGTATGTGGCATTTTTGAATTGGGCGGAAGCATCAATGGACTTTATGAAGACAGTGTCACCTGAAAAAATAAGCAAAACCAAATTACCAATTATTCAATAAATTAAAAACATAAATCAGCCTTATTAAATTATTAATCACTAAATCAAATTCAAATATCAATGTATTAAGGTAAGTACAATTACCTCCAGAGGAAACTAGAAAGTTCAACAGCGTCCTATTTCTCCTATCCGTCCAACCATCAGTCATGATGGTGCAACCAATCCTCCTCCATTGCACATGCTGCTCCTCTAATTGTGCTTTCACATCCGCCACCCTTTGAGTCAAAAGTGGGCCCTTTAATTCATCTTCGCTGGGGGCTTTGAACCCCGCCCCACATATGGTTATTGCATCAACCATGTTTTGCCAAAAAGGAGACCTAAAACATGTCATAAAATGAAAAGATTTAAGTTTTTAACTTTAAATTTGAATTCGATAGTGAGATACATCTAAATTCTAAAACAATAAAATTTAAATATAAATTTTAAAACAATTAAACGAAAAAAGAATTACCTGGCTACATGGAAGGGAATGGTGCAGTAGTACCAAAAGTCTGCAATTGTTTTTTTTGCTGCATCGTGTGCATCCTTGTTCCAACCCATGCTCTCAAGCGACGGTTGGGAACCAGGAGTAGTGCGTGGTACAAAATATGAGTCCACCCTAGATTTACGAACTCTAGGGCCAATACTAATACTGCCACTACCACTAACAGTAGCAGCGCCACCAGCACTAGGAGTACGCATAGGAATAGATGGTGCAGAAGCAGAAGCACTAGCAGAAGCACTAGCACTAGGACGGTATGGAGGCATGGAAGAAGCATCTCCAACAGCACCAAGTCCCTGTCCAACTCCAACACCTGCCAACTCCTCCCTCTGTCTCTTTCTAATTTCTTTTTGCCTTTCAAAATTTTCTAATTGCACCTGCACTTCACGAACAGCCTCAATAGGTGCTAGGGTGCAGCCCACTGCATCATGGATGGGTATACGTGCAAGGTGGTATTTCAATCTATTTATGCCTCCATGATATATTGTTTTGCAGTATTTACATTTTGCTTCTCCTCTTTTCATTCCGGGAAAGATTTCAGCATGTTTCCAAGCAGGGTCTTTTCTGACTGGGGTTCGAGACATTGTGAAAATAATAATATGGTTTGATTTGCAAATGAATGTGGCTGCAATAACAAGTAGGGTTTGTAAAATTATTTAAGTTGCAAGTAGGGTTTGTAAATAAAAATGCAAACTATAAAAATTTAAAAACAATGATTTTACAAATTACAATGAATTATTTGTTAAAAAAACACAAAAAAAACTGTTAAAATCAAACTTACCTCTTAGATTTTGCTTGGAATGCAATGCAAACTTCTCCCAATCACTAGCAATGAACTTTCAATGCACCTCCTTAGCAGTATGAAGCTTCCCAAATGATATATCACCTTGCTTTTGTTTTAAACAATTTGCTGGTTGCCCTCTCTTCTCCTCCTATTTTTCTTCACAACTCTCTCTTCTCCTCCTATTTTGCCAAAAGAGTGAAATGAGGTTGCTTTTAGGGTTGGAGAGAACATATAGAACAAAAAAAAACTAACTTTAACTTTTAGTTTTATGTTTTTTTAGTGTTTTAACTTCTTGCTGCCGCGGCCGGGTCACAGGCTCGGGACTCTCCGAGTCTGGGCGAGTTTGGCGAGTTTGGCGAGTCCGGCTCTGGACTCGGCGTGTCCGAGTCCGGGCTCCCCAGACTCGGCCAGGCTGGCTCGGCCCGGGACTCGCCGAGTCATGGCGAGTCTGGGCGAGTCTCGTTACAATGGTTCAAACCCTGATCACAGGAGAATGCACAGGAAGAAACACAAGGCAAAGTCGAAATTATCAAAAGGTGAGTTCTCATTGCCAAAAATGCCCTTATATGCAAAAGGCACGAATTCCAAGAAAGATACGCTCCTCTTTATATTTTAAATCTTTTAAAATATATTTAAGTCATTTCAATAGTATTTGACTTAAATACTTGGGCGCACTTTATCAATTTAAGTGATTAAAATATTAAATCACTTTTAGAGAATATTTAAGTGATTTAAAAAGTATAAAGTCAATTTGACTTTATAATAAAATATTAAGTTAATAAATAACTTAAATCACTCAAATAGGCATAACTTCCACAAATCTTCATAGAATCCTGTGTCGTCAGAAGCTGTCGACTCCTGAACTACTAACGCCTGCTGTGAACCAATCACTGGGATCTGAAAACAAGAATGATCAAACTCTCCAGAAAGTACCACTGACCCTCTAACCAATCCAGCTAGCTCACAAGGGTCCAATAAAGGGCTAACACACTGTTCCCGAGAACTGACTAGAGAGGGGACATCACACTCACCCCACTGAATAAGTGGGTTTCTGGTACTGAATCACCATTGAAAAGTGGAAGAGTTGTTTATTGGTTGCACTCACTCACCGGTGAGAAGTGGAAGAGCTTACTTTGCATTATTGCATATGCTTTCCCACTGCAAAGTGGAAGTGCCTAGCTAACCCCGCTAGATAAGTGGATGTTACTTCAGCCGTTCAATTCAAGTATAATTGTAATCCTGTACACTGTATGCTCCCACCTTGCTCACATTGGGAACTTGGTGATCAAAAAGTGGAAAGGAAAGTTGTTTAGCAATTCATTTTGTTGAGCTAATGAGATTTTGGGGCCAAGGGGTGGGTAGTCTTGGTCGGACGCTCGTGCTCTTGGGCTTAGATGGATAGCTTCAGGCGGACTTGTCCTACTTCTCATCCAGGCCCTGTGATGAATAAAACTTCCACTATGCATTATGGATATTGGTAGTTTAAATAGTCTTGAAATAGTCATCTTTATTATGTTTTGATCATATGAAACATATTTCCAATATTATCTAACATGGTTGCAGGACCTAAAACAAGATTTAGCTTGTTTGAAGCATTTGAGTGGTAAGTTATAACCCTAAGTGCATTAAGCTTGTGATTCTAGGACAAAATTTAGGGCATTCCCAATTGGGGACATTACAGTGGTATTAGAGCATAATCCTACCATTCTGTGAAAACAATAGTTAATGCTAACTTACCAAAGAAGAAACTCTAGGAAAAACACCATCCCAAACAATACTATGGACACATTCATGAATAACGAGATGAGGGCATTCATGGAGCAAACCACCCAAGCACTTAGGGACCAAAACAAAAGGAGCAAAAACACTTCACAACTTATCCAAGCCATCTAGAATATGAGTGGCTATAATGGAAGGGAGACAAGCTCTAATCATTCTGAAAACAATGATCCTACACCCTCAAGAGCCACAAACTCTAGACCCACAAGACCTTGTTTCTTGCCCAGGGAAGAACACATAGAAGGAAGGGAAGCCAATGAATCTCCCACAGATAATGTAGATGAGATTGCAACAACATATTATAGACTCGATCCCGAAATTAGGAACACCGTCCCCTTTAAAGAGTATTGTGATGCCAAACTAAGAACCACCCCTAGAAGGGAAAGAAACAATCAACCTGATAGGGATCTCAAAAATAGGGTAAGCAAACTAACCCTCTCCAATTTTGACGGAGAAGGTGTTGGCGTAACAATTAGCACCTCTGGAGTGCGAGTTGGTACGAATAGCTATGCACAGTGCATAATGACTGCTCTTCAAATTAGGAGGGGAAGCTCCCTCTTATGCTGATTTGCGTGAAAAAAGTAAAGTAATCTAACTCCTATCTTTTTGTCTCAATTGGAAGAGGCACAAGGTTAAGAAAACCAAGAACATTGCAGCTAAGGATTTTCTCTGGTTTTGCAGATCTCTAACTACAACTAAACTAAATGCTTTAATCTATCCAATCTCCTCAAGAAAACAGAGCATGAGGAAAAAGGAGCAGGAATGTTTTTACGATAAACTCCACAACAGGATTTCGAAGGAGGAGGGACCCCTATCCGAGGCGTAGGCTGAAATGAAATTTATTAGGCACAACACTTAAAACGATAATTCTTCTTCCCAAATTTCCAAGGAGGAGGAACTCCTATCCGAGGCGTGGATTGAAAGAACAACTATTAAACATAACATAAGATAGCCAACTAGGACAACAAATTGCATTGGCAAGACATGCATACAATAAACGATCAAACTAGCAACTCCATTTAACTAAGATGAACAAATACCATAATAATAACATTCAGGCAAGGTGGTGTAGCTATTTATTATCATAGTAAAAGCTCGTGAACAGATACAGAACAACAATATTTCAGGCAAGGTGGCGCAACATATATTACTATCACGTGCAAAAGTTAATTACAAATGAGCAAAGAGCTCTTATTTATAGACATCAAAGGTGTAGGGAACCCTAAAATCAACTTGAGTCAACTAGAGTCTTGCAAGCATGCAAGATTTTATTGCTAAACCCTAAATAAAGGAAACTATACAGTTAACTGGAAAGCTACCATTAGTTAACCAAAATAGGACTCAACTGAACTAGACATGTGCAACATGCAATTCCTTATTGAAATAAAATAACTGATCCTAATTGAAAGTCTAAACTCCTGCAAAGATATCTCCAAGGATGAGATATGCGTGCATGAAATCAACAATTAGAACTCAAGACTGAATGTCGAGTTAACTGCTGCTCCTGAATCTATCCTCGAAAATAATTGTAGGTTCCAACTGACGGATCACTCCAAGTTATCACGGTCTAACACCTTGTCCAGGAACTGGTCGATTGTTTCATCCTCTGGTACTTTGACGTTGTCCACGATGATAACCTGCCTATTCAACTTTGTCACCATCTCTGATCGCCCTCATGCATTCTCTGACCTCTTCAGTTGCCTTTTTGAAACTAGTTGTCATCACTAAGATGTGATCCAACTTGGACGCCATAGGATCTCCCTCGAGACTATCACGAACCAGCCTCTCAAACTCAGCTTGTACTACATCAAGTTCAACATATGTACCATCTTCAAGAAGATAATGGCACGGGATCTAAGAGACAAAGCTGTTGATGAGTTTTAGAGCTCCAGTAACATTCTCTCTGAGTGCATCCAACCTGGTAGAGATTCTTTTATACGTTTCCATTCTGAAGAGGTGTTGTTCTCTCCAAGCAAAAATCTTCCTTTTCTCTTCTTCTACTACCATGGCGTCATATGCAACTGCTAACTGGGATATGAAAATCCGGTTTTTCGCCATGCCTTCTGCCACAGTTATCTCGAGCTGTTGGATTCCTTGACGAAGTCCATGTGCATCGCTTCTCAACTAATATAACTCTGCGAGAAGATGTCGACCTGTAACAACGAAGTTTTCAACCCAGTTGTCCAAAAGTTTGCCATGATTGACTAATTGATCCAACTTCTGTTGTTTTGCAGGTGTGCTTTGTGGAAGAACAGGTGCTCTGGTCGGGTTTCCATGAACGAGATCAGAAATATACTGTCGGAGTTGCCTGATTTCAGCCTTAAGAAGCGCTTTATGTTCTTCGTCCTTCATGATATGCTCTTCAAGATTATTTGTGACAATCTTGAGAAGGATCATGTCTGTTTGCCGAGTGCTCCTGCCAAGATTTCCTTTGACGAAGGTGAAATCACCAACCTCAACTTCATCTAGGCTCTTAACCTCTGGTGGCGTAGCAACTTCTATGACGATCTCTGCTTCTAGAGTTTTTTCAATGTGCACCTGCTTCTTGATTTTCTTGTTCGACCTTCTCATAGAAGGATTGCCAAACTCAGACAAATCAAGCTGATATGAAGGCTCTCGCCTTTGTCTTCCCAAAGATTTCTCGAGCCAACATGAATGAGCAATATTATCAGCTCGAGGAGAGACTGCTGTTGCTATATCAACTTGTGGTGGATCAACTGTCTCTAATGCTCCTCAAACTAGTGGTTCCGGCTCCAAGTCTATATCAATAGGAGGTGACTACGGTGAAAATGGCGAACTAGGAGGTGAAAGATGTGGTTCAGCCTGTATAACTGTCTCTACTGGAACTTCAGGTGCCCTTTCAACCTGCTTCTGCTTCTGCTTGCCAGTACTTCTCCCCTTTGCATTTCCACTGACTCTAACACCTTTAGGTGGCTTCAAGATAACCTTAACTTGAGGCCTTGACCTTGAGGTAGAAGGTAATGAAGAAAACTCTATTGGCGGCTCCGTGACTGGAACTATCTTGCGCCTTCTCTTACTTTCCAAGAATTGCATGCTTGTTTTGATAATTGACTTTGACACATCCTCAATGGAAGTACTTTTCCTGGCATACCAATCTGGCTGGCGAGCAACTTGATCTTTAACGTATGAACTAAGCAGAACCTCTCCGTCATCATCTGACAAACCCTCAACATCCTCTGATAGGAAATCAGTGATTTGAGCAATAGTAAGTCTACAGTAGTGACGTTGACGGGCTTCAAATTCATCCTCACAATTAGCCCAAAAGTCCTCAAGTGTCGGCTTGTGTGCCATACTTCACTCCAACTGAGCTGCATAATGACCCAAGGGATCATAGGAACATCTCTCGATGTGATACTTGAGGTTGAACCTCTCAAGCTCATTCGTCATAAACTTGCAATCAGCGGCAGTCCTGCATGTGAAAATACCCCATCCAAAAGGAAAGGTGACTGTTGTCTTATGGCGATTGCAAAGAAAAGAGTGAACATGTTGAGCTTGTCTGAGAAACTCCATGAAAAGAACCTTGTCTGACGGGTACCTTAGTAGCATCAGAGGTTCTCCGGTGTAACCATACACTCATATATATGTGAAAGTGGGGAATTGAATGAATCAATCCGCCCAACTCTCCACCATTGATTTTGCCTCTAGTGAAATCTTGATGTGCATTTCGTTGTCAAGATCTTTGACTGTCTTCATGAGAAAGTGATCATTCACCGCTTTAAAATCCTGTTCAGCTTTATAGAACTCCAATTGAGAGTAATATTCGTGAATATGTTGAACACCAAGAGTTCCGTTGGTCTTCAAGTGTCTAAAATTGCCTTGAGATGCAATCAAGTAGACCAAGTAAGACACCATGTGAAACTCGTGGATTTTGAGGAATCCAGTGATCTGTTGGTGAAGGCACTCGTTGATCAACATGGCCTAGTCAAAGTGTTTTGTACCGTCGAGGATCCTAGAAATGACATAGAACATCCACAGTCGGAAAATATTAGCTTCCTCCTGACCTATAACCTGATTGGGTAGAGTTATCAAAATTGCATCTTCATCCTTGAACTTGTCGTGGCCAACCTTCTTTGGCATGTTGGTCTTTTGTATTTTCAACCATCTCTGAGCAACTTTCCTCTGTGATCTCTCTTGGTCTTCATACCATATCTAATCACAAGCCTCAATGACTACAGTGAAATTGTTTGAACGAGGAGGAATAGCAAAGCACTTTTCCACGTCCCTTGGTTTAAGGCTGCATATGACTCTCCCATCAGCTGATCTGATTTGTCGTTTAGACGAGTCGTAATGCTTGATGCAAGCAAGGACAATGAAATATACCGAACCAATTTTTTCCGATTTTTGAATGCAATTACAACAACATACACCCGTTAGGGTTAGCACTTAAAAACCAAAGCGATGCAGAATTCAACTCTAACCAAGAATGCGCCAGTTGACGGTGAGCATATGGTTAGAGGATCTCAATGCAATGCTGAAAGATTAACTCTAACCAAGAATGTGCCCGAGATGGACGAACATATGGTCAGAGGATCCCTACCAACTACAAGTGCTGAAAGTAAACTCAACACCCAGAATGTGCTTTCAATCCAGGAGTGGGAATGGAGCTACCATAGGGCGGAGATGCTAAGAAACTACAATGCAAATCAACTGTAAATAGGCGGCAAGCCAGCCTCTTCCACTTATTCAGTGGGTATTACAAAGCATGATGAGAATGATGAGAAGAAATGCTGACAGTACTACTGTTCAGCTTACAATAATATAGAGAATGCCTGCAAGAACAAGGATTAGAAGCTCTTCAATTGCTGCAATAGTAAATGTGACCTCCACCAAGCTTAGTAAGACTTCCTAACACCAAACCTTCACCAAAAATGCACTTTCCAAAATCTGATATGACAGAACAGCAACTTGAAATGCATAACCAGCAACCCTAGAATCCACTAAAATGCTCACAACTCACTCAATACTTGTCAGAATGACATGAGACTTGATGCAAACGAATGCTAGGATGATGACAATGAAGACTAGACAAAGAAACAGCTGACAAATTGAAGTATTTTTTTTTCTAAACACTTGCCAGGCGGAACAGAATGGTACAGCCTCTAGAAATGTTCTACCAACAAGATAAAATCAGATTCTTCATTATAAATCACCAAAATTTGCACAAATGGGCGCCTAGGGCATAGAAATGGTTCTAGCCAATACCCAGAACGAATATATTTTTATTTTTTGACTTATGAGCAAATACAACATGCAGCTATACTAAATCAGCAACTCCAGAACTTCATTAACATGCTAGAAATTGAACTACAAATGCAAAATAACTACTACAATGCAAAATCTCACTACAAAATCCACTCAACTACAAACTAACTCTCCACTAGTTGCTATCTTTCAAGCAAGAAGTCGAGCCAAGGCTAGGAGGCATTCATTCCTCGAAGCAATCCCAATACCATTTCGGTAGCATAACATTACTCAAGTCATAAGATATAAAATGAAGAGAGAAGGCCTTCTTTTATAGACTTAGTAGAGAATCTCTAGATGCTTCTAGAAAGTGCGCCCTTTTTCCAATTTGAATTTGACTTCATTTTCCCTCCAAGAGTGGCGTCCCTTTTTTCATGAGGCAATATTTGACCCCTTTTTATTAAATTAAAATTATCTCCTCCTCAAAAGTTGGCATCCCCTTTCTCCAAGCAATATTTTGACTTTAGGAATATTTAAAATATTTCCTCATGAGATGACCACCCTCAAAGTCCCCCTTTAAAAACAACTTGAAGTTGTAACACTAGGCCAAGGGGTCATAAGATGAAAATAAAACATTATTAATTTAAAATAACTTATCTCTCCAAAATGAGCTCCTTAAAGCCAAAATCAATATTACCAACTGAACTGCTAGAAGAGGAAAGCTTGTTGAGCTGATGCAGACTAGACCACTGCTAAAAATAGAATTTACTAAAAATAGTAAATTCGGAAAGTTGCTCGGATCAAAGTGAAAGCAATACCATTGCGAAGCTTTCTGAAAACCCAGAAAAAATCCGCAATCCAAAATTCCAAACTCCAAGATGCAAATCCCTGAATCTTCAAAAGAACCCACCAAGCAACCAGAAACCCTAATTCAGCCTCTGTCTAGCCGACAGCACACCGGAGATAGGCTATCAATCACTGAAAAGTGTAGGGCTAAAAATGGGGACATTACAAACAAACTCGAGATCAAAAGCTGTGATAGGAATAGACGCTGCTGCCAGCAACTCTGAATGCTCAAGATTCTTCAATGTATTGCTGGTAACGCCTTCCAACGTGTTCAGATTGACCACTAGATAGGCATGACCCAAGTCTATGTTCGAGGTTTTCAAAAAGTCATGCATCAAGACCGATTTGGTCTTATAATCTATGGGGTTGAATTGCATTTTGAAAATCTAGATTTTTGACTGTAAAGTCGGGTATGTTTGGACAACTTTCAAAAGAAGTTGAATTAGCTTTGAATGAGGCTAAAAAAAGCTGGTTGCGGGAAATTTTTTTGGAAATTTTTTGAAACGTGGGTTTTGTAGCGAATTGAATTCTAAGCAAACCTAGATGATCAAAAATTCAAAAAAGTGAGTTTTAGCAAGGCATGCAAAGGCTTTTTAGTTGAGAAAAAGCAGGGGTTCTAGAGCTTTCCGGGGCAATTTTTCCCAAGAAAATCTAGAACATGGGTTTTGTAGGTAATGGAATTCTAAGGCAACACAGATAATTCGATTTTGGAAAATATGTGTTTTTGACCCACATGCAAAGGAATCTTTGAAAAAAAACACAGTGCTATTAGAATAAAAGCAACAGGGCAATTTTCTCGAAAAAATCTAAGACATGGGTTTTGCTGCTGTTGCTGAAATATGTGAACCCGGATGATCAGATTTTGAAAATTTCCCCGTTTTCTTTGACATGCGAGAGAAAACCTAAGACAAGAATAAAAGAATTTTAGACAGAAGATAGAAGTTTGTTTATTCTGCCTCAAAAAGTTGCCTATACTTGAACTGGATTCGATGAAGTTTGCATGCTCTAAAAAATTGAACTCTGGAAAATTAATCTTCTGAACAATTTGGACTTGACACTGAAAAATTGAACTCGAAGCACCTTCAGATCTTCTGTTGCTCAAGAAAATCACCTTTACTTGAACCTGCTATGAGAATAATGGCGCCAATAATGACTTAAATAAATAATTTTAAGTCTAAAATCGTCCAATATGCATGCAAAACAAGTGCCACCCTTAACTGGACCTCTGAAATTGTTACGACCCAATTCTGCGTAAATTAAAAACTTTCCAATTCTCACTTAAAACATGTAAAAGTAACATATAACAAAGACAATACAATAAAATTTCTTCCTTTCTTTATTGATAAACACGTACAAGTTACAATATGTTTCCTCATGAATTTCATTTTCATTGCAAATATAAATCAGAGTTAAAAAGTAATACAGTTACATACATAGCTCGTAAGCTTTTGCACAAATAGAAGTAAGAAGGTCCAGGAATCCGTCCTTTCAAATCTTGGTACATCGGCCGCTCACGTGGAGGAGAAACATCACTGCGCTTTTCCGCCAACCACGGACTTATAATGCGGTCCCCAACGATCATTTTGCAATGAACGACCCTCCTTCAAGAAGAGATTGGTAGGGTATCCTTTAACGATTAGAGCATAGTGCTGTGTCCTACTCAACTAGAACCTTGCTATTTCACAATCTCGATCTAGTACTCGGATCACAATGAACTGACAGTGTAGTCTCAACTATCTCACATCTAGGTGGATGTCGTACCTTTCACTACTTTGGCCAAAGTATTTTCATTCAGTACTTCGAATGAAGGTCATCTATCATAAACACTACTCAGGGCCGATTTGACTTAAGGCTTCCTTACTCTACGCATAGGTTTGTCCTTCAATGGGTGAATCCGTCATCCCAGACATCCTACAATCATACGAACCTACTAGAAATGAAAACAGTATTCAAGTGTCTTGTATCAATCCTCCTAACTAGGAATTCTTTATCCTAGGAGTACTTAACTTGTCTCAGTTATCCTAATAACTTAAGCTAAAAGACTTCACTTGATTCTGCCATCATTTCGATCCTAGTAGATAAATAATACGTCTACGTATTCTCCATATATAGAGATCATACACAACATGCAATAACCATTCAAAATGCATTATAAATCCTCTCCTATTTATTTCACATGATTTCCCTTTTTTTCATAATCCCAATTCCAATTTAATCTTCTTTAACTAAATTGAATATAACGAATTACATCAAGCTATCTCCTTTTGCTACATTGTCGTTCCCTAACCCTTACCCATGCATAAAATGAAATCCCTTTAAACCATTATGCAATAAAAGATTATCAAACAACAAATGACTACTAGGAATAATTCATTATTTTCAGCTCAATACAATCAGCAATTTCAAAATAGTAAAGAAAAGCAACTTAAAGTTTTAGTCTTTAATTAAGAAACATGCCTGTATAAGCTCCTTTCCAGTAATCCTCTACCAGCAATCTTCTATTGTTGATCTCAGCCAACAGTATCCTCACTCAGAAATTCTCCAAATAAAGAATGCTATTATTATTTCACAGTAAACTACAGCTGAGAATACTCAACTCTCACTCAACACTTTGACACAGAATAATAATAACATAACTCACAAAACTAGCTCTTAATTTACAGTGAATAGACTCTCTATAAACGTCACAAATCAGAAAGCAAAAGAATGTTTTCGAAT
Organism: Sequoia sempervirens; assembly: GCA_007258455.2. Classification (NCBI taxonomy): domain Eukaryota; kingdom Viridiplantae; phylum Streptophyta; class Pinopsida; order Cupressales; family Cupressaceae; genus Sequoia; species Sequoia sempervirens. The sequence continues at coordinate 138,203,373 of VDFB02000015.1, forward strand.
GAAGGACTGTGAACTATTTATAAGCCGAGTTAGAGACAGTTTCCCCATTTCTGGGCATGTATATTGACAGATTACTATGTTTACTTAGTCAAAATGTCACTTGCCATTCATTCAAACCCTTAGTCATGTTCTTCCATGATGATTCGACTTCCTTGGAGCCAGCAATTCGAAGAATACTTCAACTTTGCAATAAAAACGCCACCTACAGCCACGTTTTGCTGCCAGGCGTATAAATCCTTCATGATATTATTGCTGCGTCTTAGGTCAAGTTCCAAATCGATACAACACAGAGGTATAATGCTATTTTTCTGGTTTTGAGTTTTGAAAATGTCTTCCTTTATCTCCAGCTGCGCAGGAACTTCCGCCATTTCACAGGAAAGTTTCATTTTCATTTTCCATTTGTTTCTCTAAAGTTCGACTTTTCAATATTTCCTTTAATAAAGTTTACTTCATTTTCAAATGTATTTTAAAATGTTAAATATTTCATACGGCTTCCTTTTTAACATTTAAATTTCCATAATTTTATAAATTACGAATTTCCTTCCATTTTTAACACTTAAAATATAAAATGCGAATTTCATTCTTTGAAATTGAAATTGTTTTAATAATTTCTAATTGCATATTTTATTTATTAATGTATTATTTTAAACATTATTATTTATTTATATATAAACGTATTTATATATAAATAAATATTAATTTTAATATTAATACATTTAATTAATAAAATATACAAAAATATTATTATTTATACATTCTTTATGTATTTAAATAATCACCTTATATATTTATACATAAATATATATGTAAATCCCTTAGACAAAATATAGTTCCCTTATTTATTTTATTATAAAATACTATTATAGTCGAGTATTTTAAATATTTATATTTAATATAACTATAATAATTTTATATATAATCGTTAATATTTAATTACTTAAATATATATTTAACAAATATATAAATATATCGTGAGCCAGTCAGCAACCCGATATTATATATATATATATATTTACGTAAAGTCAACAGGGAATAATAATATAATATTATTATTAGTATGTATTTCACTGTACGCAGTGTACACATAAATGTATGTATATCATGTCGTTACGTTCATATGGGCATATCCATTTGCCGAGCATATGTATGTATTTGACATGTATATTCATATGGATACGCGTACACGTATACACATACTCACTTGACCTTTTAACGTATATCCATTCACGTTTTCCAAATCATGGTCAAAGCACAGTAAGTCAGACAAATAAGTAATCATTACTTTTCAAAGCATAAAGAAGTAAACATAACTCCAAGCCTAAGGATGACTTATCTAGACCAACATAACTGACTTAGTTTCTCAGAACCTATACTGACGTGTGTGTATGCTCATTTGGTAATTGTTACTGTTTACCCGACCAAGTTCCTCCCCGAATGATGTCTCTCCTCTGTCCGTAGGAACAGTCTTCATACCTGCACATCATGACATGACATCGGCAGTCATATGCTCATAACAAGGTAAAAACATCTCACAAGTTAGAATATCATTATTCCATAATTGTATACAACATTTAATCAAGACTAAATCATTTAGAAGTAATAATCAAATGAAACCATCATTTAAACAGGACTTATTCACTTAATAACGAGATCAACCATGTTTTATTCATCATCAAGATTCAAACATTACAATTAATTGCCCTATACAATAGTAGCTATAAAATCGGGATGTAACATACTTCCCCCCTTAGGAATCATCGTCCCCGATGACTTAAGGTATTATTCAAAAGCATAAAAACATGACTCTACATTTATTCTACAGTCTTGAAAGTTTCAAGAATGTTTTATTGGCGTAATCTGGACATCAACTTGTCCATCACTCATGGTAGCGTGTTTCCTCTGCTGAAACATGGCCTTTTGAGTAGGTAGTGAATTGCCATGTTGGGTACCAGAAGTTTTGTTGGGGCATTCATTTGCATAATGATTACCTCTACAAATAAAGCATCCTGCTCTTGGTCCTCTTTTCTCTATGATTTCCCCAGTCTTATTATCACGTTCACCAGTTTTACTAGTGTCATTATACCTGGAGTTGTCTCTTTTCCAGTCTCTTCTGAATTCCTTCTCATTGAAGCGAGATCTCTTCCCCTTTTTCCTTGCTGCATCTTGCGCAAATTCTTCCTTCTTGGGGGCAATCTTGTCGGAAACTCCAGTTTCCTTCTTTTGTTCTTCTCCTTCATACTGATTGGAGTCTGCTTTAAGCTTCTACTCTCGCTTAATGGCTTTTTCATACACAAGATCCATTGTGGTCGGACCATGCATATTGACTTCACCTCCAATATTTCTGTTCAGTCCCAAGATGAATTTCCTGATCCGGAACCGTTCATCTTTATGATAGATAGGAACATATCGAAGAAGCCGAGTAAATTTCTCCCAGTACTCGTTGACTGTCATGGTTCCTTGCCTCAATTCTTGAAAGTCAGAGAGTTTTTGGTCATAGTAGAGTTGTGGCAACCACCGCTTGCGGAAAATTTCAACAAATTCTTCCCAAGTCAGCTTCCAGGAATTTATATCTAATTCCAGTTTCTTGTTTATCCACCAGTTGGAGGCTTCACCCGCTAACTGATAAGCACCCCAAGCTGCTTTAGTAACTTCGTCATAATTTCTTATGTCAAAGTACTTTTCCATTTGTACTAACCATACCTCAGCTTCATCACCTCCGACACTTCCATCAAATTTTGGAGGATATACTTTCTTCATATCCTTTGTTAACTCAGTGGACACCTGTTTCTTCTTCTTCTCAATAGATAGAGTTGGAGATTTCTCCTTCTCACGGTTATGATTAATGCCTTCTCCATGCGAAGAACTTTCCTCTTCATTATTGGTGACAGGTATCTCAACTGCTTTTGCCTTTTCAAGATTGGACAATCTTGCCAGAATCTGTTCCAGCTTTGCTTCTATTCCTGTTGGTTCTTGTTCCTCTTCACGACTTGTTCCAGGAATATTTCTCGTCCTCTCATACACTTTCACCATGATTTAAAAGTTCACTTAAACCTGAACGTTTAATATAAGTTAGCCTAATTAAACTTTTATTTGTCTTTTAGGAAAACATAAAAAAAACACACATTCACAATATTTTCATGCAAGTTTTGGTTTATCACTTTCACTTATTGACTATAATATTTTGTACATTCGCTCAACTGAATGTTTCAAGTATGATCATGGTTTATGCAATTGTTTGCTAAACTGAAATACCTTTTCAGGATTCTAAGCAACTACTTGTTCATAAATCAAAATCCTGTAAGTCAAAGTTTTCCAAAACGTTGATTTCTTTCATGAGTTTATCCACTTAGAACATTATGTTAGTTCTACTAACATAATCAGATTGATCTGTTTCGTGTTCTATCATTTTCCTCTGAAATCTAGAGAGAGCATGTATGTGCTACCAATGAAGACATCCAATCTTCATTTCTTGGTATCCCGGACATTACCTTGCTACATTCCGTGCAGCCTCTTACTCTATCTTTTCCTAGGTTATAGTGGTTTCTCATCCGACAATTTCCGTTGTCGTCTCGATGTCTTAACTCTGACATTAATTCTCTTGTTTCATTCCCAAATTCTCATAGACTCAAAGCTGTTCTATACCAAATCCAAAAGTTTTTGACTCTTAATAGCTATAGTTTGCATCTACAAAAGGTTATAACATTCCTCCTCATTCCTTGGAGTCATAAAACTATTTTGTTGGATAAAGGTAATAACTTGGTTATTCATCCTAACCTTTCTGCCTAACCTAATTGCATATACTTTCGCAATTCTAGGTGATATTTGTTGGTTTAGGAGTTCCTTTTTGGGTTTAACTCTTAATTCATTCCAGTTTACATAAGTTACTAAGGATCTCATTTTTTTCCTTTTCACTTCTCTAAGTTCTTTTCTCTTGCCGTTGTGGCACAAGAACTTTTCAACCATTATCTTCTGATAAGGTTTACGCATTGTTGCGTAATGAGCTCATAGGTTTCAGTGCAGAACCTGGTAGCTCTGATACCACATGTTACGACCCAATTTTGCGTAAATTAAAAACTTTCCAATTCTCACTTAAAACATGTAAAAGTAACATATAACAAAGACAATACAATAAAATAGCTATACCTTTTACTTAATGTATGACTTTATCTGATTGGACCTCAAAATAGTTAATTGAGTGAAAAAAAACCCTAAATAGGGCGCCAACTTTGATACTTTCAGTTAACCCTACATGCAAAACAAATCATCCCTTTTGCAAACAAAACTGAGTTCAGTTGAAGTCAAATTAAACAATATTTAAGTTTAGTTGAAGTCGAATCACTAAACATTAAATAATATTTAAATGTAGTTGAAAAATTTCACCATTATAGGGTGCTTAGTCATTCTAAGTTCAAAAGTCAAACCTTTGACTCTAGGTGTCATTTTCCAGACTTAACCAATTTTATGGAAATTTGGATTTTCAAACCTCACCGGAGCTCATGTTCAATCACTGATTCTAATTGATTGACACGCCCAATTGACTGGCTGATAGTTTCATTGAAGAGCAGGATTAGAACTAACAAAACACTCCTTGAGATTGCAATCCATAATTCTGAGGTCGGGGGCTTCAAAAATCAAGGTGCCTTTGGTCAAAAGTTGCGCTTTTGCCTCTAGACTTAGTGAAATTTTCATCATTTTTCATCACTTTGAAGGTGATTTTGACCTCCTTACATCTCGCGTTCAACAAAACTTCAGAACTGAAAGATAGGCTCATTGCGAAGCTGGCTCCATTTTGCACAAGAGCTCTTGGAGAGCACTTTTCCAAATTTCATCATCTGATGGGTTGAAATCAAGGGCGCCCTTGGCCTCTAGAGGCACTTTTGTTCCTAGACTTCGCCATTTTACAAACTGACTAAAAATCCACTTAAACTTCAGTTGCAGGGTGCTGACTCGTTCTCTGACCTGATTGAGGTATGCAACGGAAAGATGGATGTAACACTGACAGGATGAATACTTGAGATCACCAGGTAGACTTCATTCAAGGTTCCAACCAGGGGCGCTTTTTCTTTTTCCTTGAGATTTTGACCATGATTAAACCTTATCTTTGACTCTTGATTTCGACAGTTCAGCAACTCGGATTCACCCACTGACGGATGCGTTGCGAAGCCTAATCAAGTTTGAGACAATCATCCTAGATATCAATTGGTTGGAAACCTTCATTTGGTCCCTCAAAAAGATGGGTGCCCCTGACTAAGAGGTGCGCTTTTGACTCCAGTGTGTCATTTTTGCATCTCCCTCGTTTCTCGTTCAATCTCTTGTATCAGGTGCTAGATAGATCCTTTAGGCTGGCTGGTAGGCTCATCGCGAAGCTAATAGTATTCCTAAGAAGTCTTCTTGGAAGTGACAAACCTCAAAACTAAAATCTGGGCCTCTAAAATCTAGGGCACCCTTGGTCTCTAGGGGCTCTGGTGCTCCAGAGTTAGAATTTTTTTGATGATTTTCATCTTGGCGAAAAATCTCTTCACGAAGTACCATTTAGAACTTATCTCGCCATAGATTTTTCATTTGAGCATTTTCGGCTTAGATTTCGACACCAGGTCTCTGACCATTTGCCATTGACGACCTCAAAACTCCTAACTTTCCATTTGAAAAAGTGAAAACTACCCACCAGACTTAAACTGAGTTTTAACTGAAACTAACTTCCCCGTTGTGATAGTGAAGCAAAATAAGCCAATAAAAACAATTTTCAGTCAATTATGACGAGTTTCAATTTTTAGGGTTTCGTGACTTGAAACAAGGGTGCTTGAAACCATAATTTTCAATTTTTTCAAATTTTGCCAGTATCTTCCAAACATCAAACTGACTCAAAGTCCATACTTGATTTGCCCAAAAACTGTGTTTTGACATCATTTTAACAAGATTTAGACTCTTTTAAGCAAAATGCCTTAATGAAGCAAAAAATTTGGTTTGGGTACAACAGAAGGAAAGAACACCGCACGCTCATGGGTCCAAAAGTTGGACACATATCTATCTTTAAGCCCAATTACAGAGGAAAATGCCATCATGTTTGCCGTGCTACATCTAATAGGGATGGCCCATGAATGGTGGCATCACGGCCTCATAACCCAAGGTCATCAACAAGTAACTGCCTATGATGATTTCATGCAAAGGTTGATCAAAAGATTTGACCAAAAGCATCCCGAATGGTATTTTAGGGAACTCACTCGAGTAAGATAACAAGGAACTATAGAGAACTACGCCACCGAGTTTCAAAAACTGGCAGTCATGGTACCTGAAATTTCTCAAGAGAGACTCACCTACTTGTTCGTGGAAGGATTGAGGGGATCAGTCAAAAGCATGGTAAGTGCACTAGAACCCTCCAACTTAGATGAAGCCATTCAAAAGGCAATGAAATTTGAGGACACAACTTCAAGAGATAGAACAAGAGATGCACATACAAAAACCCCCTATAAGAAAGACCAACATAAAAACACCTTTCTCTCTAATAACGAGCGTGAGAGGTTTCAAAGGGAAGGACTATGCTTCAATTGTAAAGAAAAGTGGGAAAAAGTTCATATCTGTAAACAAGAGGAAGGTAGAAAGAGGAACCCATGTCGTAAATGCAATGAGGAATGGAAGATGAGACATATTTGTAACCGAAGTGACCAAAAAAGGAAAGGTTTGTGTTACAAATGCAACGAAAAGTGGGAACTAGGGCACATTTGTGGAAAAGGAAGCCAAATACGTAATATAGAGGTAATGCCCGAGGAAGAAGCAGAAGGAAATCCAAACAAGAAAGCTAGGTACAATGAAGGAGATCTCAAAAGCATTCAATCAAAAGAAGAAAGGACCATAAACAACTGGAGCTTTGTGGAAGAGCAAATCTAGTAGTATGATACCTTTACACCCTCAAAATCTAAAGGCGGATTGCCCGACCAATCTCCCTTGTGAGAATTGTAATATGCACTAATATCCTTGAGGATTCCTTGTCAAATAAATGAAAAACCTCTTCATAAAACATCACATAGATATATGACATACTTCTAAATCTCATCTAATATATATATGTTTTTGCTTTAAGTTTAAGTGATGTCTATGACATTAAAGAAAGGTCTTCGTTAAAATGGCTTTGCTTGAGGACAAACAAATTTGTGTGGGGAGGACTGTCATATCCCCAAAATTGTAGCATTGAAATATAAAGCATCGAAAACAAGATGAACAAAGTACATATTAAAAACGTTAACTATTTAATATTCTTATTATAATGATGAAAAATAATGTTATAATTATAAATATAAATATAATATTGTGAATCACTGAATACCAAAATATAGATATTAAAATTTATAAAAAGATAATATTGTAATTATAAATATTAAAAATAATATTGCAATACAAAAAAAAAATTAAATATTAATGAAAAACACATAATATATATTAATATAACTATCATATGGAATGAAATAATTAATATTTATGAATATCATAATATTCATAAAATAATATTAATAAAAATATATATATAAAACAATAAATATTTAAATAAAATATACTACTGCAATCCTAAAAGCATCAAGTATCCCTAAGGCAGCGATTCCTAACAAATTCTTAAGGCAGCAATGAATACTAATCCCCAATGGCCAGCGATTCATACAAACAATAGTAATCGATTAGTTCAAACCAGCGATTCATATGATCTACAAAAAGGCAGTAATTAGTAAAGGCAAAAAAACACCGCTGATGTCTGAAGGAGATGATAGCAAAGGGACGTGCCTCTTCATGGGATCGTCTCCCTCCTTATGGTCCCCCCTCTTGGGCATTTGAGAAGGTATTTAAAAAGAGGCCATAAAATAGAATTGGGAAAGGAAGGACACATAATTTTTTTTTTTCTGTAGATAGCAGATCGAATAAGGAAAAAAGAATATATTCTGACAGGGAATAATATTCTCTGAAATCTGATCACAAACAGAGAGCAGCAAACTAAGGTAAGCGTTATCATAAGTTTAAATAAAGTTGATAACTATTTATGCTTTTAGAAAATAAGATACAATTAGGTAAATGTTATCATAAGTTTAAATAAAGTTGATAATATTTATGTATTTAGAAAAAAACATACAATTATGAATTTAGTTATTGATGACTGTCAAATATATTAGTAGTTTAAATAACAGTTGATGTTTTATAAATATATTTAAATATATTGTGATTGACCAATATATTTAAATATATTATGATTGATAAATATATAATTGATGATTGATAAATATATCTAAATAAGGATATTTGATAAATATATTAGGAATATAGGTAGTGAAGATTAATACATATGTATTATTTTCAATTATGCAATAATGATGCTTGCAGCAATTATTAAGCCTTATAAATAAAAATAACTCTTTAATATAAACATGAATAGATTGTATATATATATATATTTATGCATGTCTTTATCCTATAACCAATCAAATGTGAGGTTGAAGGATGCACATTAGGGGGATGCTGTTTACAGGCCTCCCATGCTAAGTAGGCAACTTTGAGGGTGGAATAGTCTTGGTTGGACGTTTTTGCCGCCTGGGGCCAAGAGGTGGGTAGTCTTGGTCGAACGCTCGTGCTCTTGGGCTTAGATGGGTTGAGTAGTTTACAAGCAATCCTTTCAAGACTGTCCTATCAAGCCAAACTATGATTGATTGTTAAGATGGATTCAAGGAGTCCCAATCATAAGGAGGATGGACAAGACAACATGGATAGGAAAAGTAGATACAAGTGTATCCACTAGGCACACCACTCCGAGGGTGGAATAGTCTTGGTCAGATGTTCCTGCCACTTGGGGCCAAGGGGTGGGTAGCCTTTGTCGGACACTTGTGCTCTTGGGCTTAGATGGATAGCTTTGGGTGGACTTATCCTGCTTCTCATCCAGGCCCTATGATGAATAAAACTTCCACTATGCATTATGGATATAGTCTTGAAATAGTCATGTTTATTATGTTTTGATCATATGAAACATATTTCCAATATTATCTAACATGGTTGTAGGACCTAAAACAAGATTTACCTTGTTTGAAGCATTTGAGTGGTAAGTTATAACCCTAACTGCATTAAGCTTGTGATTCTAGGACAAAATTTAGGGCATTCCCAATTGGGGACATTACAAAGGGACTCAAGATGCAATTAGTGTTGCTTCTCATGCAGTGTATCATCTTTTGGGGAGAAGCTAATTCACAACTAACTCAATTATCCACAGCAAGACACCTCCATTTGTGGATTAAGACTTACTCAATTATTTACAAGTACACCCTTGCAAAACTATGGATTGAGAAAAACTCAATTATCCATAGGTACCACTCACCAAATTTGCAGATTGATACATACTCAATTATTTGCAAACCAAACAAAACTGTCATGCCCTCCTTTGCTCCATGGAGGGACTCAAGATGCAATTGGTGTTGCTTCTCATCCAATGTGTCATCTCTGAGTGAGAAGCTAACTCGAGATGATAAAATGCCCCTTTGCTTCATGAAGGGACTCAAGATGCAATTGGTGTTGCTTCTCATCCAATGTATCATCTCTGAGCGAGAAGCTAACTCGAGATGATAAAATGCCTCCTGCCTCCAATGCCTCCAACCTCCAATATATGTTTAGTCCTTACCCGCTATAAGTAGCACTGTGGATCTGGCCGTAAGCTTTTCCCATGTCCTCTCTCACATTCAACAACGATTTTTGTTGAACAAATTTGCATCCCCAAACTACTCTTTCTCACGCTTCTCCTCTTCATGACTGATCTTCAATGATGGTACTCCAACGGCTACCTATTTGGCTTGCACACAAACAAGAAGCAATCTCCAATCTATGTAAATTTATGACCTGAGGAATTGTTTAAAAAAATGGTGGTAACCTCCAATGTATACAGATTTACTGCATAGGATGTTGAGCATACACACAAATCTCTCTGAAATACTTACATATTAGATTGTTCAACAACTTTTAACCACCATAGTATGCACTCCAAATTCTCTGAAATATTATTTCTAAACACCTCTACAACGGTCTTCACAGGAACAAAATCAATGCATTTCTTATTGCAATTAGTAAATATCTCCAGAAACTTCAACACTTATACAGATCTGAAATGTCTTCCTTCTTCTAAAACACATTCATCACTCCTAGATTTTAAAAAATGGATGCAGCCAATACAAACAGATCAAAGTTGCATATTTCAATGCTGCCAACAAAGAAATCTGAATTTTATCTTCTATCCACTCTACAAACTCAACTGCAGGATTCTCCTTTAAACTAATCTCTACGCCTTGCAAAAGAGAACATCAACTCACAACACCATAATCCATAAACGCTCTGATACCATATTGAAATGGTAGAGCATACAAAATACTGGAAATGCTTAACCATTACTGCACAGAAATAAGAAGATATATTGATTTCAATTGAATGATCTTTCATTCATTGCATTGGCTAATATAGCCTTCTATTTCCCACCTAACTTACTTACGGGAATATAACTTCCCAAAACTGACTTTTGTTTTATTTAATTAAACTATAAACTAACCAATTTACTAAACATTATTTTATTTATTTAATCTAAACTATATACATAACTCTGATATAATAACTCTTTGTACACTTTATATAATTTTATTTCCCAACAATCCAAGTAATTAACACACACACTTACACACACAGATATAGACTAAATGCAACACTCTATAGGAAGATTGTTATTCTAATGCTAGTTTTAACTCAAATGCTGAAACTCTCACATATTTTAGTGTTTTGTGCCTTTTATATACCTCCAATGTTTATGTTTTTCCGAGGTTGTTTATTGATTGATTTTACAAATATGATTGCACTTTGGTTTCTGTTAAATTAATAACTTTCTCTTTTGCTGTTCTAATCTCAAGGCTTTCTCTTACAGCTCTTGGACTTAAAAACTGCATAGAACACGTGTGGAGAGACACTGCAGTGTATTTAAAAAATGACAAACCTCTACTAATTGGACGTGCTTACGGTCGTGTAAGTCGACATTTGCTTCGTGAGGAATTGCTGAGAAGGTTTTTTTCCTTTCCCTGTCAGTATTTTATAGTGATGTACATGTGCAGATATTAGTAATGAGTGAATCGGAAGCAATAGAGGAGCTTCTTTTTTGTTCCAAACTCAAAATTCTAAGGATATTATTTTTTTTTCTTTTAGTATAGACTATAGATGTTGGAATTGTATTAGATTAAATTTTCTTACATCCCTTAACTCACAGTTTTGTTCTCTAAGGAAAATATTTAATCCATTGACGATTCTAACTTCTAACAAACCTGAGTGCAATATATAAATTAAACAACTTTGAACCTCAGCTCCAAGATTTATAGACCTTACAAACATTGCAGTGACTTCAGTCTTAGAAAAGGACAAAACACATGCTTTCAAAAGTATAACATACAATCCCTTGTAAATGAGGCACAAAATCCAAATTAAACATCATTATACTTCATGAAAGACCAGAAGTTATGCTTGGCCTTGAATTTCAAAGTCAGAGAGACAGGTCATTAGCCAGCTGAAGTATTTTGGCTTTATAAATATCCTTAGTGGTGGTGAGCTGTTTTTGCTCTTTGATGGGATGGCAAATTGATTCCTCAAAAATAAAGTGTGCTCTGAAATTTCTTTGTTCATCCCTGTTGATGTGTTTTTATGACCGCACCAAACAGCAGAATAAAGTTACCAACGATGACTCTATTCTCTCTTGATCAAAGTATCCAGCATGCTAAGATTGCGAGAAAGTTCATGTGTTCAACTCCAAGGTTCCTTCTATGCAGTGGAATAGGTTTAGTTGGTTCGTTGTGATTTGCTCGTATCACGAGGGGACTTACGCAATTGTTCGACAGTAGACAACAAACAACAGACTAAAGGGTTTTCATGTGATTCAAAAGATTTATCAAGTAAGTGTGAGCTTCCTAATACTAACCAGAAATATACAGAATTGAATGGCTACAGAGATTAAAAATATTATGGACTAATCTAAGGTGCGGGATGTGGAGATCAACTTCAACAAACTTCAACCAGACTTCGCTTTGCCTCACTTTGGATAGCTTCCACGGAGTCGGTGCAATCTTCAAGGGAGGTAACTAAAGATACTCAAACCACGAATCGACATGAAGATACCATCACAATGACGCATACCATCATTCAAACCGTAATTGAAGTTAAGTCCACAACGTTTCCAGTTGACCACACAAGGCGAACACACCGACAGTGAGCCCGCTAGTGGTATGGATAAGCGAAACTTGCTTAGATTAAAAACCACATTCCACAGCTACTATCTACTTGCATGAAATAAAATTTGCTCTACTTTAAGATCCTACTTGAATCAAAAGGACGAAGAAATCTTGCTAGCTGCTCAATACAAAAGACGAAATCATCATCAATGAAAACTCTTTTTATTATGAGTGTTCACAACAACTTCTTACAAAGCTTTCAAGGGAAAAACTTTCCTTCTTCTTCAAACTATACTATCAATCTATGCTAAGCTATCTCTCTATGCTCTGCTTCTAATGATCTAATCTCTAATAAGGTACAAATGAGGGGGGATGCCCCTTTTATAGCTGGCCAAATCCAATGGACGGTTCGGATTCAATTACAATGAAGGGCTCAGATTGAGCCACATAAACCCTAACCCTAAAAACCACCACCAAGAAGAGTGGGGTAATAAATGAGCAATTAATGTCCACCATCCTTCTAGAAGATTTTCGTCCATAGACGCGTTCCCACTGTTCTTCTTGACTGCAAACTCTATGAATCTGGCCAACGTAGCTTCAATTGGCATGGTAGGCACGTTCTCAATCTGAAACTCCAAGACTGCAACTTCTTTCTTCTGCTTGATGATGATTCTTCTCCCTGTTGCTACTGCATCTTGGGTACACTTTAGTGCTTGGGGATGATCTTTTCCTTCATCATGATCTTGGAGGACTTTCTTGTCTTGGACTCGACCATTTTTTCCTTGTCACTTGCCTACCTGAGTTGGGCGCATTTAGATTCTTGAGGAGGAATGTCAATACTTAGCCGTTTCTTCCAACATCTCCCTTCATGATTTGGGCGCAACTAAGACATCGTGGAGGAGCTTGAAACATGTAACTTTATCTCCTTCCAAATGCTGTCCTAGAGTATTTGCTTCATCGCCTCAAGTCATCACACTTTGGCCCTGGCATTCATCCTGCAAAACAAACAAAAAGAAGAGCATCAAAGCACTTATAGAACAAATCCACTTCACTTACCTAATTTCTATGTTTGACTTCCAAGGTCCAATTGGTCTCTGGATCTGATAAAATTCATCATTTTTCTCTAGCAAGTCTTGCTTTCTTCATAGCTTTTCATCACGGGCGCATTTAACATTTGTGTGCTAGGGCGTATACCATCTTGATGTTTTCATCTTCGACGCCTTGGAGACTTTCATGTAACTTCATTCTTTTGGTGCCTTGTTCCTTAGGTGCATTTGAGGTCCCGAGTGCTAAGCGTATTTCTACCTTGTGTGCTTGGTGCTTCACTTGATCCTCTCTAGAGCGCATTCACCACCTTGTGATATGGAACTCGTGCCTTAGAAACACCTTTCATGTATTCCTCTTGGGGCACATTTAAGAGGTCTTACTTCACATTTAATTCCTTAGGCAAATTTCCATCTCCTCTTCTCAGGGCGCATTTAGAAGGGTGAGCTTATGTTTTCTTGCCTTAGACAACTTGAGCATACACATCCAGCTGGTCTATTGCAGCTGTTTCCCATCCTAGAGCGGAAGTGGGAAAGTATTTCCATGGACTTCATCACAGGTCTACCCAAGGTGCATGGGAGAGATTGTATCTTTGTGGTGGTGGATCAGTTGACGAAGTATACCCACTTCTTTGCTATTCCTACAGAGTACAGGGCACCATAGGTAGTTGAGTTGTTCTTTAGAGAGATCTTTAGGTTGCATGGGCTGCCTAGATTCATAGTCAGTGACAGGGATAGCAGGTTCTTGAGTGCATTCTGGTAGGAGCTATTTAGGTTGGCAAGTACTGAGTTGATTCCGAGCACGAGTTACCACCCTCAGACAGATGGCCAAACAACGATTGTGAATAAGTGGGTTGAGGGATACTTGCGCAACTACATTGCGGGACAACGGAGGGCATGGATTAAATGGTTGCACTTGGGAGAGTATTGTTATAATACCACTTATCATATGTCTATTGGGATGTCTCCTTTTCGGGCACTGTATGGATATGATGCACCATCATTCATGGATTTGGCTTTTGGTGAGAGCAGGGCCCAAAGGCCAAGGATTGGATCCAAGAGAGTCAGGATATATTGAGAGCACTCAAAGACAACTTATAGGTGGCACAAAATCAGTAAAAGACTTATGCTGATAGACACAGAGTTGAGCATAGTTTTGAGGTGGGGGACTTGATCTACCTTCATTTGCAGCCCTATAGACAGTCTTTACTGAAGAAGAGCGGTGTTGAGAAGCTGAAACCTAGATTTTATGGGCCATACAGGATCATCAGGTGAGTTGGAGAGGTAGCATATGAGTTGGAGCTGCCAGAGGGCAACAAGATTCATAATGTATTTCATGTTTCGTGTCTCAAGAAGGCACTTGGGCAGCATGTTACTTCTTCATTGGAGTTTCCACTATTGGATGAGGAGGGACAATTAGTCCTAGTCCTTGAGGAGATTATTGATACCCAAGAGAAGAGATTGAGGAATTGGGTGGTTAAGAAGTATTTGGTAAGATGGAGAGGTTTGCCAAAGGAGGATGCCATGTGGGAAAGTGAACAGATTCTTCAGCATCCTAGTTTACAATTGCTTGGGGACAAACAATTTCGGGAAGGGAGGATTGTAATGTCCCCTTCTCAATAGCCACCCAGGAGTTTGTTTTAGCCTTTACTCATTCCTGAAGGCTAAAAGGTGAAATAAGGGAGAATAGATATTAAATTAATTATTTGTAAAGTTATCTCAATAAATAAATATCATAAGGTAACTTTATATTTAATTAATTTAATAAAGTGACTAAATAAAAATAATATATTATAAAGTTGCTTGGAATAAAATATTATTATTTTCTAGAAACTTCTTAGAGACTTGATGAGAATTCTTTATAAGGAGCTTTTGGCTTTGCATTTGGGCACCTTGAGTTGTTGACATTTCATACTTCATTGGTGAGTTTGAATGCTTAGCAAATCGCTTGAGGGTTTGAAGACTCTAGAGTGCCGGTTTCGATTGTGAAATACCAATCCTAGCTGGAGTTGAGAGGAGATATTTCAGTCTTCTTCATTTGTGCAAATTTTGTGGCCAAGGGCCAAATTTGGAGGAAATCGATTTGAGGAGATAGCTATAGAATTTTGTGTGATGAACATTAGCAGCCATGGGAGCTCGATTTGGTGAAATAATTGAAGAGAATATATCAGCTAGCTCTAGGCAATTTTGAAGATATTGTTTGCAGCCTTCTAGCATATCGAATTGATAGTTAAAGGGGCAATTTTCAGTTCCAGCCAGAAGACGACTTTTTGGCAAAGATAGGTGGTTCGATCTTTGAAGAGGAGGCATATAAAAATTTGAAATCATTGGAGGAGGGATCGCTGGTCACAAAGGAGATTACGCGCTGCAAACTCAAGTCCAACAAGGACGATTCTAAAGAGTTTCAATTCATGCTTGCACATCATCAGATTTTCCCAGCCAAGACGTCCCAGGTTCCTTCATTCTGTTTAGTTACTGTCATTGCATTTTGCCATAGTAGTATTGTAAAATCGTCTACATCATAGAAGGGGCGATTATTGTAAAGTCAATAGTTTAGTTCTGAAATCAGATTAAGAATACTTCAGTTTGTATTTCAGTCATCACAAGTTGCATTATTGAATTGTCATTGTAGAGGTGATCAGCCTGTAGCACCATCTATATATTGTAATCTTCAGTAGTAATGAGATTGGCGTCAAATAATATAAGCATTGGAGCTGCATATCAAATGTTGATGTAATGCCTTTGGCTGTAGTTGCATTGTTTCAGTTCTGAGTTAGTATGCAAAGTGTTTGTTAGAATGTCTCTTAGCTGTAGGTGTCATTTGCATTCATATTCAGTCATCCATGGTCATTGAAAATCCAAAAAGAAGCATTGCATTGCATTCTCAGATTTATTACAGTCATTAGAACATTTGTTCAGAAGCCTTTATATTTATGCTATCATCAAATACATTGAAAACACAAAAAGAGATCACAAACAGCAGCTGGGCACTTTGCAAGCAAACTGTTTGACAAAATTCCAAAGGCACTAAATCAGAAAATTTAAGTAAGAAATTGCAAGGCATCTTACAAAGAGGACATAAAAATGCCTGAAAAGTCATGTTTCAGTTGGTTATATGTTGTTGACACTCTATCATGAACTGTTAACCATAAGATGCATGGGAGATTGGAAGAATAACCATGCACCAGTTTTTGTGCCCTAAAGGACTGGAAACTCTAATTGAGTGTTTTGAATAGAATTTAGTTATACCCTTTCCTAATTGAGCAATCACTTGAGAAGTTTGTAGTGCTTCGGATGAGTTGATCAAGGTCATCCATACTCATTGCTTTAGAGGAGAGAAAGAGTTTAAGTAGATGGTGGGACTGATGCAGATCTTCTAATCAACAAGGCCAATCCATGTGAGTTTTCTGTGAGGGAAGTATGACTTTAGTAGCACTGAAGGAAAAATGAAAAGGAATTCAAAAACTATATGCCTTGTTGGTTGTTCTCAATTTGAGAAGACTGATCAGATTTTCATATTGTTGCTTTCTTGGGAAAGGTGGAGGTCCAACCAAATAAATCCAAATGTCAGCAACACCTTCATTCCAAACAAACAGTGAGTGGTACTCTTAAATAAGGGGAAGGCCTCTAATAGTTTTCTTCCATTTATTGAGACTTGAGGATGTAATGTCACCTGTCCTAATTTTCCCTAGACTTCGCTTATTGTTTGCCAATTAGGGTTAGGGTTTCCCCTTCTCAAATGAATGTCCTCTTTAATAAAGTAATTCGGGATTGAAACCTGCATCCACCACATGAACAACATTCCATCATGCACACATATGTTTGTTAGCATTAGCATCATGGCATCATATTTATAGATTGATCACAATTAATGTGATGAGCCCTGCTGGCTCTCAGTTCATAACCCTCTTTTCTTAAGTCTTTAAAGTGTTTTTTAGAGTTTTTTAGAGAAATCTTAGTAGACAGAAGAGAAGGGGCGCAGCATATTTTTGCTCACAAAAGACAAATTTAAACTTATTTCTTCAAATTGAAAGTACAAATTGTATTATCAAACACCAACAGATAGATTAAGAACGATAAACATACCAATCAGGCTCCAGATTATTTAAATAAGAAACTGGCCAGGTCTACAGCTGGAAATGGTGAAAACAGGCATAAATGCACGCCACAACTCCAGACAAGGTTTCTCCAGCTCAGAAATTGGTCACAAAGCTCTGAATACACTAGCCGCCAATGATAAATGCTAAAGCCCTCTCAAAAAGAAGGCGTTTCTCCTTTTCAATTCACACGCCTTTCTCAAGGCACACAAACCAAAGCTGCCGTACGGCCATGAACAAGAAGGAAATGAATCTCTGGAAGAAGAATCCCTGAAGCAAGAGGTACGCCACCAAGAACCCTTCAGTTATTATCAAACACAAACAACTGCAAAGTAAAGCTCTGTCTGCAATCTGTAGAACTTCTGTGTGAAGCCCTCAACTGTACGGATTCAGCTGATCTCTCACAGCCTCAAACGTACTCAACATTGAAGAGTTTCCCGTTCTCCAATGGACACAATGATCAAACCCTGCTCTCAGGAGAATGCTCAGAGAAAAGTTGCACAAGGCAAAGAGAAATGGTCAAATGATATGAGTTTCAATTGCCAAAATGCCTCTTTAAGCAAAAGCACGCATTTCCATGAGGATACGCCCTTTTTAGGGTTTTAAAATATTATAACATTTTAATATATCCCTTTTCAATAGTTGGGCGCACTTTTATAATATTTAAAGTCATTAAAATATTATAATCCTCCTTTTGACATTTAAGTGATATAAAAATATAAATAAAGTCAATGTGACTTAATTAAAAAAGCCGTTTTAAGTTAATAAATTAACTTAATCACTTAAAATCCCGTAAAATGCTCAAATCTCAGGATAATCTCGTGCCGTCAGATGCGATGAACTCCTGGAATGCCAACGCTCACTGTGATCTAAACACTGTCCACTGAAAACACGAACAAACAAACTCTCCAAAATGCACCACTGACCCTCTATCCAAACTGGCTAGCCCACAAGGGTCCAATAAAGGGCTAACGCTCTGTTCCCGAGAACTGTCTAGCGAGGGGACATCACAATTAACTATTATGAACTAGGAGGAGTAACATGGATGGATCTGCTCGAAGCCATTTGCCAAGCCTAAGAGGTTGTGTACCACAACTCTCCTTGTTGGCAACTTGTACCTGCTTTCCCCACCCATGTCACAACCTCAGAAGACACGTTGCCTATTGGAGGAAGCCAATGGAGCTTACAAGTGGTCTAAGCTTACCATCCCTCCATGGCCCATCCCTTTCTAGGTCCGAGCGGACTTGAGTGGGATGTCCACTCATCCATGGCCCATCCTTGCCTTTGGTCTGGGTGGATCTTAAGTGGAATTTCCACTCATACATGGCCCATCCTTGCCTTTGGATTGGGCGGATCTTAAGTGGAATTTCTACTCATCGATGGCCCATCCTTGCCTTAGGATTGGGCGGATCTTAATTGGGGTCTGTAGGCACGCACGACTTTCTTAGGCCCTTCCTCCCAAGCAGGGTTTCAAACAGTTTCAAACACTCAGAGTGATCTCTAGACATTATTATGCATTAGTATCTATGCTTGTTATGCTTTGTGCAAAAAACAGTATTTAAGACTATGCCTAAATTGGCAGATAGTATTGCTTAACGTATCATATCGATGCATGAAGTAGCACTGCTAGTGGATATTAGAACAAGCTTATGAAATAATAGTAACTCCACATAAGACTAGATCTATGCTAACCAATAAATGCATATAAATATGTAATTATGTTAGTCTTACTTCCCTTATTATGATCTTCATATGTTGATTCATATCTCTGTTAGGTCTGCATATATCTCTTCAGGTCTGCATATTTTATCTTGAGATCACCACATTACATCTGTTGGTGTATATGATTTACCCTCCCTCTGTATTTACCCTTTCTAAGATCTGCACATATCTCTGATTCTCTTGGTCTGCTTTTACACTCAGAAAGTATATATTTCAGATTCTTTTTCCATCCCTTGATCCATGTTTGTTTATACCTTTCTTCTCTTTATTCCCTGATTATCTCTACTGTTCTGAATGCAGATTTAATCATATTATCAGACTTTATTTATTTATTTTCCTAATGGCAGATATCATTATTATTAATTTCTGATTCTTTCTTGTTTGCTTTTCTTGTAGATGTTCCTTAATTCTTAATCCTTTATTTTGAGAGAAGGAATCGTGGCTCTGAAAATCTATATATTAATATCCTAACTATCCTTGTTCCCTCCTCCCCTTTGGAAGTTTTATGAACATCTTTTATATATACCTCTACCTGCTGATGGGACGTGTCTTTTTAGTAACTGCTGTTCCTAAAAGTGAATCGCTGCATCCTTTTGTTATATTAATGATCGCTGGGATATTGGAATCGCTACACAATGAATCGCTAAGACTACCTTTAGGAATCAGTGTTTCATGATTTATTATTTGTTTATTTAATAATTAATTATAATCATTTTCAGAGTCAGTTTATATTTAATTTTATTATTATGATAATTACAATTAACAATAACAATTTGTTCTTTTTAATATAATAATTGTATTATAGTTATAATATTATCTATGATAATTATAATTATAATAATATATAAATTGCAACTATTTATATTTATATTTGTAATATGTATTTGGTTATTTATTTTATTTATTTATTTGTATTTCGATGCTTTATCTTAGTGCTAAAATTTCGGGGACATGACAGAGGAGGCATTATACTTGATTGGATTTCCCAATGAGAGATTCCAGATAAAGAATATGTTTTCCAAGGCTGATTTGAGGAGTGTCTCCCTTAAGTATGCTTTCAAATTTAAGTAGCACTAAATTATTTGTCTTCTGGTGCCTTAGATCTTTTCCTAATTAAATATAGATTTTTTTCAATGACTATTTTCAACTTTTCTTGATAAATGATAACAATTTAGTTGTAGCTGAAATAAGAGCTGAAAGATTGAGTTGCACCATAGACAGATATGATCAATGTAACTTGGTTAGTTAGATATGATCGATGTAACTTGGTTAGTTATAGAGAGCCAATATCCAGTTCAAGAGATAATTGCCAAATTGTTTTTCAATATTGGGATCCTATACATGTTGGACATTTGCTTCAAAGTAACTTGCACTCTGAATTCTGAAAGGCTTCATTTGCATGCTTCAAGTATCCTTATAAGAATGCAGAATTTCACTGATTACTTTATCAAGTGTAGGACAGATGTAAGTCAAGGATCTTGCTTCCTCATTCATTGACTAGATCATTAAAGGTTCCAAAGAAATGAGTACAAAGGAACAAATAAATTTCCATTACAAGTGTCATATGTAAAGTAAGTACAAAATTAATTCCCATTAGAAGAGTGTCATAAGCAAACTAAATTCGATCAAGATGTTTCCCTTTCCTAGAACATGTAATGCATCTAAAGGGGATGGACATCCATTTCGGTGTTAATAAGCCTTTCCAAAGCTTTGCCTATCCAAATATTTAAGCAAGGGGCAAAGGACCTCTTAGTGTAAGTGTCCTAAAGGTGTATCAGATATAAGCTTCTTTCTAGCAATTATGCACTTACAAGACATTAGATGCTCTAAAAGGTTTGCCAATGGGAAAAAAGGATTGAAATAATCAAAGCTGTGATAATTTATTACATCCACTGCTGCCCCAGCCCTCCAAACTAACAAATGCTTAGAAGTGCTTGTGTGCCAAGTGGTTCCCCTAGCCTTGTGATTATTAGCAACAGACACAAATAAATAAATACACCATAGTGTAAATAACTACTCATGGAGACCAGGAGGTCATCTCAAGATGACTAAAGAACATGCACTTGTAAAATCCCACAAAATCAAGATTCTAATTAAAATGCCTATGAAAGCCTTAAATACTTAACATTGTTATGCACTTGCGAATAACTCTTTAAATTGATTGGATGTGGTTGTTTTGAGTTCAGGTGTGCTGAAGCTGGAGTACGGTATCTTAACTCCAAAGTAGAGAAGATTATAGAAACAAGTGAAAGCTATAGTCTCATCTCTTGTGAAAATGGAATAATGATTCCTTGCAGGTGAGTTTTAGGCCTTATATGTTTTCAATTTGGTACATTATAAATTCATATTTTTGCAGATGCTAATATCTTTCCATGGTATCATTTATAAACAGGATTGTAGCTGTTGCATCAGGGGCTGCTTCTGGAAGGTTTTTGCAATATGAGCTAGATGGTCCACGAGTTGGTGTTCAAACTGCCTATGGCATGGAAGTTGAGGTAGTTGAATTGATCAAGAGTTTACAAGTAAAATGCCTTGATATGTGAATGATGATGTTTCAAAAATTTGGCTGTGCATGAAATTGTAGACTCTCATTTGTCATCAGGGTGAAAAGAAGGATATGTAGAAATTCTATTCTTGTTCAATTGATTCTGTAGGTTGCCTTGTAAAGAGATGTTGTGGTCAAAATGCTAACTAGAAATCAAGGGGTGATTCTTTTCTGCTATTTTTTTTTAATCTTTAGATTACCATACAAAGCAGAAAGTGCTTAGATAAGATAAGTCTTTCCCATGATTGATTGGCTTGCAAATTTTCATTCAGCTCCAATAATCTCTTTCTTTATGTTTAGTCAATTTCACCACCTTTTTTTTCAAGACATTGGCATTTATGTCTGTTCACACATGCTTTTTTCTTCATGATTCTTCATTCCACTTTTTTATAATATTAAGAGAATGGTACACATTAAAAACTGTTAGCAGATTACAAAATCCAAGTCATTTGTACAACCAGAAAAGAAAAGGAGCAAAGGCTGTAAATCCAAAAAGTGTTGAAAGCAAAAGCGCCCAATAAATTGAATGTTTATCCAACCAAGTAAATACCTACAAGTTCAGATAGTGAATAGTGAAAAATATGGAGTATAGAGAAACATATCAGAATATGTATCCATGTAGAAATATTTCCCTGTTTGAAGTTTTTTGAGTGGCATACAAGTAGAGATTTTTTCAGCAAAGTCTCCCTTGCATACAGTTTCACCACCACAAGTGGGAACATTTAGAGCATTTTCAAGGTTACATTTTTCCACATTTTCCCTCTCTTTCCCAATGGTTCTCCAATGGGTTGCTGCAGATCTAAGAGTTGGTTTGAAAATATTTGAGTACCATTCTCCCCTTCTTCTCCAAGGGTCCATTCGTGTAGTCAGTGGGTTGATAGCCTGACGTTTGGAAATCAGTTGTGCATTTTGGTTCATCACTTTGGCCGTCTGGTGTTTTTTGTTTTCACTTGTTAGGATCTGTTCAGTCACCTTCATACAACATTGGAACTACTTGTCATTGTGTGTGAGATAGATGGGCATTCAACTAGCTTCTCTTAGCCAAGTTGCAGCTGGCGAATGCAGTGAATTTGCAGTCAGATACATTGTCATCAATATTCCTATGCATTTTTCATGAAATTATTTTTCCATATGCTTATAGTCCAGTTTTTGAGCTACCTCTAGGATTCTTTCATTGATATTGGTCAAAACAAAGTGCATATTTGGCCCTTTATTACTTTTTGGGTGGTATTTTGGCTGGTAGCAGGTGGGGCCTACTTGGGGGCCTATGGAAGAGTCTCCTGGTCAGGTGGAAAAGGCAAAAAAATAGGGTGAATGGCCCCTTGTCTATGGTATACTCGGGGAATGCCATGAGTCACTTTATGTAATGTCCCCTTTTTCGTAGCCATCTCATGTGATTTCTTAGCCTTTATTCTCTGAAGGCTAAGTGGAGAAATAAGGAGAAATTAATTGAGTTAATTATTTATTAAGTCATCAAATAAATTAAAAAATTAAAAGGTGACTTTATATTTAATTAATTTAATTAAAAAGTGACTAAATAAAATATTATATTATAAAGTCACTTAAAATAAATTAAAAGGGAAATATATATCTTTTATCCCACATTGGCAAGGAAAGTGTTTAAGGTCTCACAAGAAAAGTATAAAAGGAACTTAAGGGGCTCATTTGTGATTATGCTGGATATATTGATAATTGATTTTCGGTATATTTGTTGGAGAAGCCTAGGGTTTCTGCAGTCAATATTGGAGGTCTTTGGGTACGAAGTATCCCATTGGTTTGCATAACTGAGGTAGTGAAACTATCTACTGAAGGGTTGCAGCTGATTGGAGGAGTTACTTCAGACTTCTCATTGTGCCAAAATTTGTGCCCAAAGGCCAATTTTGTGTTGGTTCGATTTAGGAGTTGTTGCATATATGCTATAGATATTAGTGGAGGTCACACTTGCATCTATTGGTAGCATAGAAGGCATTTTTGGAAGAAGATAGAAGTCTGATCATAAAGAATAGAGGTCTGATTTAATTCCAGTCTTATATCTGCATACTTGAAGGGTCACGATTTCATTCTTGGAGGCTTGGGATTGCAGTGATTTCTTCTTCAAGTGAGGGTGCTTCAATTTGGAGAGTATAATGTGATGTCCCCATCCTAGTCAGCGCAGCTGGTGACGAGGTTAGCCTATTATTTCGATCCTCGTAGGCTGACAGGAGTGTGCAGAGGATCATCTGGGGCAGTTGCTCAGTGTTTGGTAGCTCCAGTTTTGCAGTTGTTTCAGGTTGGGCCTTCGCAGAATCTTCCAGAGTGCATTTTCAGGAACTTTCTATTTTTAGAAAGTTAGGTCAGGCAGAAGCTGCTATTTTGGGCAGGGCACCTGGTTCAACTATTCAGCTTAGAGTCGACCCAGTTCTTCAGTTTGATGATTAGACGGAGAAATAAGGAGTATTTTGATGATTAATGGATATTTAATATTTTGACTTTATATTAAAGTCACTTTATTAAAATATTAAAATATTTAATTAATTGGCCTATTATAAAGTATTTATTATACTTTATAATAAAGTATAAATTTTTGACATAATGAATATTTATTATTCATTAAAATAAGACGCCAATTATTAAAAGATATTCTCCTAAGTATTAAAGGCGAATTAAATCATTTTTATTAAATGATTATTTTAAAGAGCTTTGGGTCGAATTTTCTCAAGAGAGTATATAATTTCAAGAAAGACAAAATCGAACCATTATGTGATTGCTATTCAACTTTTGTCTTTTTGCTCTGAGCATAGGAGTTTGCAAACCCTAGGGTTTTTGGCAGAGAAATGTTTCTGGAGAACGATAACTCTTCAAGAATTAGGCAAACTGAGACTGTGAAATACCAGTTTAAGCTTGCACTTGGTGATTTCACACAGAGATCACAGATTGGGCTTATTCATTTATCCAGGCAGGGATTTACAGAGTTTATTCATCCAGCAGTAGAGGCGACGTTCCAGAGATTCCATTGATAAAGATCTGACACTTAATTTGGGGCCGTACCATATCATTTATTGCTGTTGCAGCAGGCCGTACTTTTCTGTACCTTCAAGGCCGTACCACCTTCTCAGGAAGAAACGCAGTCAATCTTCAGTCTTTTACAGAGGGTTTCACAGCGCCTTGGTCATCTGGAGCTTTTGCAACGTTTTCAGTGGTCAGAGAAGCATTCAATCATTCAGCCGTACTATTTTCATTATTGCTGCTGGCGCCTGTAAGAAGAAAATCTGGTTCCTTTAAAATAAACTCGTATTTCATTCATATATTGTTATTTGCCTGTGTAAACACTCGGGAAGTGAAATAAATTGATGCGCCTATCCTTTCTGGGCATTCTCAAAGCTTATTTAGATTTTATTTATTTATTATGAATTTATTAGCAATTTTAGAAGAAAATCGCAGCTTCTAGTTTATTTGCAAAAATTCTTCAAAACACAAAAAAAATCAAAAACTTGCAAAAACAAAACAATATCAGTCAGGGTTTCGGGTTGAGAACCACCAGGGTTCTTACATATAATAATTAATATTGATGCTTAAGGAGGACGCTTAGAGGCTGCAATTATTTATTATCAGCACATTACATCAGAACAGGGGCGGCTACTTCAAGAGTTAGATTTAGCTTGAGTGAAGGGTATTTGGCATCAATTCTTGGATGGTCTTCTTCCTCCAGCATAGGCGACTTCATAACCAGGTTCTATATGTTGTTTGCATACAATCTTGAGCAACTATAATTGTTTACTTGCTGCTGCTATTGTACTCAGACTTCAGAAAATTAAATAAATTTTTAAAGCCAAGAGTCTTGGCTAATTTGCACTAGCATTGTACTAGAGAATTGCATTCAAATAATGGAGGAATAAGTTGCATATTAGTTGTTGATGTAATGCTCATATTGTTTAGCTCTAGAGTATGTATGACAAGTGTTTGTAAAAATGCTACTTGGCTGTAGGTGCACATTCCTTATGTAGAAGTTCATATTTATGTATTTGGAAAGTCAAAAAAGAATTGCATTATCATTTATATTATTGCATAGCTATTGTAGTGTTGATTTGCAAAGCATTTACATTTATTCGAGACCAATTGAAGACAAGCAAGCAAACTGAAAACTCAGAAACAGCTAGTTAAGAGGTTGCAAGTGAAGTGTTTGACAAAATTCCTTGAGGCAAACTTAGGCCAGATTTGAAGGGAATTTTCTAGAGTGGTTTAAGAAGTGTGAACACTGTCATTTTGGTCTATCCCTCTCCTTTAGGTGAAAAATCCTAAAGTGTTAGAAGGTCATAGTAACCAAGATCTTTGTTTTGCATTTTGGTAACCCTTAAGATATTCCTTGAGAGCTAAACTTTAGATTAGAAGTTGCAAGGGATATTACACTTTAGCTGGATTGTCAACTTGAAAATTAAGACTATAGTATGGTCAGGACTGGAATTGTGTTTTTACAGTGGTGCACTTTGTTTGGTTTGTTTTCAGAAAGCATTTAGGCAGTTTTAGAAAAATCACCTTCAGCTCTAAACTTATGTGTTGGAGAGTTAGAAGGCAACACTTGAATACAAGCCAGCAGCAGAGCAGAAAGATGTACTTGACTGTTGAATGAAAGCTCTGGCCTTAAGGATTTGAGGGCTAGTTTGAGTGCATATTGCCCCTGGAGGGAGTCCCAAGGTTAACCAGATGTGGTTTCCTCATTCAATTTATAGCTAATGGTTATTTCATCCATCTCTGAGCCTAATGCGGTCTACTATCAGGAAATATATGGAATTGGAGGAGTAGCTATACTAGCAGCCACATTTTGGCTCCTGCAAGTTTGCAACTCATTTTGTATAATGTTTCTAGTCAATTTGTAAAGCTATGATATGTAATGAGTAATGTCTCTTTCATTTTTTTGTGAAGTTTTGCCTTTACAATGTTTTCTTTTTTGTTAGCATGGTGTGGCTGAATGACCCTTTTTTAATTGAGCCCATCAAATAAATTGAAAAACACAACATACCCAAGTCCAAATGGGTCTCATAACTTTTACAAAAAACATATGCCATTTATGACATGCCAAACAAACTCTTTGAATATTTGGAACTCAAGCATGAGGCCATCTTAGTCTCTATTAGTGTTTTAATTTGACTATTGCTACACAACACATACGCTTAAACCATTCTTCAAATTGTAATGGGGAGTCCCTTGAGACCTAAATCCTAAAACCATGATTTTTTTTCCAAGTATGCACACTTTACATGATTTCAATGGGGTTTTACATTAAATGTAAACATCTCATTGACTATGCTTTTGCCTTCGAAACAAGCACCAAACTATCAATAGTCGAGGCCTGTAGCAATATTTTCAATTTTCAAATTAAGAAGGATAAAAAATCCAAGCATTAACAAACACAACTTTCTATTGGCAAAAGTAGAGACCAGTCTTCACCGTAACAAAGATTTGATGGGATAACACCAAGGAATGCCAACTATTGGCTAAATCAGAGATTGGTAAATCTACATCAACAAGAATAGTTAAATAGATGAACACACAATTTCATGAAGGAAATAGTCAGACTTCATCCAAAGCTACAATTTAAGAGAAATATTTTGCCAATACAAAGTGTGACTCAGAACAATCTATTATCAATTTACCCCATGAAATTAGAAACGTACAATCATAGTTGCAAAATCACTTCTATTAAACAATGGATTTTGTAGCATAAGCATGCCTTCCACCAACATTCATTAACTTCCATGAAATACACTAACTTGACTGACAATTTCTACAGCATAGGCTCAACATCAACTATCCTTATTCACAAAACACAATAAACTATATAGTTTTATTGATAATTTTGGTAACCTAACTGTGCTTTCCACTATCACCCCAAATAATGTGCTCAAGATACTTTTTTATAAGGTCTCAAGAGGCAGCTTTAAACGAAAAAAGTAATAATAATATAATATTACTATTAAAACAACCGTATCTCTATCCTCTAAAATATGGAGATAAACCAATTCTAAAACAACTAAATTAATGAAATCTTAATAATAAGTTCACATCCTGTAGTGTCCTCAATCAGACAACTTAGGAAATAGACAATTTTCCTAATGTGTGCAAGCTGAAATGATGAGAAATACCAATGTAGATGCCAAACCCCAATGAAATAAATGCCGATCAGTAGTACAATTAGCAGCAACAACTTAGGAAACCCTTATCAATCAAAATATTCAACTATGAATAGTGGACACAACAACCAACAATGCTGATTTTATTCTTAGAAACCTTCAAATGGCAAAATAATCAAGTATAATAGCAGATTTGAACTATCTGTGGATGATATGAACTTGGAAACCCTTACATGACAAAAATATGATTAATATAACAGAAGATCTGAGTACAAATTTTGATAATTAGTGATGATAGTCAATGAATAAGTAAATGAATTAATTATCAGAAGCAATAAACCTTTGAGAAAACATATATAGGTCTGGCATTAATATTTAATTGATTCCAGCACATAAATGACAGCAAATTCCACTTACTAATACTGCATCAGCTCCCTAAATGGTTTGATGACCTCCTTTATCTATTGTTTTTGTGGTGAAGATAGTTTGAGGGCTGCAGTAGCCTTAATACTTCAGGTGCAGCCTTTGAAATGCTGCACAACAACTATATGGCGGCCAGAAGTAGTGTGGCAGCTGGAAACATCAATAAATGCCTGGAAACCCTTTGCCAATCATTGAATAATTGCTGATCAGACATGTACAGTGCTTCTTTACCCTTGTACTGTGGTTGGAAGTGATGTTGACGGCAGCAATTATGTCTGAAAATCATTTAAAAACAATAACAATATTTTAAAAAATCAGCAATCTTTGACTGTACAGCAGTTGGAAACATTAATTATGGTAGATTTAAATGGGGTTCAGTGGTAAAATGTTGTACAGTAGTGATCAAAATGCAATTTTAGCAACCCAAATGATGTCAACAACAGCCTTAGTGCTGAGCGCAGGAATAGGTGTCCTCCAAATTATGGCAACTATGAATTTTATGATGGTATTGTTAGATGTACTTGCAAATACCCTATCAATCCAATCCTTGATGATCAATTCTTTAGTAAATTCTTCACCAAATTAGCACACATGTGATTCGCAAATGGAATTACCTCTCATGGAAAAGAGGATTTTTGTCCTCAAATACAATTATGGAAGACAAAAGAGTTTTCATCCTTTGGGTCCCCCATACCAAGGGTTTTGTCCTCCGGATCTTCCACACCAAGGGTTTTCATCTTTGAATGCTTGGATCTCCAAAATGGAAGGAATAACAAATTGACAAAATGGATGATTTGCTTTGAGCAAAGGATTTCTTTTATAGTTATCTTTTGGACTCTCTATTTGAATTTACTTTTCCTCGTGTTTAAAAACACTTTTAAACTATAATATTTAAGTTGCCTTTTTGAAAATAAAGTGATTGGACCCAACTTAAAATATTATTATTATTTCCTTTATTTTATCCCTTAGCCTATGGTAAATTGAAATAGGCTACGGGTCCTCAATTAATTTGTTTAGTTCTGAAAAAGGGACATGACACATCCATCCCTTTTAAAAAATAACAACTTTTGCCACTTCATTTTTGAAAATCTAAAATATGTTATACTTGCAAATTTTGTTGAATCCTTCAAACTTTAAACTTTTTTTAGGAGCTTGTGAGACTTGCTGAACACTCCATCTTTGATTTGATCAACTTTTCTTGCATTTTTAGACAATTTGAAATTAAAAATTTTGACTCCAAGTTGGATGCATAGGATGAGTTTTTCTCAATCTTGACCATAGCTACACAGGATTATTCCTTATGATCTGAATAAAAATTGTAGCACAAACAATCCCTTTCATTGCAAATCTGGTAGCATCTGTTTTTTTTCTAATGGGAGAACCAATTAAAAAGTGCAACTAACTTATACTTGTTTGTTTACCTTAAAAACTTGGCAAAATTTTCTTTTGGCTCTACCACTTTAGAATGGTGCCATCTTCACTACTTTGTTCATTGTCATGGCTTTCTTATGCCATCGCCACCTTGATTGGAATTATAGATTGGTTTACCCTTCTAATTGGCACCACTTAAGTGGCAATTTTACTTAAACTGAATGACATGCTATGGCAGCCGCTTGGCTATTGTTTTGGCATGGATTTTCCATGCCTTGGCCAACTTAAATATGCACCTCATAGACTTAGCTTCCTAGACAGAGTTTTTGATTGCACTTGCCAACTTATCCTCATTTAGGCATGGTTTCTGTGATGTCCCCTTCTAATTAGACACTTGTACGTCAGTAGATTAGCCTATCATGTCGACCCTCGTAGGCTAATGATCTTGGATAGAGGGTCACTTGGACGGGCACTTGGTCGTCAAATGGCAGTGTGATCTCCGGAGTATGGTGGCAGGGTGAATTGTTGTGTTTGGCATGATAATTGGGCTTAAATTAATGATATTCACCTTTTATTTCATCATCTTTGGCCTTGGGACCATGTGTTTTTAAAATGAATGGGGGTCACTTTATATTTTTCAATTACTATTCATTCCTAAAGTGAAAAAGTTATAACTTAAGTGAATAGTGCTCACTTTATGAATAGTGTTTTTCAATGTAAAATTATAAAAGGCAAGTGGAGAAGTTCGACCCTCTCATGCTTTGAATTATTTTCTTGTTTTGGCTTGTGAGTTTGGAGTTTGAGGAAGAGGGAGACTAGGGTTCTTGCATTCTGCAGTGGGTGAGCCTGGAGGGGGCTTGTTGTTCGTTTATGAGCTGCTTGAGGGTGTGAAATACCACCTTAAGGTTGCTGGTCAGAGTTTGGATGCTTCATTTGGAGTCATAGTTTGCTGTTTAAAGGTTATTTCGAGCATCTTTTGAGTGGTTTATTGACTGCCATTGACTCCACTATATCTACAAAGGAGCTGCTTACATTTTTATGAATTTTGGGGCTGTTTTGGAAAGCTACAGCCAGCTGCCCTTTCATGAGGGTTTGAATCAGCACAACGAAAAGAAACGCCTCTCTAGAGAGGCTGCAATCACTTCTAAAAGGGGCACCCTTGCCCTAGGGAGCTCTCCAATTTGGATTTTGGTGGGAGAACTTTGTCTTTCAGGAGTTGTGTGCACTTCATTGGGGTTTGGTACTGTAGCAAATCACTATTCACTGTGATGTATGGCTGTAAGAAAAAATCTATGGCAAAGAATGTGTCTTGTTTGAATCTGATGTAAGTTATCTACCTTATGCAATTTATTATGTAATGAAGAAAGTATCTTTGGCAATTAAATTGAGTCATTACTCAAATTATCTCAGTAGATTAGTTTATTTAAAGTTCCTATTGTACGTATATGCTAGTTAGTATCTTTAGCATTATTGGCATCAAACTCAAAACACAAAAAAAGAAGAAATACAAATTGAAAACAAAAAAAATCAGACCCACAAAACTTCATTGAAACCAAAATAGCAGAGTGGTGGAACACTACAGTTTCCGAATGGCTTGATCATGTTAAAAGTGAGCTTGACAAATGATTGGAGGAGGTTTATGCCGTCTTTTCCAATTTGCCACTACATGAGCACCATCTTGAGTTGGCTTGGCCACCTTGAAAGTGTGCCTATCTTTGACAATTTACTATCCTCTTCTGTTTTCGTTTAAAGTGTGCCCATCCAAATAGCCAGCTGAAGAGATCTTTCCTCATGCTGGTTCAAGGTTTCAATCTTGTGCCTTCATAATTTTTAACTTTGTTGAAATCGTATTTTTCCTACAAAATTGTCAGTTTGGAAAGACCAAGGACAAGACAGCTTTGGCAAATTCGACTTGGAAGGACAATAACTGACTTCTACCTGATGTAACACTAAGGATTTATTGACAATTATCTTACAAAAGGAGACTTAAAAATGTAGTTTTGTAGGGGTACCAACACTCTTCTACATTAAACTCAAAGTTTACGCAGTGATTGAGTTATAGAAGGATAAGGACAGATACACACACCAAAATTCCACTTTTGCATTCTTATTTTAGCTTTTCTTTCTTTCATCTTGGAAATTTGTAGAATATACCCAGTGATGGTTGGAGGGATGTTAGGAGATGACAACTAAGAGAATAACTATTTTCTATAAAAAACTCCAATTGGAGAATGTTTCCTTGCTAAAGTGCTAAATAATGTATTTCTGTGTAATGTCCCCTCATTAGTCAGTACCAGTGCAGAGTGGTTAGCCTATTATCTTGACCCTCGTAGGCTAACAATTATGGATAGAGGGTTTCAAAGGCAGTAACTTGGTCATTTGGTGACATTACTTCTCTCCAGTAATCAGCCGGGATCAGGATTGGTCCTTTGCAGAGGTTACAGAACACAGTTTTACAAACTTACTATTTATAGTAAGTCATCTATTAGGAGTTACTATTTTTAGTAGGGCACTTGGTCACATGGT
This sequence comes from Sequoia sempervirens, assembly GCA_007258455.2. NCBI lineage: Eukaryota > Viridiplantae > Streptophyta > Pinopsida > Cupressales > Cupressaceae > Sequoia > Sequoia sempervirens. The sequence goes on from VDFB02000015.1 coordinate 138,235,419, forward strand.
GATTGGCAGTGTTGACCTCCATTTCAGATGGCTCATCAAAATAATGAGTATTTGATGAGTTATTAATATTTTAATGGCCTTTAATAATGTTTAATTATTAGAATTATATTATAAAGTTATAAATTAACTTTATAATAAAGTGGGGCCATTTTAAGGATCATGAGTAATTAATACTCATTGGAAAAGTACGCCCAAGGATTATTATATTCTCCTAAGTCAATGAAGTGAAAATTAAAATAACATTTAAATGTTATTTAAGTTGCTTTTTGGGGGTCGAGCCTTTGAGAGAAGTATAAAGGAGGCTCTAAGACAAATCGAACTCATCATTTGAATGTGTCTTTTATCAAGAGCTTTGAGATTTGTGAGAGACTGAGGGTTTCTGCAGATTATCAAGCATTTTCAGACTTTGGAGAACGAGAAAATCTTCATTGTCAGGCAATCTGAGGTTGTGAAAGATCAGCTGAAGTTTGCTCAAGGTTGGCTTCATCTCAGAGGTCAAATTCGTGCTTATTGGAGGAAGATTTCACAAGGGTTTGAATCAGATTTCATCATTGAGGGAGGATTGTCTATTGGCTGCAATTATTATTAATATTTCTCAATCCCTAGGCCTTACCAAGGCTGTACCAGCAGGCCGTACTTCATCTACAGCCAGGGTGTGATCTTCAAGGGCCAAATTGCCTTGAGTTTTGGGCACCTCTCAGCATCAATTGGGTCGCCATTCTCAACAAAGGGGTCTAGCAGCAATTTCGAGGTGGAGATTGCAATCTTTCAAGGCAATTGAGGGTTTTATCAGATGTATTCATTTGCTGCAATAAAAACCAGGTTTCAATAATTTATTAGTTGCCTTTTTGTTTGCATGTGTGCTTTTTGGTGTTGTAATTATTCATTTGAAATACGAAAGATATTTGCAGCCCCATTGTATTTAGTTTGCATCAGTATTAGTTTACTTCATTGCAATTACTTTTGCCTGGCATTCTTATTTTATAAAAAATACAAAAAAAATCATATATCAGCAAAACACAAAAAAATTACAAAAACACAAAACAAAACAAAAACTACTATCATTCAGCATCATTTCGGGGTTAGAGACACCAGGTCTCTTACATTCTGTATGTTTAGTCTATCGAAGTTATATGGATCCAAGCTTGTGCTTGGAAACTTCTTGCAATTAAATTAAATTCCACCTTTATCAATATTATGTAGGCAAGAGATACATATGACCGATTGATAGAAGCTAATTTAATGAGTGCATGATAAGGATATATGTGGTCCATCCCGGGCCACTTTCTCAATTTCCTTTTTCTACAGCTATTTCCATTTCATTCATTGTTAAGTAATATAACTTGTTATCTTGTTCAATAAGAAACAACACAGTCTACACTTCCCAGATATGATCCTTTTAAAAGGTCTGTTTTGCAGAACCTTTCTAGAAAACTGTTGTAGATTAGTATTAGAAAGGTCTTCAGTTTATAGATTTAAAGATGGGTTTAAAGGTTTTAAATAATGTTTGCCTGAATCAAGGCTTTTCTATTCACTGAAACTGTTACATGCTTCAACTGTGCAGGTTGAAAGCTTTCCTTATGATCCTGAACTAATGGTTTTTATGGATTACCGAGATTACATGAACCAAAAGAACACACAATGTGATTGCAATTTACCAACATTTTTGTATGCCATGCCATTATCACGGACACGAGTATTTTTTGAGGTATGTAATGATATAAACTGCAAACCTGCATGACTAAGACTCATAAAACTTCTGCAAACTCTGCTGGTAATATTTTATGCTTATGTTATTTTTATTTGTAGTAGCATCAATGTTTATCATTTTTTAGCTTGTGGCTTTACGTATGTTGAATAAACAGTATTTCAATCTTCAGGAGACATGCTTGGCTTCAAGACCTGCCATGCCATTTGAACCACTGAAGAAGAGATTGCAAGCACGTCTAACAAGTATGGGAGTACGTGTTTTACATTTGTACGAAGAGGTAAACTAAATTAAGTTGAGACGAAGCATGCACTCAAACTACTCAGAAGACATTTATGTTGTGTTGTTGGAATTTGTTGTTCTGTCCTAGTTTTTCAAGTAATTTAGATGGAACATTTTGACTATTTACTTGAAAACCAGATATGTGTACTTCTTTGCAAACAAGTTTTTTAAGCCATTATAAAAAATAATAAATGTTGATTCCTGTCTATGACTTTGAAGAACCTGTGTTTATTTTACTAAACTTCAATTGTACATTCCCAGTTAATTCATCTGCTAAACCGTCAGCATGTGTGGTAGTTAAAAGTAAGATATAATCTATAAAATGAAGTCATATGGCTCTGGAAAGTTCAACTACACCTGATTAGATACAGTCATCTGAGTAGGTCATGCTGTTGCATTTAAGAACCTTCCATCACAATGAAGTTAAGTGTAAGTTGGCTTAGGCATCAAATCAATGTAGTAATTTAATGTTATGACATCCTAGCTAACCTTTTTTGTTGATTTAAAGTTAATATAATCTTTAATAGCCGTAAAATACTGTTTTTTAATGCATGGGCCAGTCTTGAAAGAACTGGATCTTTTTTTGTAGTTATATTGTATTTTTGCCCAAGATGAAGTAATTTGAATGTGAAATTGAATATAATTAAGTGGAACCCATCTTGAATTGATGCCTTATATTTAACTTCAATTAGCAGGAATGGTCTTATATTCCTGTTGGTGGTTCATTGCCAAATACAAGACAGAAGCACCTGGGCTTTGGTGCTGCAGCCAGCATGGTTCACCCTGCCACTGGTAAATTAATAAAAATATTTCTTTCCAGTTTTCTATTGTGAGACCATTCATTAGATGGTAAATATAACTGGCTGATATGCTATTTGACTATTGTAGGCTACTCTGTTGTACGCTCCTTATCAGAGGCTCCATCATATGCAGCAGCTATTGCAAGTGCTTTGAAGAATAGTGTTGGCAATGAAGCTACAATGCTTTACCAAAAATGTACAACGGATGCAGCACTCAGAGGTGAATTTGTACAACTCACTTCCATGTTGATGTTTGCCTATTTCTCTATCTAAGCACTCACCCCTACACTTTATAAATTTGACAGTGCTTATCTTTGCAACAAGATCTGTTCATGTAATAAATTATCAATTACAGATGCAAGATCAATGATATTGTTGAAAAAATGAATAAATCCTGCACAACTATGGAAGAAAAGAGTATGCTGCTTATGGTACTAATCAGATAATAAGTCAGAAATAGGTATGAAAGTTGTTCCATTTGAGTTATTTTGGCTTAAAGCATTAGTGCTGTAACGTAGTCAAAACAAAAAAACAATTTCTTTTGGAGCAGAATGTTAGAAACATTGGAGGTCTTCTTGGTGTCAGATATTTTAAAAACAATAGAACTAGACTATAAAAAATTTAAGTTGCTGGTTTGGGTTTGCGTTTGAGCTTTGTGTATGGTAATTCAGAGTTTTTTTTTTTTTTACCTGGGTTAAGTAGGTCTTGGGTATGGCTAGACAAAGTATATAGAAAACAGTAAAAACCTAAAGCACAAAATATACAAAACTAAACATAGAACACAACTATAAGAGACCAGGTGTCTCTCAACCCTACCACCGACTGAGAATGCTAGGTTTTTGTTTGTTTTGTTTGTTTTTGATTTTTTGTAGTTTTTGCCAATAATAAGAAATGGTGCGATTTTGAAAGAGAATGCTTGGAAAATTAAAATAAAAGACTATAGATCTAAATATGAAGGAATACAATCGATAGACTGATGCCAAATGATTTATTGTTCTTCCAAATTGATTACAACTGCGATTAATCAACATGCATAGAAAAAGGCAATAACATTTATTCAGAAAACCTGGTTATTGCAGCCGCCATTATGAGAAGTACAGGTACGGCCAGCCTCTGAACTACAGATCTCCAACCTCGAAGTATGTGCAGAGCCTCCAGAACCCTTAGGCGTCCAATATGAAGGAACCAGAAGGCAAGAGACTTAGGCGTATTCAGCTGGAGAAGAAGTACATCCTTGCTGCAACAAAGTATGGCCTCTAGCAGCAATGAAGAAAGTACGGCTGGGAAAAATAAAGGCTCAAACAACTGGTAATGATCTCCAGTCAAGTCGCCCCTGACCTCTGGTGAATAATCTCTTCTCAAACTTATTCTGAATCTATCACAATAAGCACAAATGCAACCTCTGAATGAAGTCGCCCTGTTGACAAGCTTCAACTGGTATTGCATAGTCTCAGTATGCCTGATTCTGAAGAGGGAATGTTCTTCAAAACCCGATGATCTGCAGAAACCCTTGTTTCTCAAACCCCAATGCTCTCAGTGAGAAATGAAGACAAATTAGAATAATCATATCATAATGAATTCGATTTGCCTTGGAGAAATATATAACTTCTCTTCATTAAGTCGACCCCCTTCCAAAAAAGCAATTAAATGAGCAATTGAAATATCATTAAATCGCCCTTTAATGACTTAGGCATATTAATTAAATAATGGCGCCCCTTTTCTTAAATGAGTATTAAAATACTCATTTAATATTAATTTATCCCTTATTATAAAGTATTAATGATACTTTATAATTTGCCATTAAATAATTATATTTAATTATTTTCATTAAAGTGACTTTATATTATAAAGTCAAATTAATAAACTTTTAATAATGATCAAATGCCTTAATATTTACTGTTTGCTCATCAGATCATTAAACCGGGTCGAAGTTGAGCTGACCAACTGAATCAGGTGCCCTGCCAAAAATAGTAACTCCTGCCTGCATGACTTACTATAAATAGTAAGTATCTATAAATCACTCTGTAAGTGTCCGCAAAGGCCCAAACCTAAATCAACTGCTGGAGTGATGTTCCCAAACACTGGATAACTGCCTCAAGTGATCCTCTAAACACATCTGCCAGCCTACGAGGATCTGAATGATAGGCTAACCTCTGAAATAACTATATTGCCTAGGAAGGGGACATTACAACAACCGATAATTGATAATTCAATGTCAAATGTTAAAGATAAATCAAAACATTGCATGTGTTCAAAATAGAGCATTGATCACTAGTCAAACATGCAACTGCAATGGAAAATCAATACAAACCATCATATTGCTCTTTGTCAAGAGTATCAACATCATTAATCAGTTCATTAGAACCACAAGCAATACTAGCACAACTCCCGCTTGTAGCACTATGTATGTCCTATGTAGCAGCCTCATTTTCCTCATTGCTAGTAGGGACTAAGGAAAGTCATGCAATGGAAGCATTGAAGTTGGGATGACCTAGTGCTACATATTTAATGCCTTGACACCTCCTCCTGGCACTTGACTTGCTTCTATGAAATGAGACACAGATTGGAATGCAAATAACCCAACTCCTCTTGCCTTTTTAGCTGCCAACCAGTTGCATTTAACTGAGTGGAAAAGGATATGTATTCTTCCATTTCAACTTATCATTGAGAGTAAAGACAAAGTCAATACAAAATTACAAATTTTAATGATTTTACAAATGTTAGTTTTAGATCAGATTTAACAGAAGGCAGAAAACACAGCACATAAGACAATGAACACAATGTTTATCTTGGGAAAACCCTTCTACTCGAGGGAGAAAAACACAACAAATAATCTCTTATATATCAGATAAAGAAGTGCAAAATTCTGCATACAAAATCAGGCCCTTTGAATTTGGCCAAGACTTATACAAAATGTATGCTGCTTCTCCTTGAGCAAATAATAAACCTTCTGCAAAGAATCGGATCTGCTGCTAAAGAAGTGCGAACTGCTGGATGAGAAAATGGAATGAATGATTGTGATGTCCAAATGAGATATAATCACCTCCCTTATATACAATAATAGGTGACCTCTTCACTAGGTCGGCCCCTTAGAAAATACAAGATATAAAATATTATTTGCACATCAAGGCCGACCTGCCTTGGAAATCATTTTATTAAAGGGAAAATATCTCCCGAAGCTACCAAACACTAACACTCCCTCTTAGCTAGGGAGATATTTTCCAGATATCCTAGTTATGGAGTCTCTCAACATGACACCCACAATGGCTACACCCATTTGTGGAAAACCACATCTCAGTCTCAGAGATGTCCAAGAGTTCATCATGGAGTCTCTCAACATGATGTCCACAATGGCTACACCCATTTGTGGAAAACACATCTCAGTTCATCACGGAGTCTCTCAACGTGATGTCGTCATGGAGTCTCTCAACATGACATCCACAATGGCTACTCCCATGTGTGGAAATACATGTAAAGTGTTCATCACGGAGTCTCTCAACATGATGTCATCATGGAGTCTCTCAACATGACGTCCACAATGGCTACTCCCATGTGTGGAAAGAAACACAAGTACAAGGGTTCATCACGGAGTCTCTCAACATGATGTCGTCATGGAGTCTCTCAACATGACGTCTCATCTTAGTCTCAAAGATGAACAAGGGCTTGCACCTCATATTTCTCCGTTTTAGAGAAATATACATTACAAGGGCTTTCACCTCATATTTCTCTGTCTCAAAGAAATATAAACTACAAGGGCTTTCACCTCATATCTCTTCGTCTCAAAGAAATATACACTACAAGGGCTTTCACCTCATATTTCTTTGTCCCAGAGAAATAAACATTACAACAAATCTTCATGATGATGTGACTCCCTCTGAAGCTTCAAGTACCCACATCAACATTCTAACCTCCTCGTCCAAGGTTGCCTCTGTTGGTTTGTTAGACTCCCTCTGAATGTTATTTCCTCCTCTTCGAAGAAACTGATCGCAAATTCTCCATCCAAGGCTGACCCAACCTTGTGCCCTCGAGTGAAGAATCATGAGAGTTATGCACCACCAGCTCAGTCCCAAGGCTACAAACTATGTTCATTTCTCCAACCAGCATGACTTCCTCACAGGATGCCTTAAGCTCTTCCTCCCTTGAATTCCTAATGCAATCTCTCATCATCCTTTTGCTCCTCGAACCATTCTGCATTTTAGAGAGATTAATAATAGTTCATAGAATCAAACTACCTCGAAGAAATATATAGACCAACACTAGAAGCATACATGATTCACTATTCCTAATGTTTTGTATGAATTATTATTAACTATATAAAATTTAGTCAAGGTACAAGCATAAAATACTTATCTCTTTATGTTGGTACACCATTGAGCTAGACCTGTAGCTATGTCTCATCTTCGCCACGAAGATGCGGTAAAGCTCAAGTTTCTTGTCATCTATGTAGTGCCAAAATTCCTAGTAATCAATCCGGCCATCCTGATTGGAATCACAAACAATGAGCTAGTCCCTAGCATTCTCCAGAATTACGCTTGGCTCCATCCGACTCTCAGACCATTCACGATAACAAATATGACATTATACTATGAAACATGATTGAATCGTCTTCTTTCATCCAATGCTACAAAGTTGGCCACGATTCACATCTTGTCTTCTTCATTGTCATGTCTGGTATTTAGACTCCTATGCCTTGTCTTCTTCCAGTAGCTTACAAATTAATATTGAAGTGTTGGCAATATGAGAAAAGGCCAGACTCTTTAATATTCTTCAAACTCCTAAATAATGCTTTGACCCCCAACAGCTCAAAATAAACACCTTTCCTTCTTAATTCGAATCACCACAACTCAGATACAATATTTTATTCATCATACATCTTCCGCCTATGTTTGCTTATTCAAAACACCGTAATTCTCAACCCAACTAAATAAGACGGTTATGCATTAAGAAACGACGGCTCTTAAAATACTCGACTCTCTTGAAAATATTGACACGGCAGCTATATATATATATATATATTTTTCTTTTGACATGTCTTTCCACCTAGCATCCAATTTGCCACGATGCGTCAATACCAGTAGCCCGACTCTTTGACAGTGGTGCTTAAGTAAGAGGTCTTCACATCATTCTCAACAGACCGACTTCAATCTCCCAGCCAGTCTGCTCGACTTCTCTCCATAGTAGTTTGAGTAAGTAATTGGTGCGATATATGCTACAGTCTAGGATTTCATTGATATCAAGCCTCTTTTCAAAGTTTGCATCCCTGACTATCCATGAAAGATTGTGAATATGTTTGAGGCTCTCGACTCTTACAAGGCACAACGAACTTAAAAGAGCTCCCACGATATACAATGGCTTTGTTCGATGTAGTTTTCTGAACAAGAACCCTTTGTATTCTCCACTGTGTCTTCCAAACTGATCAAGAATTGAACAAGCAATCCTTTCAAGTTATAATTCATGCTCAATTGACACTCGTCTACCAAGAAGATTCACGACAGTTCCGTTGATAGACAAGGACCAATGAAATATAACACATCACATCTTAAGCGACCTCTTCAATAGTGTTGACTCCTTTGAATAATGGCTTCTTCAAAGATATGCATTGGTAATAATTTCAAGAGATTATCGACTTCAAAATTCAGTAATATAATACTTCCCCCCCCCCCTTTTTTTTAAATTCCTTCCCTTGTAACCATGCGATGCTTCAAAGGCTCTTCAAAAACAGACGCAACACCATCACTACACCGGAGTAGGTGATGTAAATCTCTACAAATTGCTAGCTTATTACCAACCCCGTAAACCTCAAGAAACATCAATTAAACTTTCTTCGGCTCAATGAACATCCCTGGCCGATTCACCAAACCAATTTATACAGTTCAATATCAGGCGGCTCACAATTATCTTCAAACTGGCATAAGATATGAATATTTCATTCACCAACATTGAGAAGCTTCATGTATAGATTAAAATTGCGCTCCTTATGTCAAGCGGTGACCTTTATGTCTGATCTATCATATACTATGAACACAGTTGGTATATCCGTAAGCAGGAAACTTAACTCCAGAATTTATACAAACAGAAAGAGAGTTCGATTTCCCATTGCTTAGATTACTCACGAACTCAAACTTGTTCCCACTTCAAATATCTCCAATTTTCGACTTTGCTTAAACAAATTTGATCTGATCTTTTCTTTTCTTAAACCCGCTTTGATAACATGTTAGTTTTATATCAGATTTAACAGAAGGCAGAAAACACAACACATAAGACAATGATCACAATGTTTATCCTAGGAAAACCCTCCTACTCGAGGGAGAAAAATCCAGCAAATAATCTCTTATATATTAGATAAAGAAGTGCAGAATTCTGCATACAAAATCAGGCCCTTTGAATTTGGGCAAGACTTATACAAAATGTATGCTGCTTCTTGAGCAAATAATAAACCTTTTGCAAAGAATCAGATCTGCTGCTAAAGAAGTGCGAACTGCTGCTAGGATGAGAAAATGGAATGAATGATTGTGATGTCCAAATGAGATGTAATCACCTCCCTTATATACAATGATAGGTGACCTCTTCACTAGGTTGTCCCCTTAGAAAATACAAGATATAAAATATTATTTGCACATCAAGGCCGACCTGCCTTGGAAATCATTTTATTAAAGGGAAAATATCTCCCGAAGCTACCAAACACTAACAACAAAAACGATAAATTATAGAAGTAAAGGTTGTCAAAGAAAAGAAAAACACAATCTAAGTTGTTAAGAAGGTATGTTGCATGATTGCAAAAAAACACAATTTAAGTTGCTTTAAAAAGAAAAGAAAAAATAGTTGACATTTTAACAATAATAGGTGGGGCATTCAATACCAAATCCTTCTGATTCAGGCATAGAAGAGGTGAAACTACCATTAGAGATTCTCAGGGGAAAGCATGGCCGTGGGTGGGGAAGTGGTGTGAGGATACTGTGAGTTTGTATGGGGCCTTTAGTATCCCATTCATCCCATTCCATTCCGGATATAATAGATAGCGGCCCATTTCCTTTCGAGCGAATCGAATGCGTTGTCTATACGTTCATGGTTTCAATGTTGTGTAGGTGTTTCGTTGTTGTTTCAATTATGAAAGAGGTAGATAATCCATCCTTGACCCTTATGAATTCATCAATCTTACTATCCATCAGCAGGCGAGTTTCCACTAACTTTCAAGAGGTGTTGCTAGTGCTGGTGATGGTGATGGTGATGGACCATATTCAATACATTCAGAGCGGAAGATAGGTTCAAGGGGTGGGTGGAGGCAACTATAATTCTCAAGTTGGGTGGGGATTATAGTTGGCAGTAGGAATGGCAATTTTTGTTCAGTTGTGAGTTTCACTTTGCTAGGGTTTAGAGAGGAAGGTAGGCGGTTTCAGGGGCGGGTCGAACAGGAAATTTTTTACCCCTTTAGTTTTCTTCAACGGGTCATCTCCCTTATTTTGGTTGGAAGGCTAGGTCAATATGTTGGTCCAGGTCATTCCTCCCCTCAAGGTAGGGGATCCAATGTGTTAAGGCTAGGGAGTATCCTATCTTTCTTTCTCACCTGAACCCCGCTTCGACTGATTCACTGTCTTAGCTAGGTTATCCAATACCCGGGAATCTTTCTATTCCCACCCAACCCATGTTCAACTCAACCTCTTTAATTGATTCATTGATTGGAATGATAAGGGGGGGAAGTCAATTGAGAGGGAGAGGAAACCCAAGTCTTCTTTTCCCCACTAGAGATCAAGCAATTTCTTTGTCATCTCTTAATCAATCTGCTTTCAAGCATGCACAATATTGAACTATAGGTTTCATCCAGATGTCTCCAGAAGTAGAGGATTTGTATTAGTTGCTATCCTCCATTGAGGTTCAAAGAGCATGGGGAAACCACCCTTCACCCGCCTTCCTTTTGTTGATTGATACCTAACCTCCTCACTCAATTGATCGAAAAGATAGGCTACTAGTAATTGGCTAGCATTTTGATCAATGGACAACAAGGGTAGGAGGAAACAAAAGCAATTGATCGCATTCTCAGTCCTTCCTTCTTGAAAGACTTCCTTTTTCCTCTGACCCATAAGTCAGCCACTTCTACTGGTTGGTGCGTAGTGAAAGATCAATATGCTTTTGTCATGTCCCTGAATTGGAGGTATGGTGATTTAATTAAATTAATTGATTAAGTTGTCCAAAATTAATAATATATCAAAAGGATAGCTTAATTGATTATTTTAATTAAATAAAGTGGAGATATTAAATTAATTATTTATAAAGTTATTCCAATAAATTAATATCAAAATGATGACTTTATATTTAATTTAATAAAGTGACTAAATAAAATAATAAATCATAAAGTCACTTAAGTGAATAAAATAATTTTATTTTAGAAGCTTCTTGGAGGTGAATGAGAATTCTTTGAAAGGAGCTGAATGCAAGCTATTTTGATCATGTCTTGGATTATTTCTATTTCTCATACCTGCGTGGTAAAAGCTAAGGCTTGCATTGCCTAAGGGTTTGAAGACTTTAAGGTACCGGTTTCGGTTGTGAAAGATCAACCCTAGCTGGAGGTGTTGAGAAATCCATCCAGGGTTTCTACAGGTGCTTCATTGGAGAGATTTTATAGGTGCAATAGCTGATGTATTATTTCCCTAGCTGAATTATTGTGATAGCTGGTTTATTATCACATCAACATTGTAGCAGCCGGTTTATTGTTGCAATCACACCTAGGAGAAATTTCTTTGCAGCAGCTAAGGTATTGTTGCAAATATCACTTCATTGGAAGAAGGTTATTTTCTGAGCAACATCTGATGTATTGTTGCCATTACTTCATCTGAGAAGGAATATTTTGTGTTGGTTTATTTTAGCCAAAATTTAATGGTCTCAAGACCAAATTTTGGAGAAGTCAATTTTGGAGAACATTTGTAGATTTTGGAGGAGTTGATTTCAGTTGAGAAAACTCGATTTGTCAGTTTGATTGTTGATAAAATATTATTGCAAAAATTTGAGATATATTTCAGTTTGTAGTGGAGACGTCTTGCAGCCGGGAGGGCGATTTTCTACATTCAAGAGAGCTTCGATTTTTGTGATCAGCTAGCATCAAAATTATGGGTTTACTCTCATACATTGGCACAACTCTATATAGCGATTTGGGGAAGAATTGAGCAAGGCTGGGCACAATATTGTTGGGGGAAATTTTGACCTTGACATCAAGAATAAAATTCGAATAAGGTTGGAGAAGGTTCACAACTAGTTAAGGAGTATAGGCGCTGCAAGTCTGGACATAGAGAATTCATTTTTGGGCAAAATCGACTTGGCTTCACCAACATAAACAACACTTCATCTTGGCGATTTCCAGGTTTCACATTATAGATGTAATCTTGCATATTTTCAGTTACATTGTATCTTGCATTAGCTGGTCCAAACGCTGTCATAGACAGTGAGATACCATTGTACTCTTCATAAATTATAAGTTGCATTTGAGGAGTCTTAGTTTGATGTCTCGTTGTACTTATGATTGTAAATTAGTTATAAGCATTGGTGTCAATTTGTAATCAGATTGGAAAATATATATACAACAATGCTTTGACGTTTGGGTTCGCATACAAAGTATTTGTTAAAATGTCTACTTGCTGAAGGTACTCAATTGCATGGTTAGGGTGCATGATAAGTGTATGACGAAAAGTCATCTTGCTGTAGCTAGACATTTGCTCATAGTTTCAATCGTATATTGCATTGAAAAATACCAAAACAAATCTGCATGTCATTCTAAATGCATAGAAGCATATTTAGTTCAGTTTAGACAAGTTCATTTGCATTTCCAAACTCAAATTCAAGGAGACAACGCAAACAGAAAATTATATCAGACCTAAACAGCATTCAGGACAATTGTTTGGCGAAATGTCCAAGGCTTGAAAAAGTGAAAACAAGGTCAGAAATTGCTAAGGACATTACAGTGGTATCAGAGCTTGGATTTTGCCAACCTGTTGGGGAACACCAGTTGGTTGAATTTCAGTGTGGGCAGCCAGCTAGTCAATCATGGTTTCCAAAAATGATATAGAAGTTGCTTACCAAGAATATCTTGGACTTCCACAAAGGATCAGAAATAACCTTCCCTTCATCAAGTATATGGAAAATTAGAAAGATTATAGCAAGTACACTAGGAATTCAAAGACATGTGAGCAGCCAAGTGTGGAAGACATCATGAGTAAGTGGAAGGAAGTCATGCTCTCACAAAAAAGATCAGAGCAGACATTGGAAGCCTATTTAAAATGGTATACATCACAAAACAAAAAGAAGGAGAAACAGGATGTATCTACAAGTGAAATATCTAAAAGCCTCTATAATGAATTTTCAGCAGTTAGTGACCAGCATACAGTTGAGCAACCTAAGGAGAGCACAAGGCAAGAAAAAGGTTTTGAGTAGGATGCCACAAAAATTCTTCAAGCGAGACTAAAATTTGTAGGTGAGAAGTTCAAACTGCTACCCCAGGCTAAAGCAACTCTCCTTAACATTTTGGAGGAAGCAAAAAGTTGTCTTTGCAAGGTTAGTGAATCACCTTCTAAAGCAATGGAAATAGCTTTGTCTCCATTGGTGCACTTGTTGGTCAAGCCAGGACTTATGCAACATCGGGATGAGGAGATAAGACTTGCGGTTGTCACTTGCGTAAGTGAAATTATGAGGTTTATAGCTCCTAAAGTTTCGTATGATGATGACAAAATGAAAGAGGTCATGCAGTTGATTATTGAAAGCTTCAATGGGTTAGGTGACATCAAAAGACCTACTTTCAATAAGAGGGTCAAAATTCTAGAGTTGATGGCACAAGTGCATTCATGTGTTCTCATGTTTGATTATAATGGTCTCATTCTCCAATTGTTCGATTGCTTCATATCAATAATCAGGAGATGTCATTTAGACAAGGTGAAGACATATATGTTCAACATCTTGTCCATGATCCTAGATGAAAATGATGATGTTTGTAAACAGTCGCGATTTGATATGTTGGATATTTGGAGAGGAGAGCAACATGTTTCGCCTGCAACTTATGATCTCTCAAAAAGATTGGTTGAATAGAAGATTGAGAAATTCAAGGAGCAACTAACTGCAGGAGAATTAATCTCATTTGGTTTACAAGTTCCACCTTCTCTTCAAGAGGTTGGCAAGCCATCATCCAGTGATTCAATTGTGTGGGATGATGAACTCAAAGAACAAACAGAGCCCTCTTGTGTAATGACACCTAATCAGGGCATTGATGATGATTTTACAGATGGGATTAGCATTGTCCTAATTCCAGTTCAGAATGAGAGCATACAGGACTTTGCAGAAAAAGAATTTCAAGCACAATTAGAAGCTTCTCCATGCGGAATAGAAGCTAGTTATACACCCCATAGTCTGCACAGTTTGAGGAACTAGTTGAAGGTTAATGAGGATGGGATTGTGGTAGCATTATCTCACCACGACAAAATGCACAAACTAATTGAGAATCACTTTTGGATGGTTCAGTTGGAGAGAAGACAAAAGGGAGTTGAAGCAGAGTCTTCTCATGATAGCTTGCAGGAGATCAAAGAAGGTATGGGAATAATGAAGAGAAACTATTTGCACCTTCTTTCAGACCGTGATCACCTTCTCAACCTCGTTGAGGTCTATTTAGATGCGTTGAGAAGGTAAGAAGTGTAAATTTTAGTGAACAGATTATATGCACAGAAAAATAATTCAAAATCAGACACAATAACACAGCAGATACCCTGGGAAAACCCTCCTCTTGAGGGAGAAAAACCCAGCAACAAAGATCTCTCTTATATAGATAAACAGTTGCAACAAATCTCTTTACAATGAGGCCAAACACAAGGCCAATATTTAGCACCTATACAAGATGCAAGAACAGAAATAAACTGTCACTCTTTAAGATTCAACTTCTGCTCTAGAAGAGTTCGCAATCTGCCCTTTGAATAATTCGCAATCTGTTCTTGAAGAATTCGCACTTGAAGAATTCGCACTTTGAAGAATTCGTACTTACAGAATTCACACTTACAGAATTCGCACTTACAGAATTCGCACTTACATAGCATAAACTTGGTGATAACAAATGATACGATGAACCTCTATATATACATTGCTATGAGAGGTCGCACCTCTTCAAGAACAAAGTCGGCCTCAAGAATAAATTACAAATTTAATGAATCAATTAACAAGTCGGCCAAGAGAGAAAATTGTGGAAAGTAAAGAATGAGGTCGGCCTCATAACATTCGCGCCTCCTCATTAAATATATGCTAATATAAATTAAATAGCCGAAGAGCTATTATTTAATTTATGTTTTCTCCAATTGATCTGTGTTGGAAGGATCGCCTGAAGCTGCAATTATCATTAACAAGAAGATGAAGTAGATAAGTTACTCACGAGCTTATGGTTACCAGTGATTCCTTGAGGAGTACTCAGTTGGCTCTTCAAGATTCCAAGAGTCACGTTGATGAGCTCTGCTTAGAGTTGAGTTTGGCTCGAGATTCATTATGTATAGCAGAGACTCAATCATCTAGGGCATCCAGGACACATGTTGAGGATAGCAATGTGGGATTGCCTAGCGTTCAGGATACAAGTGCAATGCCTCTTGTGTTGGATAGGCAAGAGGAGTCAGTTGGTGATGGATGCATCGTTGGTGACCTTGAGAGGTCTATGATCGAGTTGCTGGTTGATTTCAATCTATGGTTTGGAGGTAGACATATTGACAGTAGTATCCCAGCACCATCCTCTTGGGTTTTATCTCCTACTTCGTTGATTGACGTTTGTCCTCCCTTGTTGGTTGGAGTTCTATCGTGTGACACTATGAGGGTAGCAGTTGTTGGTATGGAAAGGAGTGATTGCGATGGTCACTTTGGAGTTAGAGGATGGAGTGATGATGAGTTCTTCTCATCTTTGGGCAACAGAGATACTTTTTACTCCATCATGGACTTGATTCATAGGATATAGGGTGTTGTTCTAATTCATGCCGATAACTTATCAGATGTTGGTATATGTTTCTATGCACCTATGGTTGTCGTTTTTCACATCCACAGGAGACCTCTGAGTGTGGAATGGATTGATGATAATACAAATACATTAGTCATGGCTACAGATTCAGGCGACATTAGAGATTTGAGCACCAAGCTCTTCTTCGGTACTTGGGAGATTGACCTTGGACAGTTTTATCAGAAGAAGATGGTTTCTTCTGGGTCTTGCTCGTTGGACTTGGACATTGTTCCAACCTCTTTCCACCAGGCAGTAGATGGCATTCATGATGGTACTCTTCTCACTCTTGAAAGTGAGTCAGGACACTTGTAGATGCTTTGTGGGAGGGGTCTTGATGATGTTGTTGCAAGACCAACTCATCCTATTTTGAGTTGCGAGTCTTCTTCTGATGATGACAGTGTAGGATGGAGTACACTTGACTATTCGGGTTTTCCATTGGCACAGTCAGGGGAGTTCCACCTCGATTGTATCTTGAGGTGTGCTCATCAGTTTGAGTTCAACCCACATACACAGGATTTGACTATGTCATTGATGGCATTGAGAGGTGGGTTGAATAAGGGGTGTTCAAGTTCACTTTGGTGTGATACATTTCCGACTTCAGGTGATGAGTCCAAGTTTCTTACTTTTCCCTTTCTAGTAGATTGTTTCAAAAGCAGGGTTTTTAGTTTTGGACTCTAGGGGGTATCAAAGTGGCACAGCGGAATTCAGTCGATGTTGAGGATGATGGACTTCCAAGTATGATCTCTGAGGTGTATCGACACAATGCTTGGAGTTGGCATGATGGGGTTGATTTACAGAGTTGGGATCCAGGAATTCCATTGCTGGTTGATTGGTTTCATTGGTTGACAGAGTTTGACAGCCTCTTGGGTTCTAGTTGCATATAGAGGTTATGGGATTGCACATGTTGTAGGATCATTTGGGATCCCGGTGGTTGGTGAATAGGTGCAGTTCATTCTCCATTTGGGCTTTAGGTTTTGTGGTAGTTGAGTTGGTTTGGCAGTTGTGGATTGCTTGAGGGCAAGCAATCTTTGGGAAGGGAGGACTGTCATGTCCCCGAATTGGAGGTATGGTGATTTAATTAAATTAATTGATTAAGTTGTCCAAAATTAATAATATATCAAAAAGATAGCTTAATTGATTATTTTAATTTAATAAAGTGATTAAATAAAATAATAAATCATAAAGTCACTTAAGTGAATAAAATAATATTTTATTCTAGAAGCTTCTTGGATGTGAATGAGAATTCTTTGTAAGGAGCTGAATGCAAGCTATTTTAATTATGTCTTGGATTATTTCTATTTCTCATACCTGCATGGTAAAAGTTGAGGCTTACATTGCCTAAGGGTTTGAAGACTCTAAGGTATTGGTTTCGGTTGTGAAAGATCAACCCTAGCTGGAATTGTTGAGAAATCCATCAAGGGTTTCTACAGGTGCTTCATTGGAGAGATTTTATAGGTGCAATAGCTGATGTATTATTGCCCTAATTGAGTTATTGTGATAGCTGGTTTATTATCACATCATCATTGCAACAGCTGGTTTATTGTTGCAATCACACCTGAGAGAAATTTCTTTGCAACAGTTGAGGTATTGTTGCAAATATCACTTCATTGGAAGAAGGTTATTTTCTGAGCAACATCTGATGTATTGTTGCCTTACTTCATTTGAGAAGGAATATTTTTTGCTGGTTTATTTTAGCCAAAATTTAATGGTCTCAAGACCAAATTTTGGAGAACATTTGTAGATTTTGGAGGAGTTGATTTCAGTTGAGAAAACATTATTGCAGAAAGATATATTTCAGTTTGTAGTGGAGACGTCTTGCAGCTGGAAGGGGTGATTTTCTACATTCAAGAGAGCTTCGATTTTTGTGATCAGCTAACATCAAAATCGTGGGTTTACTCTCATATGTTGGCGCAGCTCTGTAGAGCAATTTGGGGAAGAATTGAGCAAGGATGGGTGCAATATTGCTGGGGGCGATTTTGACCTTGGCATCAAGAATAAAATTCGAATAAGGTTGGAGAAGGTTTGCAGCTGGTTAAGGAGTATAGGCGCTGCAAGTCTGGACATAGAGAATTCATTTTTGGATGGAATCGACTTGGTCTCACCAACATAAACAACACTTCATCTTGGTGATTTCCAGGTTTCACATTATAGATGTAATCTTGCATATTTTCAGTTACATTGTATCTTGCATTAGCTGGTCCAAATGCTGTCATACATAGTGAGATACCATTGTACTCTTTGCATAAATTATAAGTTGCATTTGATGGGTCTTAGTTTGCTGTCTCATTGTACATAGCATTGTAAATCAGTTATAAGCATTGGTGTCAATTTGTAATCAGATTGGAAAATATATATACAACAATGCTTTGACGTTTGGGTTCGCATACAAAGTATTTGTTAAAATGTCTACTTGCTGAAAGTACTCAATTGCATGGTTAGGGTGCATGATAAGTGTATGATGAAAAGTCATCTTGCTGTAGCTAGACATTTTGTAATGTCCCCTTCCAGTTGACATCTCTCAGTGCTTAAGATTAGCCTATTATGTGACCCTCGTAGGCTGATGGGATGGATAGAGGGTCTTGTTGGAGCTTGGCTTGGCTTCGGTTGTCAGAATCTACCAGTTTGGCTTTCGTTCGGGGTCGATCGGACATCATTTGCTTAACTTGCTATTTTTAGTAAGTAAAGTCATTCAGTGGAGCACCCTTGCTATTTTTAGCAGTATGGTCTGGTCGTGTGCAAATTCAATCACTTATTCTCCAGCTTCAGACGGTTCGTTAATCGGACCTATTTTGAGGAAGATATTAATATTTAATTGTCAAATTAAATATTAATTATTTTGAAGTTTATATTATAAAGTTATAATATTACTTAAGTGATTTTTAAAGGGGTCGACCAACATAAAGAAAGGGCCACTTTTCAATTATATTTTTATAATTAAAAGTGCGTTCGAGACTATTGAAAAATTAAAAGAAAAAGTTCAAACTTTATTTAAATGATGCCTTTTTGAGAAAAGTCGACTTCTTCAAGGATATAAGGGTTTCATTGGAAGAGAGCTCATTATGTTATGAAATCGATTTTTGTTCAAGTATTCTTCCAGAGAACGGAGCCAAGGGTTTCAGTTGTCTTCAGGCATTGGAGAACGAGCCATCTTCAGTGTTGCAGTTTAGAGGTTGTGGAATATCAGCTGATTTATTGCTTTCAGAGAGGTAGCTTCATTCAGAGGTTATCACAGTACTTATACAGAGATTGCATCTTCAGGGTTTTTGGTTTGGCATTCATCCGGAAAGGGTTCTTCATCTCTAGGCGCCCATTTTCCAAGATCCAGACACATCTATTAAGAGCCGTACATTTTAATCATTGCTGTTGCAGAGCCGTACTTGCTACTGTTAATCCGTACCTCTTGCATTGGGAAAAACGCCTTCTCTTTTGGCAATCTGCCTTCACCAGTAGGGGCGCATACTTCACTGCCTTCATTTGCTATCATCTGGCACAGGGGAAAAGTGGATCTCTATGATGGACGTGTCATTTCATTAGCTTCACAGGCTGCTGCAAATACCAGGTTTTTTATCAGATCTTGTTTGTAATCAGCATAGAAGATCAATAAACCTATTAGCATCAATAGATCAATCAGTTTCCATCATTTTTAGACTTGTGGTATTTTATTTAATTTTTATAAGCAATTTCTTTCAAAATCGCACTTCATTGGTTTATGCAAAAAAACACAAAAAAATCAAAAACGTTAAAAAACAAGCAAAAACAGACAGTTACAGAAAACAGTGAGAACAGGGGTTTCTACACATTTGCTCATAGTTTCAATCATATGTTGCATTGAAAAATACCAAAACAAATTTGCATGTCATTCTAAATGCATAGAAGAATATTTTGTTCAGTTTAGACAAGTTCATTTGTATTTCCAAACTCATATTCAAGGAGACAACACAAACAAAAAATTATATTAGACCTAAACAGCATTTAGGACAATTGTTTAAAGAAATGTCCAAGGCTTGAAAAAGTGAAAACAAGGTCAGAAATTGCTAAGGACATTATAGCTTCGAGGGCTCTCCCCCTGATCTTAGCTACTTTCTCCTTCCCTAGTTCCAGGGTGGGTGGGAGGTATAACTATGATTCAATAGGGTAGAGCCCCTCCAGATAAATGGTGTCGAACCCCTTCGGAAACTACTATAATCCCCCCCACAACGGCAAATTGGGTGGGAGGGAATTTTAGTTGTGGGGGGAACTATAGTACTAGCCGGGTTCTGGTTCTAGTAGTGGAGGTAGATGCCGTTGTTGTTGTGGGTGGGTTTGACCCTATGATTCCCTCGAACTCGGATATAGATTGGCTATCTGGGGGTTTGCCTAGAACCCCCGAGCCCTACTATTCTAAGGGACCATTGAGATAGTTCCCTGAGGGGCAATTGTAGATTAGTTCGCAATTGAGTAACTAAAGTTCCAGAGGTGGGTGTTCCACTATAGTCCCTCCTTTGATTGATTTGGCTCGAGGTTATGAAATATTTGTTGAAGATGCACCCGATTGAATTCAACAGTCAAAAGAAAATGGGGCCCTATATCTATATCTGTTGATAAGTTGGTTATGAAATGCATCTTTTCCTTTAGCCAAGTTCTCATCTGCTTAGAGGTTAGACAGGTTAGAAGGTTATTCTTAATCCCACACAACAACAATCTTCCAACATCATTTAATACTCTTCCCATCTTTTCTTTCTTTGAAAGGTACAAATTATTCAACTACTGAGGAGGGTCAAGCAAAGCATCGATTAACTATAGAAGATTGAGATTCACGGCGAAAGCAACAATTCAAACATGAGGCATTATCAATGGTTTGTTGGGGCATGAAATTCTTCTAATAGTGGGGCTGGTAAGGTTGGGCACTTGAGAACCACACAAGAAGAGTAGGGTTGGTCATGAATTGAGGGACTTTCTTTAATGATTCCTATTCCCACCCACTCGGTAGGTCAAGTGTTCGTAGATTGATTCCACAATTGCTTCCTTCTGCCTTGGTTCCAAGGGTTGAGGCTAACGAATCCAAGCATCTTGGAAAGGGAGGTTAGTGAATGAGTCAATAGCAACAGGTAGATCGACAGGCACCACCGGGCTGCTAAGGACAGGTTCAACTCAACTAGATGGGGATTCATATCCCGTTCTTTGGTTAGTAGGGGATTCGAGGTAGGTTCATTTGAGAACTGAGGAATTCTTTAGTCTTCAAAGATTTATCTTTCTTTCCCCACTTTCAAGGGATCGGGTCGAACAACTACTCTTTCATCTTTTGGTTATTAGGGGACATCTGCAGCCCGGAAAGGCCTGAACTAGAGGATTCACTACCAAAAGCAACATGTTTGAATGCTTTCTTGGTATTGGTCGGGCGGGAGCAGAAGAAAGGCTATTCTCCTCTTATCTGAAGGTAGGGGTGGAGTCAACTATTGTTGTAGGTCGCTTCTCTTGACCGGATTTCAAGGAGGTAGGGTTCATCAACTATGTCCTCCCAACCACCCTGGGTGGGCCTCTACTATATCCGGGTGGGAGGGAATCATAGGGTTCCCCGGGTGGAACAAACTTTCAAATGATCCTTAGGCTGATTTGACTCGAATTTGTAGATATTTGAAAGAAAAATGAAAGAATTTGAGGATGATATGAATGGTACAACTGCTGTAATGACTATTCTTTCGCAAATCAACCCCCTGCTGATGTAAAAACTGCTGTTTCCTCTTGAAAAGGCTGAATATATGATAGAAGAAAGAAATATCTGGGAGGAGAAATCTACCATCTGCTAATAATATTGCTAAAACTATTTGAAAATTGCTACCAAAACAAACGATGTTGTTGTTTTACTGCTGTTGTCTGGGGTGGTGTGCAGAAACAAGGAGTAGAGCTTATTCATAAACAACTTCATAAACTTGGTGTTAACTTCTCTTCTATAAATATCGGTATATTGATTTTCTCAACTTTAGGTGTTACATCTTTAAATAAAGTGTCTTTCTTTTCCTTAACTTAAGTTGACTTATATGAATGGTACTAATAAATCTTCCCTTAGCCAAAGATGTCCTTCAGTCAGCCTCATTTTGGATAGATGCACCTTTAAGAACAAGCTCCTTAGTTTCAACCATTTGCTATCAAGAAATGTGATTTCAAACCTTTTTCATTTGGTCTTCCATTGTTGAAGCATGCACCAACTCCATAGGCATGCACTTATAATAGTATTGTTGTAAGTTTGAAAACAACTCTTTAGTCAAGCATGCTCCAATAGTAGCCACACACACCTGTGTATGAAAGTTTGAATTTAGTTTTGAAAACCATCTTCCTCCATCTTCCTCTTTAATAAGATGGTTTATCTCAAGTGAATTCTTGTGTAACGTACTAACCCTTGCGTGAAATAAAAATTTCTTAATTTTACATCAGATAAATATAGATAACGAGTAAATAGCCATTGTAACAAAAAAATTCTTTTCTTTTAATTGAAATCATTTCAGCATAATACAATTCATTGCCTTTCATTGCAATAAATAACTTTTCCTTTTCAAGTAACATCAGAGTAAGAATACATACAAGTACAAAACATAGCTCAATGAGCTTTTGAACAAATAGTAGTAAGAAAGGTCTAGGAATTCCGCCTTTCAAATCTTTGTTCATTAGTAGCTTGTTGTGGAGGAGAAACATCACTCGGGCGCTTTTCCGCCAACCACGGACTTATAATGCGGTCCCCCGCACATCTATTATTCAATAGATGGGCCTCCCTTCAACAAAGAGATTGGTAAAGTAACCGATACTATTAACCAACTGAGCATAGTGGTGTGTCCTACATATCTAGATCCTGTGCAAAACGGCATCCCTCGATCTAGAATGTAATACGAGATCACTGTGAATTGACAGTGTAATCATCGCCCAATCTAAAAGGATGTAGGTACATTACACTACTTTGGCCAAAGTGTTCTAGTTCAATAAACGACTGAGAGAGTCATCTATCACATACGCTACTCAGGGTCGATTTGACTTAGGGCTATCTTACACTATGCATAGGTTTTGTCCTCCCTTGGATAAACAATCATCCCAGACTAACCTACAACATACTATCAACTAGAAATGAAAAAGTCAACAAGCAACTCACACAATCCCTCCTATTCAAGAAATCTTTATTCTAGGAGTAACTCAAGCTTATCTAAGTTAACCTAATAACTTAAGCTGATAAATCTTACTTGACCCTTGCCTTCATTTCGATCCTAATAAATAGTAAGTAATACCAACATTTTATCCTTATATGGAGATCATACGGTTATGCAATTCACACAAATATGCATCTTTAACCTTCGTACAATTCACTTCCTAAGTACAATCGGGTATGCAATTCATACATATAACAACTCATTTTCTTTACAAAATAGAAAAACAGTTTATGAAATGACTTCCTACCTATGCACAAATAGTAAACACAAAGGACCATAATATTTTAATTTTCAAGAACAAAATTGATAGTAGAAGAATATGCCATGCTTGATATTTAGTTTTCCTCCAAATGATGAAGTCTCAGTCTATCTTCACAGCACCTCAACTCAATCAGTCTATTGGTAAATTCCTCACAAGCCACTGCCTTTCCCACTTAGAATAAAATCACAAGTTGCTATCTTCTTCACTCAAAATTATACTCCTCTAAGAATGAATATTCAGTCTGTTAATGGTCATAGATGAATAGAGATATAAAGCTCAAATAATTCGATTATGGTGGACTGGTAATTCCTCTATTCTCAACTCTCAAAAATGTTTATGCTTCTCAGAAAATAAGTTTCACAAGATAAGTTCTTCAGAAGTCAAGTAAATTAGTAAGCATAGAAAGATGAACTAGGCAGCTATTTATAAAGCCCCATCCCATCGAATTTCCTCTTCTACAGGCATGTAATTTGACAAAACTGTGTTTTGAATGTTTTAACTTGAAATGTGGTGGGTTTCTAACTCCCTATTCAGCTTCCCAAAGGTGAGTCGACCTCCATACTTTGACAGCAAGTTAAAGAACAATTCAACTTTGCACATGGTGAAATAAGAAGAATCGACACCTACATGCGTCTCCCCAAATATGGTGTGAATCATGAAATCTGGCGGGTAAATGATCTCAGAGAAAAAGTCCATTGTTGTTTGTAATCCACATAGCCTACATTCCAGGCTTAATCGACATTGTTCAAGCTGTGTTGTATTCCTAGCGACTCAGTCTCAGACCCGTGCATACACGTGTGTTTTATTCTAGCACTCAAATTTCATTTTGTTTCTAAAGTTCCAAACAATAGTTCGATGAAATATTTCCTCATTCAAATGTTGGCGTGTAATATTTCCAAAGCCATAAAGTTTCAATTCATATTTGGTGATTAAAGTCGGCTAAACAAATTAGCCCGATTCCCATAGTAATAACCAATACATGGCTGGATGGTAATTCATTCGATTTCCATAGTTAGAGTTTAATATAAACTCAAAGTGGAAAATAATTTAATTTCCAATAATGAGATTTATAATTTCAAACTTTATACATATTATATATTATATATATATCATTCTGTAGCTATATCGTAAGCCAGTCAACGCATCCGATATGTACATATATATGTAAATTGTCAGGCAATAATAATATAATATTATTAATATCCACAAATAATAGGTAGTGTGTATATATATACATGTATATACTTGTATATACCTCAGTGTACATGTATGTGTAGGTATACCATATCGATACATCCGTATGAGCATATCCATCTGCTGATCATATGCTTGTATCGATATGTATATACATATGGATACGTGTATATACTATATATATGTTTATATACCCACTCAACCTATTCACTTATATCCATTCACGTTACCATCATAATGATCATAATACAACAAGACAGTAATACAGATAAACATCACTCACAAAAGCGTAAAGAAGTAAACAAGACTCCTAATGCCAATGTACGAGCTACGGATGACTTGTCTAGACCCAACATAACTGACTCGGTTCACCCAAACTACAATGACGTGTGTGTATGCTCAAATAGTTCACATTACTAATTAAATGACCAAGCTCCTCTCCCGAGTGATGTTTCCCCTCCGCCTGGAGGAATGGTTCACATACCTGCATCCACTAACATAAACTCACGTCAGTAACATTCGCAGTTTATATAAACATCACAAGTTAAATCAACACGATTCATTAACCTCCTTATGTTGTATTTCACCATGAGTAACATCAATTGAAGCAACATAAAATGAAACAATCATTAAATGTGAAAACACTCATATTGATAACAAGGTGCAACATATTTTATTCATTCACAAAATTCTCTTTTACAATCATTTATTCTCTATGCAGTACTAATATCTAGTATCTATACAATCGGGATGTGACATCTTGTAAACATGGACTGATGCATTAACATGTGTCCTTGTATTCCTACGTGCACACATGCTTGCTTATGCTAGAAAATTCTGAAAGTCCTCTTTTGGAAAATAAAAAATCCCTACTATAAGGAAAATGTCTCTTCTGCAAGGTTGTGCCTATACACATATTTTTTACCCTTTTGAATTTGAATACAAATCCTATACCACGGTGTGTACCTTGTTATACCAAATATGCATTTGAATAAAGGCCTTGACTGCTTTCTAATCCCCTTTGCAAAATGCGCACCTGGACTTGCCACATGCATTTGATCACTATGCTTTTGAAATTTGAATTAATCCTTCATAAAGTGCACACTTGGTCTTGGCGTGCACGCCTCTAAATAGAACTTCAAGTTTGAAATATGAAACCAGTTTTGTCTTTGATGAGATCCGTGCTTGCACCCTAGGTGCACACCTGAGAATGCTATTTTGCACCGTCCTCTATCTTGCTTTATGGGTGCGGGTTTTGATGGCTTCCACTCTTTATTAATATTAACAGCAACATTTTTCTTTGAGAGTTACATTCTTTTGACCCAAGGGTGGCCCACTCTTCATAGACTTTTTTGAATCAAAATTTCGTGCAATAATGCACACCTCAACACAGGCTGCTCTTCAAAACTCATTTTATTTCTCATGGTGTGTGCCTATACCTGCCATAGGACCTTGCGCAGGTTATTTTTCGAAGTCATTGTGATCATATTTTGAATCTTCTTATGAGATGACAGAGATGTGCATTCTTGGGTTATGTGCCTTCCTGTATACAATTTTTTTCACTTTGAAACTTAAATGGGATTGCTCTTTTCTGAGTATACCCTTAGTGAATGGACTTAGACAATGATGAATCCCATTTAGGTATTCCATTGAACTCTGCACTTTAGAACTTTGCTGACCCAGATGTCAAATTTCCCTTGAAAGTTCATTCCTTTCATCAGATTCGCACTCTAGATTATACTTGGAAGGTTCTCCAACATCAACCTTTTCTTTCCACTATGATGGATGATTCGGAACCCTTAATTCTACATCTTACAGAAATTCACAAAGGATGAAAGATGAAAAGGCAAAGCAGACTAACAAGTTTTGCAACATAATTAGCAATTAGGAAAAGAACCGAGTTTAACTTGAAACTTGACACAAATACAAAAGTTTTGTATAGGTGCAGCACATTGTTGGCATCCATATTGCCTTACTTGCAGCTTCTAACATAATCATCTTTTACCTTCTTGCTTTGTATAGCCCTTGGCCTAACAAACATTTTTTTTTTCTATTATACATTGTCTACTTGATCAATAATTTGGAAAATCAAACTCCATGAAAGCTTAGCAGCCTAAAATTTTGACTCCTGCAAATTAAAAATATATGAATTCATAAATTAAATTTAGATAATATGTAAAATTTTGTTAAAGCATAAAAACTGAATTTAGAGAATACATAACTCAGAAAATTGTTGAAAAATCTTTCAAATTCACTTAGGAAAATAATAAAATGATAACACAAAATAAATATTTTTTTGCAAAAAGAGCTTGTTAATTGAGCACTTGCCAAAAATTCAATGAGTACCCACTAAAAACTCAACAAGGGGAGTTACTTGTTGTACCCAATCCAAAACTTGATCATGTTACATGATGTTCTTTTTTTCCTTCATCAGTTTATGAACTATTTGTATGCCAAGGTTGAAGTTAGAAATAGTCCTTTTCGATTGAGTTGGTTAGTTGTCGTGTCAAAATCCAAAAATCAAATTGTCAAATCGAAATAGATTGTTTGTCAATTTAAATTTTAAATATCTATTTGTATGCCAAGGTTGAAGTTAGAAATAGTCCTTTTCGATTGAGTTGGTTAGTTGTCGTGTCAAAATCCAAAAATCAAATTGTCAAATCGAAATAGATTGTTTGTCAATTTAAATTTTAAATATCTATTTTAATTATCAATAATTTTTAATTATTAAGCAATATTTTAAAATTAAAATCATTCTTGTTAAAATTATTGTTGATTAGTAATTAAAATTGATAATTGAGAATCCTAGAAGTTAAAAAATAAAAAATGTTGATGAAAAAGTGGCGGCCACATTTTATGAAAGACTTGTTTTTTTTTAGGAGAAGCAACGACAAAGTCAATTAAAAGAAGAGTGAGCTAACAAGAAAATTCACAGCTAGGTAAAAAGGAGAGGTGACTAGACAAAATAGGGTCAATTGCTAAATCAGTGGTGGTTTGCAAAAAAGGCCAAAGCATGAGATAAAAAGCATGTACTAGTTTAGAAGATCAATCAACGTCCAGGCATTAGAGTTTGGTATGGAAAAACCAACAAGGAGTTTAGAAAACAAACAAAATTGTTGTCAAGAAAAAGCTATCTTGTTAAGCTGTGGCCTGTTTAGAAGCTTACGAAGGGGTTTCATGGAGCCGCTACAGGAACTATTTTTGTGGAGTAGGAGGTCCCATGAGAAGAAAATTATGCTACAGGATAAAATAGAATCTTGTGCAAGAAAATATGAGCCACTACTTTTTAGATTTTAAATTTAAGCAGGTGCCTTTGGGGTGGGGCTGAAAGTTTTTCACCTGCTTCCTAAAATTTTGTTGCCGCACGTCATTGATCTATAATTCTTAAATTCTTGCCAATAATTTTTAAGATTTAGCTATATATTTGTAGATTTAGCATTCCTTGTTGCTAAAAAATAATCATGAGACCAACGGCTTTCTAAAATTTTGGAGCTTAAAGTTTTAAGCTTGTGCATTATTAAAAATCCATGTGACCCCATTCTTATAAAAGCTCCTAAAAATC
The DNA here is from genome assembly GCA_007258455.2 of Sequoia sempervirens. NCBI lineage: Eukaryota > Viridiplantae > Streptophyta > Pinopsida > Cupressales > Cupressaceae > Sequoia > Sequoia sempervirens. The sequence continues at coordinate 138,263,396 of VDFB02000015.1, forward strand.
TTTAGCAACACCTGTTGGGATATTTTGGGAAGCCCCCCTCCATGGGACTGCAGCCTTAGCATTTGAAAAGCAATGGTAGACAATTCAGAAAAAAATCAGACCTATTTTTAGTAAAGACACTTTTATGAAGAGGTTGCTCTCTTTCAAATGCATACTCAACAATCATATCTTGGCAATGGAAGGAAAAACATAAAAAAATTCAGCAACACCCATTGAGATATTTTAGGAAGGCCCCCTCCATGGGACCACAACCTTAGTCAACATCTGAAAAGTGACAGTAGACAATTTAGAAAAAATATCACACCTATTTTTAGTAAAGATGCCTTTATGAAGAGGTTGCTCTTTTTCAAATGCATACTCAACAATAATGTCTTGGCAATGGAAGAAAACAAAATGTAGTGATCAGACACAAGCTTTTGAGCAGGTGTGTGAAAATACAAAGACCTTTTTTTAGGAAAGAAAAAACAAGTTTAGTGCACAGGTGCCCTTGAGACAGACATGCACGCCTGTGCAAAGGGCACGGAAAAAATGCTGAAAATTGTGCCATGGGGAAAGGACATTGATGGGAAGAGAACGAATGACATTAGCAAAAAGTTGAATGCCCAGTCAGCAAATCTGCTATAAACTTTTTTTTTTTTTGAGTTTTATGAACATTCAAAGTGGCAATAAAAAAAGAATTGAATTGTGGAAAGACGCACTTCATTTGTGCAAGAGTTACTTGAAAGATTGAAAAAAAATCATAGAACTATATTTTGGCTACAGAGGTTGGGTCAATTCCAATAGTATTGTCTTAATGCTTAGTGGTATAAACTATAAACCATCAGCCAATAAAATAGATTTGTTCCAACTCCTATTTGTTCGTGGAGCTTCTAAATCTACATTAGTTTGTACTTAAACAACAATAACTGGAGGAACAAATGATAAAAGAACTCATATATTAGATTTGTAGGACTTCTTGCATGACAAAAGAACTCATATATTAGAGGGAATCATTATATGGGATGACTATGATGGGAATTTAATCATGTCCAATCATGCTATATCTGTGTTATTGTTGCGTCTTTTGAAAACAAAATAACACTTGAATTGAACAAAATAGAGTTCAATTTTTTTTGGGGCTGTAGAAAGATTCAAAATGAAATGCTTGGAGAAACATCTGAGCATGTTATTCCATTTGAAGTTCTTGGGATAATGGTAAATATTCCATAGCATCTTTGCCTGGTTCAAAGTATGCCTGTAAGAGCACACAAGTATGTTTCAAGTAGAATTCTTATCCTCAAATACTCATAAGTAGATCAAGTTCAACAAGTTCTTGAAGTGTGGGTGAGAGCTTCATCAAAAGGTTTGGTGCAGTGAATTCAACAGAATAAAAGATTTTCAGATTCAAAGCTCAAGAAATGTTAAGAGTTTTGGAGTGTCTTCAAGGAATTTTTTAGGGGATTTCACCATGGTCAGATTTGTTAGTTTCATCACCCAAGGTCACCTTTAAGAAAAGAGCTGTTTTTAGCTTGTTCATCACCATTTTTGTAAAGAAAATTATATTCTGATTTTGTAATATTTGACCAAAGCCCACACTATTTTTAGTTTTCCGTTACTTTTAGCATCTTGTATTTATAGCTTGAAGTCAGCTATTGTTGGATTATCTATCTCATCACATGAGAGATGTGAGCATTTGAAAGATAAATTGTAATGATTTTAATCGTCAATTCAATTGGTAGTCACATGTTATAGGATTAGAATTAGAGGATGAGATAATTTGTAATAAAAATTGCACGTCATGTAAGTAGTTGTAGCTAGAGTTGAAGTCCAGTCAATTTATTTCATTTATTTTCATGTAGTTTTTTAAATAGTATAGATAGGTGTCTTTTTTTCACTTACTTTCATCAATAGTAATTCTTATGCTTGCATGCTTGGAGCTACTATTCATTAAGAATTAATGTTAATGTTGTTTAGAATTTGTTATTCACTCAATGACATTTATTATGCCTATCTTGCTAATAAATGTTTATAGAGATGTCTCATTAAATGTGCAGAGAGTTAAATTGCTTTAGCAAATTTGAAAGCTTTGTATTGCATGTTAGGTCAAAGGTGAAGATCATGGCTTTGTAACGAGTCTTGCATTTAATTTATAACAGTTTCTATGTTTATGTGTTTTAGCTTATCCAATCTATGTGTACTTTCCTTGCTTGGTTAGTGTTGAAAGAGTATTTTAGCCTTCTATCCAAGGCAAAACTAAAAAGGCATACATTTACATTTTATATAGAATGAATGTACCACCCCAAAAATTATTGTAAAGATTGTAAATTGCAAGTACATATTGACGAGTTTTAAGTTAGTTTTTATTTTACAGAGAGCTTCCCATTTTAATTCGAAGAACAATTCTAATGCACATCAGTTCTGTTTTTTGTCGCACTAAAAGGTGCAAATTAAAACACTAACATTAATCATTGAACTTTTTTAGCTTGCAAGTTTTTCAAGTTCCTAACAAGTTTTACAACTATGATCTTATTATCTTATATACATTGTCTTCATAGTATGTCCACTTAGAAAGTCTTTCTAACTTCTACTCATTTATCTGTCAATATTCTTAGAGACTTTACCTTAACGTGTACTTTGTGCCATTTGTATTGATTAATTCAGCCTTTACCTTAATGTATACTTTGTGTCATTTGTATTTGATTAATTTGGCTAGAACATATTGATATTTGCATTTGTTAAAGATGTAAAATTAAGAAAAACATTCTTTCGAATACTACAAGATTTGGATTAACCTCTTGTGGATGCTGTCCATGGAGATGATGTGGGAAATGCCTTCTCGATTGAGTCAATGAATGGTAGTATTTGTACATTTTTCTTGAATGTTTTGTCTCAAAGGATATATATTCTCCTTTTATCCGTTTTCTTATTTCCAATACTAAATGACTAAATTAAAAGAGTAAAATCATGCATAAGAAAATTTGAGACTTGGAAGATTTAAAAAACCCATAATCTTGTATTTCATGTGAAGATTGAACTGTGAGAAAATACCAATCCGTTTTGCATATGTGAGTGTTTTTAATGAATGCACTTTATATTACATCAGAGAAATATGAAACTTACATCAGCTTGACAAGAGGATTGCATGGAAAGTCTCATTTTGTAAAATTTAGAAAGCCAACATCGATCATTACACAAACAAACAAGCTTAGCTTTCACAAGTACAGCCAAGATCTGCTTGAAAAGTCTCTTCTTCCTTAGGAGACCAATGGAAAAAAAAACTGAGTTGTCTAGCAAAGTGCTTTAAAAATATCATTGAACTTAGAAGAGTCCCTAAAGAGAGGCCTTACCAAAAGGGCGACAACACATAAATAGTTAAATTCAAGAACGTAACCATGTCCAAAATGTACGCCAGAAATACACACCTAGAATACATTACCAATCAGCAACTCTCTTCCACATTGGATGCGTGAATACTGTTATTGCAACCTTGTATAGTCTTGATTTAATTTCCAAATCTTGGTGAAGAACTTTTTACCATTATACTTTTCATGTTAAAGAAGCCCTTGATTTCCAAATTGTTTAGTAGTGCTTTTGCCATCACAGTTTAGGATCATTCACCTCCATTCTTGTTCAACAGTGAAGCAATATTAGCATTGTCACTCAATCATAAAGTGCTTTCCAAAATATTATGCATGTATTTTTTATTTTAGAGATTAGATTCTTATATTACATCAAAGGAACATGATAATTATATCAACTTAACAATAGGATTACATATAATTTTTGAAGTCTCCTGTAAAGATACAAAAGATACATATGAACCTGCATTGTCAGAGACTATATATCCTCACAAAAGCAAGCAATATCAACTTTCGGAATCATGGTCTAATTCTTCTTAAGCTGAGCGAAGAACCACACTATGGAAATGTAGCCTTACATCTTGTCTTCCACAACAAGCAAATTACAGACGACCAAATTGTCTTCCAAAGTATTTTTCAACAATCATTGCTCATTTAAGAGTCACTAAAGAGAGGTAATTGTCAATTAAGGAAGAAATACTTATAGTCATCCTATAATCATGCCCAAAAAGGATTGACAAAAGCTCACCTGTAGAAGACATGACCAACTAGTTCTTCTCTCCTACATAGATTGCATAATGAATTTGCTATTCTAGCCTTGTGCAGTCTTTATTTTAACTGCTGAACCTTGGTGAAGAATTTGCTACCCTAAGAATTTGTATTTGAAAGAATCCCCTGATTTGGAAATGTTTTGGCAGTTCTTTTCTCATCATGTTTTAGGATCATTCACCCTTACTGCCTGTTCAACTGTGAAGAAATAGCAATGGTGTGGCTTATTAAATTATATATGTCTTTTGTCATATAGTTATTTTGATAAGGGTATGATCCTTGAAGTGGTGATTTGGAAGACAGCTTTTGGGGATCACTTTGCAGATAACTTTAAGGCCGTTTTGCCTCCTGTTTAATTTTTGTGCTTGATTTGAATCATGGCAATTGTTCTTTTAATGCAGCTCAAAGATATCTGAACGAAAAGCACCTTTCTGCAAATATCTTGTCAGCAAACAAAGGTAGGAGGACAAGCTGTCCATGCTGGATATCTAAAGTCCATATTGGTCTTAGCACATCACATGGTCCCCCATTGTTGCAATTGAGATAGATAGTTACCCGTTGGCCTTATCAATGACAGACATCACAAATCTGAAAGAAGCTCTAACTTGAATTCTGTGAACATTTAAACTCTGTAGTGACTAAAATTTGTCATTGAGCATCACTAATCACAAACCTTACCATTCATTTCCTTGCAACATTTGCTCTTGCATCCCTTCAAAGTGTGCAAATGTCCCACACCAACAAGGCCATTCTTTAAACCCCACCTTTCCTGGACTAAAGGAAGCATTCAAGTGCCATTTCTAGTATTTTGTCAGCATCTTGGGAGAAAAAGGGAAGGATGAATAAAAGATGCACCCGGCTGCTGAAATTTTATTCACAAGTGTGAAATTAAATTACACCTCTTTTGTTTTTGGCTTTCTTATGAATTGGTTTTTGATAGAAATCATTTCATCTTACTAGGTTTTCTTTTCACTTGTAGACCATTACTTTATATTTTATGCTTTAATGCAGACTTCTACTTGTTCATATGCATCCCATTCTATTTTTACTTCATCATGTAAACTATTTTTTTGTTGGTTGTTACAGCATGGGAAACTCTTTGGCCTCAAGAACGAAAGCGTCAACGGGCATTCTTTCTGTTTGGACTTGAATTAATTTTGCAATTAAATATTGATGGGACAAGGATGTTCTTCGAGACATTTTTCCAGCTGCCTGAGTGGTAAGGTTTCAACACAAGGTGGAGTTACATTTATGAGTTTTTACATTATATTAAAGCTTGAAATACTTCATGCTATTTCATGTAATTAATATTATGCAATGAAGAAATTTTAATAGAGGAGTTCCTAGAAGTCAACTCTTTTATTGGATTACACATAGCAACTGAAGGATTAGGAACAAAACTAAAATTGTAAATCCTAGAAGTTTAGTGCAAAGAAAATATCAGCCCCTCATTTGTTATTTCGAAAAGTGTGTTGATCTGTAATTAGCGTGGATATTTTATTACATAATTCACTAAACAGATCCTATTCAAACTAAATGTAAATTGACTGATAAAGTTGTTCCATGTGCAGAATTATAGAAAAAACAGTCCTTATGTATGAAGTTAATGTAATGTCCCTGTTTTCCGGCTCGCCAAAATAGACATTAATTTAATTAATTAATTTAAGCATAAAAAGTGCATTCATAAGGTAATATTAAATAATTAAATTAATGAGGCATTATAAAGTGACGTTAAGGTAATATTTTAAAGACATTTTAATAAAGTCACTTTATAATAAAGTGTTGATATGTTTTTGGCGGGAAAATGAAAAGGAGTTATAGAAAGGATGGAAGAGCGCATTTGTGCATTATGCTGGATTATTATTTTTATTTGGTCTTTGGTGGAGCTCTTCAGAGTCTGAAACCCTAGGTGTGAATTCCTACGGGTATCTAGTTTTGGTGGTGAAATATTCCACCCTAGCTGGATTTAGGCGGATTCATTCAAGATTCACACTTGCATGATAACACAGTGGTTCTAAGTTTGTGAGTCTCTTGCGGAGACAAATTTGTGGAGTAACAAAATATCACTTGCATTCGAGATATTATATAAGTAGGTCGATTTTGCTTATGGGCGAAGTCATGGTTGATGGACATGTATTGGCTAATAGTTTGGAGTAGGCATCTGACATTTGCAGACTTCTAGACCCTTGCGTGGTTAACATTTTCCATCTAAAGAAGGTCTATCATTGGCATAAGGAGTCGTGGGCTTTAGGACTAGGTCATGTGCTCTAGATGAGGTTGTGGAAACTTCATTTTTCCATCGCTACTCTTCTTAAAGCTAGCCATTGCCTTTATTTATTCTTTCAGACTCTAACAAAAGGGGGCGTAGGAATTCTGAGTGTTAAATGCATTGGGGGTGACGTGTGGAGCTGGCTATGAAGGCGTGAGTTGTTGAGGAGGGGCAATTTGTCTTTGCTAGGTGTTGCAGACCTGCTGAGCATAATTCTTTGAAGAGGGAAAACAGCCACATTAATGGACATTCATTTATTTCTGCTATGATTCTTATCTGCTAGATGTGACATTTCCAAGCCAGTTGTGGCTATCCATAAAGAGCCATCTCATAACAGAGCGTTGTAGAAAGGAGCTGTGTGGGTTAAGTTTGCTGCTATGAAAAGGACTAAACATCACCTTCAGCTTGGTATCACAACTCCAGTGAGTCGACCTGTGTATGACTTATTTCCAAGTCAGAAAAATGTACTGATTTGAATGTTATGTCTGTAATCTGTATCTGAATATGTCTACTGTTGCTATCAATTATTGTTGAGAAATATAGATGTTGATTCTATGCTTCATTTGAATGTGATGAATGGTCTTCCAATCTGAAACAATGCAATATATGATATTCTCCATTTATTGAGTTAAATATATGAGATTTGCATACACCAAAATCATTGAAAAGTATTCAGTTCAGTCAACATGCTATTAGTTTGACAAAATGTTCACATATGTCAAACAGGAAAAATTGTAAAAATATCGTCCATTCCAAGAGGGGACTTGATAGTTTAGTGTTGTTAAGTTTAGTTAACAATGGATGGAAGTATGTATAAACAAGAATAGAGCATAAAACACCTATGTTACCCCAAGTTTCTAGGACGAGGACGATAGGGGACAGGGGGACCCGTATCGGGAATGGGGACGGGAGGGACGGCAATTTTTAGGGGACGACTATTAAAAAATAGGGAAAATTTAAAAATATAGAAAATTTCAAATATTCATTTGATAAAGCAATCATATACATCATAGAACCTTAACACATAATATTAGAGTTCAATTGATATTTTCATTTCATAGAAAGCAACAAACAAATGAAGTTTTAAGAAATTTAATTGCATTCATTGAAAATGTGGCATGCACATATATATTATATAAAAATTACATCAAAATGCCCAAAGGCTACAAGTTTCAACTAGAAAATCAAAATGACAAAAATAGAAATATCAAATATGCAATTGTCCCTAATTAGCATCCCCTAATATTGCATCAAAATCAGAGTCTGAGTCACTGCCACTATGAGAGGCTATCTCATCTTGATCCAATGGAACCCCAAGCAACATTCCAATGTGCAATTGGAGTTTGACGATTGTCGATCTTGAAGCCGCAAGGCACTATGCACAACCACTAGCTTCTTCGATCGTCTAGAGGTAAGTCTATTCCTCTTGACTAAATGGATGAAGCTATATTTAGACCAATTCCTCTCTGTAACAAAGGAACTAGCAACCTGTAAAAGGAGACGAGTGAAAAGGATCCTCAACTCTGGTGCATCCTTGCCATGCCATGACCACCATCCAATGGGGTCAATTTGAGCTAATGTAGTTTTATCCATACTCGTCTTTGGTCTACTAAATGTTGGGCCACATAGCTCACAAAGGCTAGCCACCATGCCCTAAGTTTTCCAGACTCCTCAATATACATTTTCCCAAGGGCCTTCATGAAGCCATCTTTCTGTTAGTTTTCAGCTTAGAAATGCAAATAAGCAGAAAATACAACACATAGAACAATGAACACAGTATTTTACCCTGGAAAAACCCTCCTACTCGAGGGAGAAAAACCCAGCAAAATATTCTCTTATAAATCAGAATAATAAGTGCAGAAATTGCATACAAAATCAGGCCCTAGAATAGGTTGAGTCTCATACAATAAGTAATGTCACTTCTCCTTGAAGGGAATCTTGAATGCACAAAATTATGATACTTCTTCTTGAATTGAATCTGCTGCTTAGAAGGAGAATCTGCTGCTGAATAATGCGAATTGGAATGGAATGATTTGATGATAAAATGAGAGGACTCTATCCCCTTTAAATAGCAAGCTAGGTGATCACCTTTCTAGGGCCGACCTAGAAAAATACAAATTTTGTTTATAATGTGAAGGCCGACCTGCCTTAAATTAATTTTATTTAAGAGAAAACATCTCCCGAAGCTACAAAACACTAACACTCCCTCTTAGCTAGGGAGGTATTTTCAAATATCCTCGTCATGGAGTCTCTCAACATGACGCCCACAATGGCTACACCCATTTGTGAAAAAAAAACACATCTCAGTCTTAGAGATGGACAAGGGTTCGCCATGGAGTCTCTCAACATGACGCCCACAATGGCTACACCCATTTGTGAAAAAAAAACACATCTCAGTCTCAGAGATGGACAAGGGTTCGCCATGGAGTCTCTCAACATGACGTCCACAATGGCTACACCCATTTGTGGAAAAACACATCTCAGTCTCAAAGATGTACAAGGGCTCGTCATGAAGTCTTTCAACATAACGTCCACAGTGGCTACACCCATTTGTTGAAAAACACATCTCAGTCTCAAAGATGTACAAGGGCTTGTCATGGAGTCTCTCAACATGACGTCCACAATGGCTACACCCATTAGTGGAAAAACACATCTCAATTTCAAAGATGTACAAGGGCTTTCACCTCATGTTTCTCCATCTTAGAGAAATATACACTACAAGGGCTTTCACCTCATATTTCTCCATCTTAGAGAAATATACACTACAAGGGCTTTCACCTCATATTTCTCCGTCTCAGAGAAATATACACTACAAGAAATCTTCATGATGTTGTGACTCCCTCTGGAGCTCCAAGTACCCACATCAACCTCCTGACCTCCTCGTCTAAGATAGCCTCTGTTGGTTTGTCAGACTCCCTCTAAATGTCATTTCCTCCTCTTCGAAGTAACTAATCGCAATGACAATCTGTATAGGTTCTCCTGATGAATGCCAATCACACGAGTTGAATTTAAGTTGGAGTTCTTTGACCATGCAAGAACATTTCCTTTAGAGAAGGCAACCTTGTACCCTTTGTCCTCCAAGGCTGAAATGGAGACAAGGCTCCTTTTGATCCCAAGTACGAACAATACATCACTCAAATGAAGAGGAATACCTGAATCTAGTTAGAAGGAAGTGGCCCCATCTCCCTTTACAGCATAGCTAGCATCATCTCCAATTATCACTTGTAAGTTAGACTCTTTCTCTACTAAGTCTGTAAGATGCTCTCTATAGCATGTGATGTGACGTGAAGCACCACTATCTATCAACCAAGTATCATTGTCAGATTGTATATTACTTGAAAGAGTGGAGATGAATAGGAAACCTTCTTAATCGACTTTAGAACTTGGCTCCTTTTGAGATGTCTCTATGTCAATTTCTGCAGTAGAAACATGTTGCGTTGACTTTAATTTGCAATCTCGGGCATAGTGTCCATACTTGTCGCACCTATAACACTGAATATGAGAGAGATCCTTCTTTTTTGATTTTGGAACAGAATCTGATTTTCTGTCTCTATTCCTCTTTCTTCCTTTGCCTCTTTCTCTATAAGTATGTGCAACAAGAACTTGATTTTCTACATCATGAGAGTTTTGCCCAATTCCTCTTGTTGCCAATCTGGTTTCTTCTTGAATATAGTTAGCTCGAAGATGATCAAACTTGGGCAACTTGGATCTCCCACTAATGCTCTAAATAAAAGGTTCCCAAGATTGGGGAATACCATTTATATCCCCAATAGTGCTCAACTGATCTCTCAAATCAGAAATCTTCATAAAGAATGAGATGACTGAATCTTTTTTAGCCATTTTTACATGATGAAGCTGTTGTCTCAAAGCAAGGGCTCTACTGGTATTGTTGATCTCATACAATCCTTTTAGAGTATCAAACATTTCTTTAACTGTCTTCATCTTGGAGATGATTGGTACTAGGTGATCCATCACGGAATCTATCATGATCTTTCTAGCCTTCGTGCCATTTTTCTTCCACTGGATTTTCTCTGTGTCTTCAGACGGCTCAAGCATGTCATTTTCTACAAATTCTAGAAGATCATTTTCCTCTAATGCAATGAGTACCCTGGGTTTCCAAGAGTTGAAGTTTGAAGCTCCATCAAGCCTATCTTCTACCTTGACACCGGTCACCATCTTCTTTTTCTGAGAACCCTAGGTTTCTACAATAATTCGCCTTCAAGGCCTGCCCTAGTTCGCTTTCAAGATCTGCCCTTAGGTCTGCAATAATTCGCCTCTTTAGATCTGCAATAATTCGCCTTCAAGGTCTGCCCTAGTTCGCCTTCAAGGTCTGCCCTTAGGTCTACTCTGAATGGGAATGATATTCAATGAAAAATGCTTAGACAAATCTGATCAGATCTTTTCTAAACCCACTCTAATACCATGATAGTTTTCAGATCAAAAAGGCAAATAAGTAGAAAATACAACACATAGAAACAATGAACACAATATTTTACCTTGGGAAAACCCTCCTACTCGAGGGAGAAAAACCCAGCAAAATATTCTCTTATAAATCAGAATAATAAGTGCAGAAATTGCATACAAAATCAGGCCCTAGAATAGGCCGAGTCTCATACAATAAGTAATGTCACTTCTCCTTGAAGCGAATCTTGAATGCACAAAATTATGATACTTCTTCTTGAATCGAATCTGCTGCTTAAAAGGAAAACCTGTTGCTGAATAATGCAAATTGGAATGGAATGATTTGATGATAAAATGAGAGGACTCTATCCCCTTTAAATAGCAAGCTAGGTGACCTCCTTTCTAGGGCCGACCTAGAAAAATACAAATTTTGTTTATAATGTGAAGGCCGACCTAAATTAAATTAATTTTATTTAAAAGAAAATATCTCCTGAAGCTACAAAACACTAACACTTTCACCTCTTCATCATCACATGGAGACACTCTCTCAGGTCTTGTTGCATACCATTTGGGATTTAGAGCATAGGCAGTCATATGAATTGGGGCATTCATAGTGATCATTGTTTTTTTTTGGTTACAATGTAAATGATAGCTGCTAGTGCAAACATAGAACACAAAAACACAAAAAAACCCTCCTAAATATTTGAAATTTTAACAAAAAACAAAAAAAATGCAAAAAAAATTGTAAAAATAACCAAAAAAGAATGAACTTACCTCAAATGATGGAGACTTGACCTTCTTTTTCCCTTTGCTCACTTCTCTTTTCTTCTCTCACTTGGTTTCCCACAATTGTGCTCTTCTTTCACTCTTCACAATTTCACAAATGGAACAAATGAGTTATGTTTTTTTGTTTTGAATGGTATATTGTTGTTTTTAGGTTTAGGTTTAAAGGAAAAGCCCCCACACCCCTTTACTTTTTAATAATTTTGTTTTATTTTTTAAAAGCAACTTATAACCTGCTGGGCCGTAAGGGATGGCTAGTCGTCCCCAGTACAGTCGAGGGATATCTAGGCGTCCCTTGGCCATACTGAAGACAACTAGCTATCCCATTTCATTTCCTGCGTTTTCATAGACGTCCCCAGGATATTTCAGAATTCTTTTTGCTAATCGGGGACAACATGGGGATGTTTCTGAGGCGTCCTTGTGTCTCTAGGACTTTTCTAACCAAGGATGCCCCTAAATATGCTGGGTACGCGCCCCCAGGTTACATAGTAAAACAAACATAACAAGGAGAGAAAGAACAACATAGACATAATTTGATGTTGTTTTGTGTCTAGTAGGAAAGGCTATCTACCTTTTACCTATTTAGAGTTGTTTATTGTTAGAGACCTTAATCATAGTGTATACATGTTGCCTTGAACCAAGCACATCCATCTTGGTGAGATTCTCCTATTTTGCATCCAATAAGGAGCATAAGCCAGCAAAAGACATTGCTTTTCCTTTCTCCCTCATAATGGTCCTAATAGAGGAAAATTGTGTAGAGTAATACATATCATATGGCAGCTTTAATCTCTCAACGATGATCTCAATTATGTCACAATTCTTTTCAAGGCTTCTCCAAGTGAAATAGAAGATCCTTCACCCACGTTAATAGTTCTCAATTTTGTGAAACACCTATTTATCAAAAGCATGTAGTTTGCAATTCAATATTTAAACCCTCAACTTATCAACCTTCTCAATCAATTTCTTCAGCTGATCCAACATAGGCTTTAGGATATTTTGACTTTTGGAGGTGAAAGTGAAGTGCGGGTGAAACATGGGTCTTGTAGTTTGATCCTCTTGATGATTGTAGGCATCTTTCTTGGCAAATGGCATTTTTAAAATCCCACATGCAATTTTCATTGGTCTTCAAAGTAATACCAATGGATGATTCCCAAAGTCTGACAATTGTGTTCCGTCAACATTGGAAACCTTGGAATTCTTTCAATCTACCAAGAATTTAATTCCACAAAAAAATCTACAAATTCTGATAAAATTTGTATCATTGAGAAGAGCTTTGAAAATTATTGGTTTTACCAAAAAATTTTATACCTTTATTGAACCATGTTAGGGTAAAGCACCCTTTTTGCAAAGCAAGTGACTTCCTACTAATCTCTACCAACGATGAAATAGATTTGAAATGGTAAGGAGAGTTTATGTTAATTCTAGAAACATCCTACTCAACCACATTTTTTTTAACTATTCTCAAGCTTTCCAAATTGAACTAAAGATCAAAGGTCCTCTGGTATGACACCTAAAATTCTCAAACAAGAGGCCCACTAGGCCAAGGCCTTTCCAAACAAGCTTATATTTAGGATACTCTCTACAAATATTATGCAAGACCAACACCTACCGAGGCTGACATCCATAAAGAGCCTTGAGTATCCACTTCACAACCAAAGAAACACCTTGGATACACAAGTTCTTTAGGCCCATGCCACCAAAAATCCTAGGCCTACAACACCACTCCCAATTAACCACATGTCTTCTTTCACCTTCCTTCCCATCTGACCAAAGAAAGGTCTTAATCAACTTTTTCAAACTACCACATATGAGAAGAGCACACTAACCATGTAGAAGAGAAAAACATGAAATATGAAGAGAAAACCTTTTAGTAGATTTGGAATCTACTGGCAATTAACAAAAAATTAGTATGCTACTTACCCATCTTTTTGACAACCTTACCATAACCCACTCCCACATCTCTTTCAAAGAAGGCTCTAGTGCAAAAGGAATACCCAAATACCTCACTTTCTTGCTTGGACCTCCCCATCCCCAACCATCCTTAACAAGTCAATTAGGAAGTTCTTATTTCTAGCTTAGAATTGTGGGTGTATGCATAGCAAGTTTAGAACCAAAATCATTACAATAGCAATCTAGTCTACTTGGCAAAATTCTGAACTTCTCTTCCTATAACATAGGGAATAAAGCAATGTCATCAACAAATGAACACTCTAAAAGACTTAAATTATTTGGAAGGATCAATCCTTAAAGAGGAGGGCCCAAACATGAATGCCTTAAAACATGATGCAAGTCCTCAACAACAAGAACAAAGAGGGTGTGTGTCAAAGGGAATCCCTACATAATTGACCTTTGCAACTCAAAAGGAGATGATAAAACTCTATTTACAGTAACTTGAGCAGTAGCATCTTGTAAGGGCACATCTACATCTACAAAATATCTCCCCAAACTCCAAGGACCTCATGACATCCAATATGAGCATCCATTCAATCCTATCATAAGCCTTTTCAAAGTCAATTAGAGCCATACACACATTCTGTCCAAAATCTTTCACCCAATTCATTCCTTTCCAACTAGTAAGAAGATTCTCCAAAATATACCTCTCCTTAACAAAATTGGTTTGATTAGGAGAGATAATATTGCCGAAAGGCACATTTAACAAAGTGATAACACTTAATTCATTCATTTTTAATTTCCTATCATGTGTTGCCAATGTAAATCTCAAGTGGGAGAATGTTAGGATTAGATATCATTCACTTGTAAATCTTAAGTTCTAATTAATTGCATTTAATTATGTAGATGGTAAATAATGTATGATTTCCAAATGTTATGGAGTGGGAAAAATGAGATGCCTATGTGAAGGTAGGGACATTATTTATTCTTTGGGATACTTGGAATATTGTGTGATAAGGCATTGAATAAGGATGTTACATTCAAAAGGTCAAAATTGAGAGTTATAAATAGTTGCAAAGAATCTTCTTAATTTGGATATTATGACAAGACATTGAATACCCTCATGAAACACCTAGATTTGGGAATTTGGTCATTATGACTGTAATTTATGATGTGCATGAGATGTGTGAAATTTGTAAGAAATGCTAGAGGAGTTAATTTTTATTCTAGATTGTTTTATAATGGCCATGTAGAGCCAGATTTTCGTTATGGCTCATGGTTTCGACTCATTGATTTGGGATAACACTTCATTTTTTGCTTCTGATTTTCCTATATAATTGAAGCATGGGATGGAGGCATAGTTCGCAAACTCGGACACAAAGACTGCTTGGCAAGCCAAAATAATTAGACGTGGAGAGTACTTAGGAAAAACTCGGCAAAACTCAACACCTTAAAAAACACTTACATTTTAAAAAAAAAACATAATTGAAAAAGCTATAAATTTTATGCAAAATATAGCTACAAATGTATCAAATGAGTTTGGAGGTCTAGGGGCAATTCCCCAGCAGGGTTGAAGGGCAGCGCCCCTAGTGGGGTTGAGGAGTAGCACCCCTCATAGGGTCCAGGGGTAACACCCCTTGTGCATTCCTTGTCACTATATAGGGTAGGGTTGAGGGGTGGAGCCCCCGCCACCAAGCCCAAATGAAGACCTTCAAAACCACACAAGCCTTCATGGTGCAAACCTTTTTCATAATTTTTTGAAAGGCAAGAAACAATGCTTATAAATCCAAAAAGATAGACTTTTTGTAGTGTCTAACCCACATTTTTTTCCCTCCCATGAGTTAAATGAAAAAATGCACTAATTTTTTAGTGAGTACTCGCCAAAAATTCGATGAGTTTTTCAAAAAGACTTTTGCAAAACAACTCAGCAAGTAAACCTCACCAAAAATCGTGGAGAGAAAAAAGGGTGAGTACTTGGTGATTCACTAAGTATGCAAATCATGGATGGAGGTTTGTAAGGTTCTTTTGCATGTGCTCTTATGTTGCAAATTACTACCAATTAGATGGATAAGTGGATTGTATTTGTTGATGTTATAGCAGCTTCGGTCGTGTTACTTCCAGCCATCTCCTTACGTTATTTGATAAATTAAATAATAGCAAAAGATGCTATTTAATTTATAAGCTTCAAGAGGCACGATTTTATTAAATGAAGAGTTGCATTTCATGAGGCCAACCTCACACTCCAATATTTGCGATTCTTCATCTAGGCGTGATCTTCCATGGAGAGACTTCATTTACTATTGGTGGCCAACTTCTTAATTATTTGTTATATTACTTATTAAGGCTGACTTGAAGATACTTGAAAAGGCACGTCTCATCTCCACTCATGTATATATACTCGATGAGTTTCATTCATTCGATCATCCAATTCAGTTCATTCATATTCAGTCTGAGTTCTTCAAGTGCGAATTTGTATCTAGAGCAGATTGATAATTGTGAGATCCTTATTAGCAGATTACTTCTATCAGTTCTGTAATTACATCAGATTGTTGGCCTTCTTATTGGCTTTTTGTAAGGAGACATTCTTATTGTGATTCAATAATATAAGAGATATTATTGGCTGGGTTTTTCTCCCTCAAGAGGAAGGATTTCCCAAGGTATCTGCTGTGTATTGTGTTGTTATTTGAATTAATTTCTGTGCATTCAAATTTGTTCATTAAATTTAACATGGTATCAAAGCCAGGTTTGAGAAGATTGTGATCAGATTTGATACTACAGCGATACTCTATTCTCTTCGTCTCAATTCTTTGTCTATCTCTACCTCAATCAAGATGGTGAACGGATTGAAGATCGAGGATAGACTCAAGGGAGCATCCAACTATACATCATGGAGGTTTAGGATAATTTGGCTGAGTTTGTGGAGACCAAAGTTCCCGAACCTGAAGAGGAAGAAGAGAAGTTGCAATGGAGGACGAAAGACATCAAGGCAAAGAAGATGTTGGTTGATTCTGTAAAGGACCACATTGTTCCTATTGTCTCTAAGTTGAAGACTGCAAGGGAGATGTTCAAAACATTGGAGGAGATGTACGAAATCAACAACACTAGCCGAGCACTCGCGCTGAAGCAACAACTACACCATGTGAAGATGGCGAAAGGAGAAATAGTGATTGCCTACTTCATGAGGATTTCAAAATTGAGAGATCAACTCTCCACAATTGGTCATGTGGTTGATGATAAAGACTTGACAATGCTTGCTCTCAACGGTTTGCCATTATCATGGGAGTCCTATATTTAAGGAATTAGTGCAAGATCCAAACTTCCGAAGTTTGATTGCTTGAGGGCCGATTGCATTCAAGAAGAGTATAGATTGGTGGGTAGAGGCATTGGTCAAAGTTCATCTAATGAAGATATTCATGTTCTCACCTCCCAAGCTTCGAAGAAGAAGGGAAAAGATGGAAAGAAGGGATTCTTCAAGAGGAATCAAGATAAGGGAAATAATGGTGCTCCTTCCTCCAAGAAAAAGAGAGATTTGTCCAAGATCCAATGCTTTAGGTGTGATAAGTTTGGTCACTTTGCTAAGCATTGTCCAACTAGACCTAAGCAACAAGCCACCGTTGCAGATGTTGATGATGCTTCTCCTGAGAAGGATTCATGTGAATACTTATTCTACTCGGCATTGTCAAGCAGTGTACCCACAAACACCAACACTTGGCTAATCGACAATGGTGCTTCTCGACACATCACGGGTTTCAAGGAGCACTTATCAAGCTTGGTGGAAAGAGATTCCTCCGAACAAGTCATCATTGGAGATGATGCTAGCTACTCCATGAAAGGAATTGGGACCTCTACTCTTCACTTGGATTCCGGCATCACACTTCAGTTGAGCAATGTTCTTTATGTTCCAAGAATCAAGTGCAATCTCATTTCAATTTCAGCCCTAGAAGATAAAGGATATCAAGTTGCCTTCTCCAAAGGCAAAGTACTTGTGTGGATGGAAAATTCCAGCTTCAAGGATGCTCAAGTAATTGGAGTTAGACATGAAAGTCTCTATAGACTTTGTACGCGTCCTCTACAGGCATTAGTTCATGATTCTTCAAGTTTATGTGATCTTTGGCATCGAAGATTGGCTCACCTTCACTTCCGAGCCTTACCTATCATGGAGAAGATGGTGATGGGTCTTCCTAAGTTCAATCAGGAGCATGAAGGAACTTGCAAAGGTTGTGCATTAGGTAAGAATATAAAAGCTCCTTTCCATAGTAGAGAAAATAGATCTAAGTGCATTTTAGACCTTATTCATTCTGATTTATGTGGACCTATGTCTGTTCCGTCTTTGAGTGGATTTTTGTATTATGTTCTGTTTATTGATGACCACTCTAGAAAGACTTGGATTTATTTTTTGAAAACTAAAGAGTCTGAGGAAGTGTTAGGAAGGTTTAAGGAGTTCAAGCCTTGGTAGAGAATCTTTATAGTAAAAGAATCAAGGTCCTCAGATCAGATAATGGTGGAGAATACACCTCCGGCAGCTTTAGGGATCTTTGTATTGATACAGGGATTAAGAGGGAGTTTTGTGTCCCCTATAATCCTCAACAGAATGGTGTTGCAGAGAGAAAGAACAGGATGATCGTGGAAGTAGCAAAAGCCATGATCCATGACTAGGATCTACAAACCTTCTTATGGGAAGAAGCTTCTAGGACTGCTGTATATGTTCAGAACAGAAGCCCTCACAAGGTCTTGGAGAATATGACTCCGGAAGAAGCCTTTACAGGGAAGAAGCCCAAGGTTAGTCATTTGAGGATCTTTGGATGTCCTGTCTATGTTCATGTTCCAAAAGAGAAGAGAACTAAGTTGGAGCCTTCTGGCAAGAAGGGAATCTTTGTGGGCTACAGCGAGACATCAAAAGCCTACAAAATATACATTCCTGGACAGAAGTTGATCAAGATCAATAGGGATGTCACATTCGAGGAAGATGTTGCATTTAGGAGATCCAGGGGCACTCATATGGAGATTGATAATGAAGAATCACCTCAGGATATGGAAGTTGACCATACTCCTGAGATTCAGAGGGAGACTTCAAAACCGAAAGAAGATATTGATCTTGTTGAACCCTTGGAACCTATTGATGGGCCTACTGACATTATTATTGGGAGAAAGAGACCTCTATGGGCCATGCATACTATGCAAGAGGCTGAAAGCTTTGCAGCTCCTAGAGGCACATTCACAGAAAGTAAAATGCCACATAAGTTCTCCAGTTATGTTGCCTTGATGAGTCAGATTATTGATTCCGAGCCTTCCTGTGTTGAGGAAGCATCTAGTCAACAGGTTTGGAGAGATGCTATGGCAGAGGAGTACCAATCAATTCTCAAGAATGATGTTTGGGACATTGTTCC
Source organism: Sequoia sempervirens (assembly GCA_007258455.2). Taxonomy (NCBI): domain Eukaryota; kingdom Viridiplantae; phylum Streptophyta; class Pinopsida; order Cupressales; family Cupressaceae; genus Sequoia; species Sequoia sempervirens. Next base: position 138,282,232 of record VDFB02000015.1, read on the forward strand.
TAGACCCGAGGGTAAGTCTATGGTATCTTCAAAATGGCTCTTTAAGATCAAGCATGCTGCAGATGGGAGCATTGAGAAGTACGAGGCAAGATTTGTGGCTCGTGGGTTTTCTCAAAAAGAGGGAGTTGATTACGAAGAAACATTTGCTCCTATTGCTCGCTATACTTCTGTCAGAACCATCATTGCTATTGTTGCATCTAGAGGATGGAAGATTCACCAAATGGATGTGAAGACAACGTTTCTGAATGGTGTGATCAAGGAAGAAGTTTATATCAAGCAACTTGATGGATTTGAGGTTCATGGGAAGGAGTCTCATGTTTGCAAGCTGAAGAAGGCCTTATATGGTCTTAAGCAGGCTCCTCGTGCATGGTACGAAAGGATTGATCGGTACCTGTCAAGTTTGGGCTTCTTGAAGAATGATGCTGACTCTAATCTCTACTTCAAGGTAATCAATGGTGAAGCATTAATTTTGGTCTTATATGTTGATGATTTGATTCTTACTAGAGAAGATCACCTGATTCTCGAGTGTAAGAAGGAATTGACTTCTGAATTTGAGATGAAGGACCTTGGGCTCATGCATTACTTCATTTGATTAGAAGTCTGGCAAAAACCAGATGAGATGATTCTAAGTCAAGGGAAGTACACCATTGACATACTTAAGAGATTTGGTATGATGGATTGCAAATCCATGTCTACACCCATGGAGACCAATCTACACAAATTGAAGGAGGCTGCAGCTAGTTCAGACTTAGTGGATCCTACATTGTACAGGTAGCTGATTGGGTCCTTGATGTATCTAGTTAACACTAGACCAGATATCTGTTATGCTATGAGTGCACTTAGTCAGTTCATGTGTGAGCCAAGACAAATAAATCTCATTGTAGCTAAACATATCCTAAGATACTTGCGTGGCACAGTTGGATATGGATTGAGATACTCTTCAGATGCAGACTTGGAGTTGCATGGCTAGACTGATTTTGATTGGGCAGGGTGTGTCACTGATCGGAAAAGCACCTTTGGATGTTGCTTCAGTTTGGGTTCTGCTATGATATCCTGGTGCAGGGAAGCAGTCATCTGTGGCATTGAGTACAGCAGAAGAGTATATTGCAGCTTGTATGGCAGCTCTGGCAGTGTGGCTTCGTAAGCTCCTTGCAGGATTGTTTGGACAATCAATGGAGCCTACTATCATTCACTGTGATAATCAGAGAATTCTGAATCCTGTGTTTCATGACAGAACCAAGCATGTGAGATCAACCTATATTAGAGATATGAAAGGCTATACAGTTGGTATATCAACACTGATGAGCAGACGACAGACATTCTCAGTTTCTTCGTAAGCTTGGTATGGTGGAGAATCCAGCCTTAACTCTCAGTCAGTGAGCTTGTTAATGAGTTCTCTGCGAGAGAAGTGAAATCCCTTGTTTAATGAGTTCTTCTCTGTGAGAGAATTTCAAGGTGAAATCCCTTGTTAACGCATTTCTCTTTGAGATTTGAGGTGAAAGCCCTTGTTTCCACCCTCTGAGAGAGTCATGGTGGATGTCATGTGTGTGACTCCATGACAACATCTTGTACTTGTGTTTCACCCTCTGGGAGAGCCATGGTGAAAGTCATGTTGAGGTGACAACATCACGCAAGTGATGAACACTTGTACACACCATAGCATGGTTGTAGCCATTATGGTTGATATCTTGTTGAGGCGATATACATCATAGCACGATGAGGTGATATTCTTCTTTTCCACATTTGGTTGTAGCCAATGTGGTAGACATCACGTTGAGGTGATATGTCTTGTGCAGCTGGAAGTACTCTCCCTTGCTGAGAGGGAGTGTTGATGTTATAGCAGCTTCAGTCGTGTTACTCCCAGCCATCTCCTTACATTATTTGATAAATTAAATAATAGCAAAAGATGCTATTTAATTTATAAGCTTCAAGAGGCACGATTTTATTAAATGAAGAGTTGCATTTCATGAGGCCTCACACTCCAATGTTTGCGATTCTTCATCTAGGCGCGATCTTCAATGGAGAGACTTCATTTACTATTGGTGGCCGACTTCTTAATTATTTGTTATATTACTTATTAAGGCCGACTTGAAGATACTTGAAAAGGCACGTCTCATCTCCACTCATGTATATATACTCAATGAGTTTCATTCATTCGATCATCCAATTCAGTTCATTCATATTCAGTTTGAGTTCTTCAAGTGCGAATTTGTATCTAGAGCAGATTGATAGTTGTGAGATTCTTATTAGCAGATTACTTCTATCAGTTCTGTAATTACATCAGATTGTTGGCCTTCTTATTGGCTTTTTGTAAGGAGACATTCTTATTGTGATTCAATAATATAAGAGATATTATTGGCTGGATTTTTCTCCCTCAAGAGGAGGGTTTTCCCAGGGTATCTGCTGTGTATTGTGTTGTTATTTGAATTAATTTCTGTGCATTCAAATCTGTTCATTAAATTTAACAGTATTGGTGTACTCTATTTTCATAAACTAATACAAGCTTGGTTTTCTTTGGTGGTGGAGCTTTTTCCCACAAGAACTACTTGTATATTTGGTGTTTATATGATTTGTGTATTTATGTTGATTTGCCATTGTTTCATTAATATTATATAGTTTATAACATGTTTAATTCGATTGAACACTGAATTATTGACATTTTCATTGTGTTTTTGACCTTGTATTCAACATTAGCTATAGTGACTTTTTTCATTGGAGGAATACATATCAATTTCAAGGTTTCAATAATAAAATCCAGCAATCTCTTTTAATATTCAGCCACTATATAGAGTTCATAATCAACACTTTGTGTAATGTCCCCTTTTTCGGAGTGGACACAATTATCACACTTAAGGATTTTTGCTGGACAATTGGAGCTTGGAAAATAATTTTCCATAATTTAATATTATTTTTGGAGGGATCAAAATAATTTAATTATTTTTGCCAAAGGACAGCTCATTTGGAAGTTAAAAGAGGTCCAAAATGAAACAAAATAATACTATTTTAATTCTTTGAGTGGGGGGCTCCAAAAAGGACAATAAAACATATTTAATTCAAATATTTAAATTAAGTTTGGGCACCTAACTTGTCTTGAGTGGGTCGGCCCTCTTGAGAATAAAATACAATAAATATATATATAGAAAATAAGCCTAGGTCAGCCAGCTTGTGAGGAGAAGGAAAAACAAGTATAAATATAAGGTCTTTGAGGCATTTCAGATCATCATTCAGCATATTATCTTATTCCTTTTGGTCTGCAATTTATTTGCATCATATTCCAAGGACGAAAATTCTTGAGGATATAAGGTGAGTTGCACGAAAACCTAATTCATCTTGGGAAGGCTTCATAACGGAGGTCTACTTGCACTTCATTGGAGATATTTGTGGAACAGAAGAGCAGATTGCAAATCAGATTTTAGATCAGACTTGGGACAGCAGATTTGTGGTGTTTGTGCTACTTTGAAGCTAGGGTTTCGGCCTAGTTTGGAGCGCCACATTGTAGGAGAAGGGCTACTTGCACTGGAGGGCGAGTTTGGGCGTTTTGAGGAGTTCTAGGGTTTGACTTTTGCATCAAATTGGAGCAGAGACCTGTTCGCCATCTTGGAGCAGCCTTGGATCATCACCATTGAGCAGAATTTCGCATCTTTTGGAGCAGCATTCGGAGAATACTTGTGCGCCACCCTTGGAGGATCCATTTCTTGGCATTTTGGTGTACTTCCTTGCATTAGGTTAGCCCTAAGTGGATCACTGCATTTGTGGAGGGCTAATTGATTCATGGAGGCCACCTTTTCATTGATTTGAATGTGTCATGTGGAGCCCTTGATTTGAATGTAATAATCAGACTTTAATATTCTGATTTACAGCAGTAGACTTCTGGTCAGAAAATAATACTTATGCATGTTATTTGATGAGTCTAATTTGTGTATTTCATGGTGTAATTCATGGTGATATGAATGTTATTGTATAGCATCTTTTGCCGTCATTGCTTTGTCATGTTTGGATATGGATTTGTTCGCTACGATGACAGGTTTAAAATCAGAAAATAAAATCAGAATCTAGGGTTTTAAGCAAAAAATAGAAGTGCAGAAAATTAGGGCAGAATTCTGAGTTTTGAAATCAGATATTTAGGGCAGATCCTAGTTGGGATGTTTCACTTTGACAAAAGTGCTTGATCCTAGTGAGTTTGGTTAGAAGTAATTAACAATTTTCATTGACATTCAATCTACAACAAAGGGCTTCATTGATAATTAGCCAATGCAATAGCATAGTAGGTGTATTTATCATCTTCAGCAAGATTTAGAAATCAATTTGTCATTCATCAGCAAAAGGACATCTGATTATGGCACATTTTCATTAGAAATTTCAGCAAACATTCAAATAGTTTTTTATTATTAACAAATGCAAGCATGATTTTTAGCAGATCAATATTGATACTCCTTCCAAGACAGCTTTGTCTCACCAATGTTTTGCTCAAAAAAATCAAGCAAAGTTGATCGACTGAAAAAGGATGTGAACAAGGCAAGTTTGAACTTTGAAGAGGTGTTTCTTCAAAGAAATGGGCTGATTTGTTAGGGTTTTGGAGGCAATCATCAATGACACTCAAACTGAAACAATAGACTAAAGGTTTGTCCAATAATTCCATTGAGCAAACATATAAGACAAACAATTTGCTATCAAATCCTAGACAGTTTTTAGAGTAATTTCTTTGAGCTAGGGTTTGGTAGCAAGTTATTTGTCTTATCTGACAATCCTCTGCAATTACCCCCTGAAAGTGCTGACAAGAATCCACCAAGAATCTTGGAATCCCCTAAAATGCCTTTGAATAGCCTATGGGACTCCGGAAATAGTTTAATGGTCACTGATAGGCTTAGGACTGAAAAGGGGACATTACAATGAGGGTGGACCACCACCTAAGGAAGTTAAGAGTGGAACTATTGCTACTCTCTTAGGTACCCCTAGGTTCAACTCTTTCAAGGTTTGTGGAGTTTTGCAAGGGCAGCATGTGACAGTCTTAGTGGATAGTGGGGCAACCCACAACTTCTTTAACTCTGCCTTGGTGGCAAAGAGGGGTATTCTAGCACAAGATTTTGAGGGATTCAATGTTATGGTGGCATATGGGTTTAATATGACTTGCACCCAACGGGTTCCACAACTTAGTATCACATTGGGGAATTACACTGTCACAGATGATTTTTATGTGGACTTAGGAGGTACTAATGCTATCTTGGGAATACAGTGGTTCCATTCCTTAGGGAAGTATTCTCAGAATTTTCAGACTGTGGAGCTGAAATTCAGAGCAAATGGTAGGAAGGTTGTGTTGAGGGGTATGTCTAATGGTACTCCTAGGATTGTGTAAGCAAAATAGATGGAGAGCATCTTTAGGCATGGTGATGTAACTTGGGCAACACAATGTCTAATTTCATCTAAGGCCCCTATTGAGGATAGCACTCCATATCATGTAGACATCCAACCAATATTGGATAAGCACAATTTGGTCTTTGGTGAGATTCCTCCAAGTAGACCTCCAGATAGAGGATTTGAGCATGTTATTGAGTTGAAGGAGGGGTCCAAACTAGTTATCACCACTCCTTATCGGCATCCTAAGAAGTTCAAGGAAGAGATTGAAAAATCCATTAAGGAGTTGCTTGATATGGGGCACATTAGGCCCAATTCGAGTCCCTTTGCTTCTCCTATTGTATTGGTGATGAAGGACGAGACCATGAGGATGTGCATAGACTCTCATACCCTTAATAAGAAGACTAAAAGAACAAATACCCTATTCCTTCGATTGATGAGTTGTTGGATGAGTTGCACAAAGCGGTATACTTCTCAAAGATTGACCTTCGATTAGGCTATCATCAAATCAGGGTGAGAGAGTAGGACATCCACAAGATTGCATTCAGATGTCATTACGGGCACTACGAGTTTCTGGTTACACCCTTTGGGCTAACTAATGCACCAGCTACCTTTCAGTTCTGTATGAACCACATATTTAACAAACAGCTGAGGAAGTTCTTATTGTTGTTCTTCAATGATATACTCATCTACATCAGGACTTGGTAAGAGCACTTGAAACACCTCAATGAGGCATTGAGTGTCATGGAGGCTTAGTCATTGTATGCAAAGGCATCTAAGTGTGCGTTCGGGATGACCAAAATTCTCTACTTGGGTCATGTGATTAGTGCTAAGGGGGTTCAGGTTCACTAAGAGAAGATACAGGCAATTATTGATTGGCTACCACCGAGGACATTGACAGAGTTGTGGGGGTTCTTTGGATTATGCAGCTACTATAGGAGGTTTGTAAAAGGGTTTCACAGTTAGGTGCACTTGTAACAGACCTTACCAAGAAGGGGGCATTTAGATGGTCGGGTGAGGCTCAACAGGCATTTGACAAGCTTAAGGAGGTGATGAGCTCTTGTCCCGTGTTGGCATTACTTGATTTTACTCAGCCCTTCATTCTTGAGTGTGATGCATTAGGGTAAGGCATTGGAGCAGTCTTAATTTAGAACAGGAACCCCATTGCATATGAGAGCCGAAAACTTAAGGATAACAAGAGGATCCACTCCATCTATGACAAGAAGATGCTCACCATAACGCATGCATTGGCGAAGTTCAGACAATATCTAGTAGGTGGGAGATTTGTGTTCAAGACCAACCATAATAGCTTGAGGTATTTTTTGGAGCAAAAAGATTTGAATGAAAGGCAACAAAAGTGGGTCGGCAAGGTGCAAGTTTATGATTTTGACATAGAATATGTCAAGGGGAAGAAGAATGTAGTAGTTGTTGCTCTATCTAGGAAACCCATTGTTTGCTCCCTAGCGGAAATCTCAGTTGATTGGAAGGCTCACCTTTTGGTGGAGTATTCCAAAAACACAGGTGTATGTGAGATCTTGGATGGGAAGACAGAGGATGATCATTATAGAGTAGTAGATGCTATCATTTACTACAAGGGAAGAATTTACTTGGTTCTTGAATCAAAGCTTAAAGAGAAAATCTTGAGAGCCATCCATGATAAACCATTAGGAGGACATCTTGGGTACTTTAAGACTTACAAGTAGCTAAGGGAAAGTTTCTCATGGAAGGCCTTAAGGAAGATATTTTGCACATGTGAGAGAGTGTACGACTTGTTAGTAGAACAAGTCAGAGCACACTTTTCTGATTGGATTACTTCAGCCATTGCCCATTCCAGAGCAGAAATGGGAAAGTGTGTCTATGGATTTCATTACGAGTCTACCAAAGGTACAAGACATAGATTACATCTTTGTAGTTGTTGATCGGTTGACCAAGTTTTCTCATTTCTTTGCCATCTCTACGGAGTATAAGGCACCTCAGATAGCAGAGTTGTTCTTCAAAGAGGTGTTTAGGCTACATGGACTACCAAAGAATATAGTTAGCAGCAGGGATAGCAGGTTCCTCAACGCTTTTTGGTAGGGGCCATTTAGGTTAGCTGGCACAAAGTTGACTCCCAACACGAGTTACCACCCTCAAATTGATGGTCAGACAAAGATCGTGAACAAATGAGTTGAGGGATACTTGCATAACTATGTGTCAGGGTAGAAAAGAGCTTGGATCAGGTGGTTGCACTTGCGTGAACACTGTTATAACACCACCTATCATATGTCGATCGGGATGACTCCTTTTCGAGAATTGTATGGTTATGATGCTCCATCATTCTTGGACTTGGCATTTGGCGATAGCGGGGCTCCCAAAGCCAAGGATTGGATCCAAGAGAGTCAGGATATCCTTAAGCCCCTCAAGGATAACCTTCAGAGTGCACAAAATCAACAGAAAGTGTATGTAAACAAGCACAGGATAAAGAGAAGCTTTGAGGTTGGGGACTTGGTTTTCTTGCACCTACAACCCTACAAATAGTCTTACTTGAAGAAAAGCGGTGCAAAGAAGCTAAAACCTCACTTCTATGGTCCTTACAGGGTTGCTCGCAAAGTGGGGGGAGTGGGGGACTGGATATTTAATGAAGTTTTTTAAAAGGTCACTTTATTATTCCTTTGTTTATTTAAAATTATCAAAAAACATGAATTTAAAAAGTTAGGGTGGAATTGTATACAAAAGTGAAAATGAAAGCTCATTTGGATATGCTTGGATATTATTCTATTGTGTGTTTTTGGAGAGCTTTTCAAAGTTCGAAACCCTAGGACAAAAACCCTACCGATAACTAGATTCGGTGGTGAAACTATTCTACCATAACCGGTGACATGGACCTGCCGTACCATTTCTAATATGTGTAGAGGGTTATTTTATTGGTATTAGTGGCTGCTGGAAGGGGTAGATTTCTCATGAAAAGGCTCGAATAGGCCTTGATACTCTATTGTAGCATTCATATATTATACCGCAGCCTCTATTATATTGTCGTCACTTAATCCCTAGCACCACTTTGGAAGGAGCAGTGACTACTAATATTGAACAGCCATTCTCTAATGATAGCTGAAGGAAATGACGTGGAGAATATGGAAAACTTTGAAGAAGTTGACCAATCAAAGAGTTTGTCGTGGGAGTCATCTTTTCTTTAGCAGCCGCATTCCTTAATACCTGTGCCAATTCATTAAGGGACCACTGCCATACCAAAGGAATCGCTATTATTTAAGGAGGCGTCCTCCCTACTTGCAGCTACCTTTGTATTATGTGCATCGCAGCTAATGGACAAGCATTGTATGTTTACGTGGAGACCAGGTTAGTGTAGAAGATTTAGCTGATAAAATATTCGGTTGTGATTTTCTGTGCAATATATTCTGAAATTAAAGTCTGGTAATTGTTGAGCACTGTGGCTGGTTATTATCATATTGTATAAAACAATTTCTGTTATTGTTCTATTTGCAAAAGACTGCCAAATTCCTAGAAATTGTAAAAAGTTCCTTCCACGCTTAAAATGTTCAAGACAATCACTCTTCTATTGTAAGCAACTACAAATTTGAACTCAGAACAGTACTCAATGAATTGTTTGACAAAATGCCTGCATCACGAAATAGTGGAAGTCGAAAAAATTTTGCATACACAATTGCCTTGGGATTTTTCAAATTTGAAGTGAGGTTTTAGCTCACAATATTTCATTTTGTGTTGTCTTGCAAAAGACAAATTAAAATACTAACAAAACATTAGTGCTCTTTTTTAGTCTAGTTTTTTTATTTATGCAAAATAGGCATGCAACTAAGTTAATTAATTTATACGTGAACTTAACAAGCAACTTTTCACCAAGAAATAAATTTGTTTCTAGGATGATCTCCAATGCCAAAAATGGGAATTATGACAGGCCTAAGTACATGAAAACGATAATACTACTTGATTATGAGATGGTAAATGATATTTCCTACAATTAATGCTACATGAACTTATAAAGAGTGCCAAAAATTAGAATTGATGCTTCTAAGAATAAAGTCAAGACCTGATACGTAAAAGACATCTATTTTAACTTTTGCGATAAAAAAACCAGCACAGAAGAGATGTTCCCTTGTTATATGCAATGCATGTGAAAAGTAAATATGTCTATGTTTTAGAAGTGTGCCAAAAAGCAAATTTGATGCTTACGTGAGACTTAATATTTAAAAAAATCGGTAAAAGAAGTGTTCTCGGTTGTTTTAAATTTTTATACAATGCAAACAATAGAGATAACTTCTAACATAATCAATAACTATGCTCAAATCTGATATGATGTTCTTAGATATTGAAAACAGTTCTAACATGCATCAAATAAAAATAAAACAAGTGTTACAAATCTTATGATGCAATATGAACGAACACACAACAATATGCAAGCTTTGGGATGCTCAAGAAACATGCCTACGACTGAGACTAAAAGAACGACAAGGCCAAACGATCCTAAACCAAATGTTGCAAAGAAGAAATACAAACTAATGCTAAGCAACCATCGAATGAATTATTTCAAGAGTTTCTGAGTGCTTTTTATTACTGAAACTAAGTATAATCAAACCTCTACGATGCAATATCACACTCTTTGGATAAACTTAAGTAAATGGGTTGCAAGTTGTGTTGAATGTAATTTTTATTAACATGTGGAAATTAATGAACAGGATGTGGAAAGGATTCCTTGGGGCAAGGCTTTCTTCAATCGATCTTATTTGGTTTGCCCTGGTAATGTTTATCATGGCTCCAAATTACATGCGTTATTGTTTGGTAAAACATTTGATGTCAGATCCAAGTGGAGCAAAACTAATACGGACATATGTTGGCATTTAACACTGGCAGGACTGCTCATTGTATTAAATATTCCTTTTCTCTTCTCATAGGCTTTTGTATTGATTTTTGTTGGTAAACTATCAATTATTTCATAATCATTAATTAGCTTCATTAGCTCTTCATAATCTTTTGGATACTTGATTGCAGTATTCCTTTTCATATTTTGTTGTTTCTAATTTGAAAATCATGCCTATGATGAAAAATGAATTTCAACATTACAGAGCTGCATGACAAACAGTTCCCAGTCATATGTCCATATATGCAAATCATAAGTCTGCATGGGAAATTGTTTTCAATGAGATCTTGATATATGCAACTTGTAGTTGATATTTACGGCTGTCGGCAATTGCATAGTTTCTACCAATTGAGACAGCATGTGTGATTTGAATTTTGAAGTGCTTCATATTGAAAGTAAAATCTAAATGTTAAAAAGAGAGGAAAGACAAAATGTAGTCATATGACAAATCTTTGGTTAACAGTAACTGCATAACTTCAACCTCCTTTCTATCTCCGGCACCATCTATCAAGGATGGTGGATGCACTTTTTACAAAATAATTATCAATTAGAATTTAAAACTATTGTGTATTAGATTTAACAAATTAACAATTATTACAGTAAAAGTTTATCCAGCATTTTGGATAGACACAGAATCTATCCTCAGCCGAACTTTCAAATCCTAAACTCTAGCCACTATATTATTTTTAAAAGTCAGTTCTAAATTATGCATTTTATGAATTTAAAAACAGTTTGATAAGCAGCTGCATGGGATTATCTTAAGTTTAAAAAAGTAAGCAGTAAACAATTGCATGGGATATTGCTATAAGCTAATTAATTTGGCTCTAGAAGCAATTGTCATTATTTTTTTAAATTGAGCATGAATACATTTACAAAAGCTACCTGCTTACACTTGTTTCTTCTACTGCAGAGAAAATGCTTGGTTACAATTCATTCTCTTACCATAAATAAGACTATTCGTTTGGTTATTTTTAACATTGGCCTCTGAAATAAGGGCAAGTCATTTCTCACTATGGTGTATAAGCCACCATTATAGTGACTCTACGATGTTCATCAAGTTTCTCTTTTCCTTTGTGCCTCTTTAGATAACTAGTATGTTTTCTATTCCTTGCACCTACTTACAAAACTGTTTTCTAAGGTCCTGATAGGGTCACGGGAGATTCTATGTATGGGATGAATTTCCTGGCCTCCTATACTTTTTCGGGTTTTTGACGACCAGCGTATCAAACCCATTGGTTTTATGGTCCCCCAAAACAGAATTTTTGAGTCTTTGACATAACTCATTGATATACAGGTCGGTGAGTGTTTGCATTCATCCATGAAACCGTCTAGTATCAGCCACGTGCTTAAAAGAAAAGGAATATACACAAACAACCATGGAAATCTCCTATTCTGTAATAACTAGTATATCTATTTTATTACATAACATTTATGAAATAAGGTGGAGATATATCATTTTGGAGGAGTTAATTTGTTATTATTTTGTTTAACATATGTATATTACATTTGTATTATTTTTAAAATTTTCATATATATTATGCTTATTATTATTAAAAATAAGTTTTATATATATATATATATTATGCTTATTATTATTATTTTTAAAATTACATTAAATTAAATAATATTATAATACTATCTAAATGTCAAATAATAGAAATTTAATAAAATTTCTATAATACTTCTTATTATATATATTTAATAATTTTCATCCTCATTATCCCAATAATTATTATATATATATAATAATGTCACTATTTTTAGCATAATATTATAATATTTAGATATTATATATTTAATATTTATATACACTATACATTATTAAATATAAATATGATTTAATTTTAGAAGTTTAATATTTATATATATTTATTGAAAAACATATTCAATTTATATTTATTATTACATATTTTATGAAATATGATGCATATTATTAAGCATAAATATTATATACATGCACTCCCTTTTCCTCCACCCTATCTCTATCTCTCTACCTCTACCCCCCTCTCTACTGCTTTTCTCTATCATCACTTGTATCTCCCACTCTTTCCTTCTCTATATATTCCTCTCTACCTCTCTCTCTATATCACTTCCTATATCTTTATTTGTCTATCTCTCCATCTCCCCCTCTCTCATCATCTCTCTCTTTCTATCTCTATTTCTCCCTCTCCCTATTTCTCTCATTCCATCGCCCCCTCTATATATGTTTATCTATCTTTCTCACCTCACTTGTATATTTCCCAAGTTATATCTATCTCTATCCCTATCTCTCCCTCTCTCCTTATAGCTCCCTCTTTCTATTTCTCTGTACTTCTCTCTCCTCTCTCTATTTCTCCCTCTCCCTATTTATCTCATTCCATCACTCCCTCTCTATATGTTTATCTATCTTTCTCACCCCACTTCTATATTTCCCTAGTTATATCTATCACTATCCCTATCTCTCCCTCTCTCCTTATCGCTCCCTCTTTCTATTTCTCTCTACTTGTCTCTCCTCTCTCTATTTCTCTCCCGCCTCTCCCTCCCTCTATCTATTTGTAAATATATATATCCCTCTTCGTATCTCTCACTCATATACACACTTTCTCTTTCTCCTTCCCTACCTCTATCTCTTTAGCTTTGCACCTATCTATACCTCTCTATTGTGTATCTCTATCACCTTCTTTCTCTCTAACTCTTGCCCCCTCTATCTCTATCTCCCTATCTCTCCCTCCCCCCTCTCTATCTATACCTCATTATGTCTAGCTTTATCTCTTTCTCTATCTCTCACTCCTCTCTCTGTCTCTTTCTATCTATATCTCTCTACATCTATTTCTCTATCTCTATCCCTATACATATATATCCTTTCCCTCTCCCCCCCTTCTTCATTCTCTATATTATTCACTCCATCTCTCCCTCTATCTCTTCTACTCTATATCTTTATCTTTATTTCTCACTCGATCTCCCTCTCACTCATCTCTCTATCTCTTTCTATCCATATCCTTCTCTACATATATCTCCCTATCTCTTTATCTCTTTTCTTATCCCTCTATTTCTTTATATCACCCTCTATTTATATCTCTCCCTCTCCCTCTTCTTCTCTCTCCCTCTCTACATATATCCCCTCTTCCCCATCTCTCTCTCTCTCCCTCCCTCTCTCTTCCCATCTCCCCCTCTCTTGCTCTCTCCCTATTCCCCTATCTATCGTTCTCTCTCTCTCTCTCTCTCTCTCTCTCTCTCTCTCTCTATTTTTCACTCTTTATCTCTCTCCCTCTCCCCCTCTCTCTATATCTCCTTATATCTCTATCTTTATATCACTCTATCTCACCATATATCTCTCTCTATCTCTCCCTCTTCCTCCTTATCTCTTTATCTCTTCCTCTCTATCTATCACTCTCCATCTCTTCCCCTCTATCTCCCTATCTCTCTCCATCTTTATTTCTCCCTCTATCTCTCTCTATATCTCTATCTATTTTTCTCCCTCTTCCTCTCTCGTTCTATATTCATCTCTACTTGTATCTATTTGTCTCACTCTTCCTCTGTCGCTCTAATTCATCTCTACCTCTATATTCGTCTCCCCCCCTCCATCTCTAGAAATGTTTCCCTCTCTACCCATCCACCTCTCTATCTCTAGAAATGTCTCATCTCTCTATGTTATTCACTCCATCTCTCCCTCCATCTCTTCTACTCTATATCTTTGGTCTTTATTTCTCGCTCGTTCTCCCTCACTCATCTCTCTTATCTCTTTCTATCCATATCCTTCTCTAGGCATATCTCCCTATTGATCTATCTCCCTATCTCTTTTCCTATCCCTGTCTATCTCTTTATATCAACCTCTATCTCTCCCTCTCCCTCTAATATGTCAAGTGAGATAAGCTAGTGATGAATATATTGGGGATTCCATTACAGAACCTTGGGTCAATAATGGAGAGACCTTGAAGGTGTTATTTAGTATGTACAAAAGCCTCTAACTTTTAAGGTTATCCAGTCATGTGTCAACTATAAATCAGTGTTTCTCCAAGTTTCAAGGATAGGTTTTTAGGACAAATTCTTTTTCTAGATTTTAGAGACAACAGGGGCTATGGGACAACTATTAAGATAAAATATAAAATTTATATTTAAAGTTCTTGAGTACAAATAAATCAAAATTATCAAAAAATAACATAAACAAACCAAAAGAAACCAATATTTTGAAGAGTAATAATAAGAACAATTCGTTGATTCCATAATCCATTTGTGGACTGATAATCATAGACATAATGTGAAGCATGATTTATATTGAGAGACACCCATAAAGGATGTGTTGCAGCATGTCTAATATATACATTGAACATGAAAATCAGAAATCAGAGGATTCATCTGATTGACATCTCAGAAACTGCTTTTCTTCTCTTGTCCTCTTCCATTTTGGTGAGTGTGCAACAGCAATAGGCATGGGTTTTGAAAGTTGCTTTTTGTTTAGATGCCTTAATGGGCCCCCCTTCAAGGCATAAGATTTAATACTTAAAATAGATGCCAGTATGTTCTTCTCCACGTCAATATCTTAAGGGGAAAAGATTTGTAGTCACAGTTCTCCATTCCATCAGTCTTAGTCCAGACTTTCATATAGTTAGTCAGACTCTATAGCTACTTGGAGACACAGGGTACTGGCACTGGTACAAGGATGGTGATGCCAATTAAATTAGAGCATTCGAGTAAATGGAGGAGATGGCTATATTATATATACATGTAGTCACCAGGAATTTTGGACATGGAAGATGGGTACACATTCCATATTCCTATAACGGGTTTGCCTGGCAACTATGGTTCCTTTCAACTTAAGACATAAAAATAAGTGCATTGTAAATTACCTATGGTTCTTTTATATAATGTGCATCTTCTACCAAAAAACCAGACATATATGCACTGTCGTGTATCTACTTGTGTCTATGTTCTTTATTGGCACTAGGAGCCACATTTCAATTCCAAGTGCTTATCATCATTTATCTTCAAAATATATGAGAATAGCATAATAAGCATTTTCATATTTAACTATTACACCATCAAAGTAATAGTCAATAAAAAGAAGCAAACATTCATGTTAATCATGGATTGGCTGAATAATCTGCTGAACATAAAAAGTTAATAAATGTATGTAGAAACTTTAAAGCTTAGGTTGATGCATTGAAACGTCTACCAAGCAACCCAGTTGGCACTATCAACATTTCAATTTTGCTTTCATTCTCTCAACAGAATCTATCATTGTATCTTCATCTTTGGCAAATGTAAACCTAACCATGTTTTTTCCATCATTTGGGTCTAAGTAGAATACACTGGTTGGTATGGCGACAACCCCTACCTTTTCAATTAGATGCTTGCAAAAATCGACATCACTGTCAAAGCCAAATGGAGTATGATCAACCATTACAAAGTAAGTGCCCAGTTAATTATAGACCTTGAAGCCCACATGTTTCAAACCCTCAACAAAAAATATCCTTCTTGGCACTGTAATCTTTCAGAAGTTCCTCATAATAAGAGTCTGGGTTTTGTAGAGCAGCCACAACTGCCCATTGCATAGGGGTTGATGTGGCAAAGGTTAGAAATGAATGAGCTTGCCTCACTCCCCATGTCAGGTGCGGAAGTGCAGTAGCCCAATCAATCTTCCATCCTGTCAAAGAAAATGTTTTCCCCAGTGAATTCATTGTGACAGTTCTCTCATACATCCCTATAAGTGAAGCCATGGAAATGTGGTCTGCCTCAAAGGCTAGCTTATCATACACCTCATTAGTAAAAGCCAAGGTATCATTCTCAATGCACAGAGAAGTTATGATTCCCAACTCCTTTCTAGAAAACATTTTTCCAGTGGGGTTGTGAGGGGTGTTGATGAGAATTGCTCATGTATTTTTGGAGAAGGCCTCACAAAGCTGCTTTTATGGCACTGCAAAGTTAGGTGATCTCAATGTGACAGTCTTAATTTTTGCTTCTGACATTGACAATGTTGCTTCATATGAATCATAGAAGGGGGAAAACAGGATGACTTCATCTCCTGGATTGATCAAACCCAACATTTTTGTAGCAATCTCATCTATGCAGCCAGAAGTAATTGTCACTTCCTTCTCTGGATCAACTACCAAACCAGTATCCTTCTTAAATCTTGTAGCCACAACAAAATTTAGCTCTGGGACACCATAACCACGAGCATATTGGTTCTTCCCTTCCCTTATTCCTTGAATAGTAGCCTCCTTGACAAATTCAAGACCATCAAAATTTGGGAAACCTTGACCAAGATTAATGGCTTGATGTTGCAAAGCCAGATTGATCATTTGTGTAAAAATTGTGGTCTTAAAATTCTCCAAGTGGTGGGAGACCTGTGACCAGCATTTAACCACATAAGAAAAACAAAAAACAAAAAATACCTTATAAGGAATATCTCATCAAGAAGATAGTTTCTCCTAAACCAATAGTTAGATAAGATAGTTTCTCCTAAACCAGCAGTTAGCTAGACCTCTAAGATACTGAACACGGCATTACAAATTCCATAGAGTACAACCTTTGATGGCTACTTTTAACAATCATTTGTTCTATTAGTTAAGAAAAGTTAAACAGGGAAAATCTTATACACACATGGAAAAACCTTAGACAGAAAGGAAAAATATAAGTAATGGATGAAAGAACTTAGTAACAGAGGAAAAAAAGATCACTTATGGTAGGCCAAATGCATATCGAGCCATGGTTAAACCCCAGGTGGATTTTGACAGTATAGAAACACTTGGACTTGGCTCCTTCAGAGTTTGACAATGTACTGATTGTCAGTAGCACAACTAGTGTCTCCCTATTTGCCTCGTGAAAGCTTAAAAGCTTCAATAGCCTTGTAGTAGTTAAGCAGAGAACATGTTGGCAATCAAATATTAACGAACACATAATTTGGCAATTATCTGTGATTGAATATTAAACCCCAATATCAAATGCATCAAGTTTGGGAGAATTAGAGGATCTTCAAACTAAACTATACAGAGAAACTACACAGACTGGGATCAAAAGAGACTCTAAGATCTGATCAAATTCCCTTTCTACCTTTAAATGATCCACAATTTTTGTTAGAGAATCATGTTAACATTAATCTTTAAGATCAAAAATTCAATTGAAAAAGCAATTATGGATACAAAACGAAATAATAGACAATCAAACCTAGAGGTAAAAGAACTAAGTCCCCTGACAGTAAATAGGGTGACAACTTTCCAAACATAATTTATGAGTGCTCCATTTATATCAAAATCTTGGAGTGAGACACTTGCACGAAAATTCTACCAATGACCTAGAGATATAAACTTACCAGAACGGACTAAAATCTACATAAAAACCAGTCAAATCAAGCACCATAATACACCATTTTACTAATTCCTGTCTCAAAATCAAATCAATAAAGGTACATCAAATTATTGGAATCCAATATTTTACCGAAACCCAATTGAAATTGAATCAAAACACACACCAATTCAGAAATCCGTCATATTAGCTCACCTAAAAAATTAATCAAAAACTCAAATTGGCTATGATTCATTACAGTTTAGGTTGTGGCTAACAGTTGCACCCTGCCAAAAAACTTAGCATGACTTGGCAAATTGAAAACAAATCAATAAATTTTAAATGGAAATCCTTTGAATTGAACTTTGAGGAAGCAACTGCAACTACTTTGTTATGCAATCTCAACATCAATGAAAAACAGAAGCATAATGAGTATGGTCAAATAAACCTATTCATGCATACCTCATGATAATTATATAATCTACAATTTGTGGTTGCTTGTGGTCAGATACAAAATTCGTGTGCTGAGATGAAAAGCAGGGATTTGCTATGGAAGCCATGTAGGTGTCGAAGCTCTTTGGCAGACCAACAATAGACACATGGAGACCCCTTGTTGCCAGACCACTATAATTGGCCCTGGCTTTGGCAAGGTATGGAAGATCCCCTGGCTCTGATATTGTTGTCACATTCCATCATTCCTGATATCGCCCAAATCAGAACAAAACAAAAAAAATACAAAAGTGATTAAAATCTATTCATTCTTGAAACAGTTATCCAGATAAGTAATAGAATCGTTTGCAACCGTTACAACGTGGGATAACCTGGCATTACCTTCTCAATACAATCACCGCACATCTTATCTTCCCGTTCAATTATACATGCATCAAAAATAAGGCCTGTATTCCTGTCGAATGACCAACCACTAGGGAAAATTATATTATTTTAAATAAAACATTTTTTTCATTATGCATTGTCAAAGATTTTTATATACATGAAGGGTGGTGATTTCAAGAACTCTCTTTGATTTAAGGTGGAGTTTTTATAAACGCACCTGAGTGTCATTGTAAAAACATCTCTCGATGTAAAAAAGAAAATATTTTAGGGCCCTAGTTTGTGCAACATGACATTAGGAGTGAGCTCCTAAATTGTCATGATAGAAAGAAAGTTAGAGTTTGAATTTTAATTAAGGGGCTAGCCAAAGGTGTCCAATCTCTAAAAGAGATAAGATCTTGTTTGGTGTGAATACTTTTATAAAAACTCGGAAGAATTAATGATGAGAGACCACGAAAGGTTGTGATTATTGATAAATAATTCAATTCTAAAATTAATTGCTAGTCATTTGAGAAAAAGGTTTTACTAAGCTCAATCAAAGTTAGGGTCTTTAGTTGTCCCCCACATGTGGCTTTTCATGCTTTAGATAAATTCACAAAAAAAAATTTCCTATTTTTGAAAGGTGTTACTTAGATATCCTACTTATCATAGGATCGAGACTTTTAATAGAGTTGAATAAGTTACAAGAATACATGTATCATAAGGAGAAGTTTTGGAAGTATTTGGAGAATAGGGAAATAACCATTGACATCCTTGAGGCTAGATATGGGCATATGTGGCAGGATGGGCACCCTAGGGTGGATGTTTTTCTAAGGGCACTGCAAGCTTTTTAGAAAGAGCTTATGGAGGAACAAAACACCATTCCTGACAGGAACAAAGATGTATTGGTAGTGCTTATGGTGGAGCAGGGAAACAGGGAACCAATACCTTATGTGGATGAAGTGGCAACAATAGAGGGATTAGTAGCAATGAAGGGTGTTGGCAGGACAAAGTAGATTCCTATACTGTGGGGCAACAAAAGACAACTTTGTTTATTTTGATCCATATATATACTTGTATAGGATAATGGTATATACTTGTGCAGGTTTTTTGTGCAAGTTTTTTGTATCTAATTGTAATAGGTCATATATAGGGGGTAATATGATGATACTTGTAACTAGTATAACAGGGCTTATACAGGGGGTAATTTGATGATTTTTTGTAACTGATGTAATAGGGCATATACAGGGGGTAATCTGTTGATTTTTTGTAACTAATGTAGCTGGGGACAAGCTGGGCAAATATTGTACCTAGGGTAGTCTAATAACTGGACTTTTGAACTAAAGCATCTAGTTAATATGTAATTGTTGGTTCCTCTATACTTAATACAAAAAGAACTCTCCTTGATTTAAGGTGGAGTTTTTATGAACACACCCGAATGCCACTATAAAACATCTCTTGACGTAAAAATGAAAATATTTTAGGGCCCTAGCTTGTGCAACATGACATTAGGAGTGAGCTCCTAAATTGTCATGATAGAAAGAAAGTTAGAGTTTGAATTTTCGTTGCAGGGCTAGCCAAAGGGGTCCAATCTCTAGAAGAGAAGATCTTGTTTGGTGTGAATACTTTTATAAAAACTTGGATGAATTAATGATGAGAGACCACGAAAGGTTGTGATTATTGATAAATAATTCAATTCTAAAATTAATCGCTAGTCATTTGAGAAAAAGGTTTTACTAAGCTCAATCAAAGTTAGGGTCTTTAGTTGTCCCCTACATGTGGCTTTTCATGCTTTAGATAAATTCACAAAAAAAAATTCCTATTTTTGAAAGGTGTTACTTAGATATCCTACTTATCATAGGGTCAAAACTTTTAAGCATACCGTTTGGCCGTGTCCTTGTGCTTAGTATGCTTAGAAGTGTATCTCAAACTTGTTTGCACCTTTCCTCCGTGAAGTTTTTTCTTGGAGATTTGTCCTCTTTGGGGATATGACCCTCTAACTTGCTTATGTTGCTAAACTTTGGCTTTTTTATTTATTTGTTCTTTTTCAAATTTGGAAGTCTAGGAACAAATCTACTTTTTTTGTAGATGATATTGATTGCAAATTCTCTCTAATCGACAAAGTGATTGTGATTTCTTCTATTTACTTCCATAGCCAAGCCTAGGCTAATAGTTTCAACTCTTGCAAGATATGTTTAATCACTAGGGAAGTGCCATGTGCACCATGAGTTGGGTTTCAAATTGGTTGAGTTGTTCACTTCTATTACTTAGATGGAGCCACTCCCATTAGGGTCATTTCTCTGTACCTATTGTGTAGTAAGATGGTCAACCTCCCTTCGAAGGTTTCCATCTCTCAAAAAGATGCTATGGTAATGAATTTTTTGTTGGTTAGTAGTTCACAACCTATGAATCCACTACCTAGATGGGATCTGGTGGTCTCCTTGGTCAAGAAAGATCCTTTGGCTAATTATGATGGGTGGGATGCTCTAGATTTACTTGATGAACAATCCCAATGGGTGATGCTTTGACACAATGATCCTCCCCCACTACCTCCTAGAGCTACTACTTGTGCCTAGGCCTATTTATGTTTCAAACTTATAAGAGCTTTTGATATTGTAGGCTATGCATGCCAAGCCAATTGACTAATTTTTATTATAACCTTCTATGTGGTCTTTAAAAAATTATTTGCATAATATGATTGTATAAGAGTTTCCAATGAAAAGAATTTGAGGATTCTCTCCACTATGCATACTTCTTTTCTAATGTGCAATTCAATGCTATCAATCCTTTTTTTTCTTATTCTCAAAATGCATATTATAAACATGATTATGCACTACCTTAACTAGCATTCCAACAGAACTCTCATATTATAAATTCTAATTATCAAGTTAAAATGCATACCTTGCTAATAATAAATATCATTATGACTCTTTATAATCTATTGAAAATAATCCATTACAATAATTAAATGATAAAATATAATGCCACGTTTTGGACTCATATGGTGATCTATAAGGATATGGGAAAAGATTGCACATTAGCAATAGTATTTCCTAATGAAGTTTTAAGTTGTGAAACATCCCAAAGGGTTGATAGGAAACTACTAAGAACTACTAGTTCCCCTTAAGGGGAAGTTTTGAAAACACATAAAGAAAAGGGTGGTTTTGTCCTAATTAAACACGTTAAAAGTTGGTGTGGCTGATTTGACTTTGTCTCTTCTTATCTAGACAAGATGACCTTTAAATGAATGGTTAGATATTTCCAACACCTATACAAAGTCATGGAGAGGGAAAATTAGAAGAAAGGGGAGAGAGAAATTTAATCTTTTGGATGTAAAGCACAAGACATAAGAGAGTGAAAGTGTAACATAAGGAGGGAATTCTAGGCAAAGTACACATCTATTGAAAACAATTATTTTTCTCATGCTTGTTTACAAAGTTTAAATCATCCTTTTGTAATTTTGAATGCATAATCTTAAGTCTAACTCAAAGGAATTCCACTATTATTTAGATAAAATTCAAGTCTCATAAGATGAGTGAATTAATTTTAATTGTTAATTTTTACAAGTAGCATAGCATGGGTAAATTAATTTCAATTGTTAATTTTCACAAGAATGATCTTAAAGAAAATTATGAACCATTGGTATTAGAATTTATTTTATACTTGTAAGAATTTTTGGTGAAACATAAGAGATTTGTATGTATAATCATTTTCCCAAATGTTTGACAAGGTGTTGTTAGGATTGTTGGCCATATGGTACAACCATGACAAAGTCACTAAAGAAAAAGCTTAAGGATCTCCAACCACCCCATGAGCATGTGCTATTAAAGAAAATAGATCTTTGTGAGGAGGTGTGTCACTTGGAAGGGAGAATTGAAGTTTCAAGCTAGCAAGGGGAACAAAGAAGACCTCTTCATTGGATTCCTTGGATAGTGGCAACAAGAGTTGATTGTAAAAAAATGAATTGTTATCATAAACTCTAACATGATGGAGCAAATTAGACAAAAGAGTCTACAAATAAAAGTGGACCAACCCTTACTCTATTATATATAATTGAAAGAACAAAAATGGACGTAAAAGGTCCTAAGGTGTAGATGTCCCCTAGGATTAATATATCCATCTATTATATCTATTATAAATCAAATTCAAATATGAAAGTATAGAATTGAGAGTAAACTAATTTGATTTACATGAACAAATATAAGAGTTGGGAAGTGGTTCATGCATCATAAAATTGGGATTTTTTTTATTGAAATGGAAAAAATAATAGAAAATATGTGTGCATCTAATAGATGTTGAATCTGGAGTTGGAATTGCTTTGAAAGATCATGAGAAGTTTTCATTGTGAATCTAGAAGTTGTTGGAGACCTTTTTGGAAAGTGGCATTGCAACCCATCTAGGGAATTGGTAACTTTGGATTTGTAGGATCTACAACAATTTGGGAAGCTCTATGTGTGTCTCCTAGCCTTGTTCTTGCAAAATACATGTTACTCCACAAACTTAAAAAATATGAGCTAAAACACGGGAGCATGAATGAGTAGTGATGTTGAGGAGTCTATCTTAGTTTTTTATTTGGCATTTCCAGAATAATGTTGGTGTGTGTAGACCTAGGTGGCTTAGTTTAAGTGATGTGTGCAACAATAATGTTGATTGCATAACAAAAAAAACCCCAAGTAAAATTCTACAACACGTGGTGTGTGAAAGTGATGGTGTTAAGGGGGCAGTGAAAGTTATCATTAAGGATGAGCATAGAGGAAGAAGCTTCAGATCTAAATGGTGATGGCTACATGGGGTTTTATGCAGATTATGATGGCTATGATTGTGGGGAAGGGTCCTTAATGACTTTCTAATGGTAGAATGGGCTAACAAACAAGATAGATGGAAATAGATATGAGGAAACTATATGATTTCAATGTGTGATGCCCTACAATGCTTAAGATATGCAATTCTCTATTTTTGTGCAGTATAGTTGTGATGAATTGGTTTGCATGTTTCTTTCTGTTGGAGTGGAGTACATATTAATTCATCCTAGTTTTGCATAATACCTACTTATTTGAATAGAGAGAAACAATTGTCTTAAGTTAGACTTTACTAAGTTTCAAGATTCATGTCCATACAAAATGTCAAAACAATTATGATACAAAAGGGGTGGGAAATGACAAGTTTTATTCTAAAGGTGGGCACAAGTGCAAGTGACCTTTTGTTCTTAGCAAATTGAGTTTCTAGGGTGGTGTAGGATGAGTTCCAATGGTTTGGGAAATTTGTGACATAATTTTGTGATGAATGGGTTGGTTAGAAACAAACAAAAGTGGCCATAAAAACATGCTAAGGGAATTCATACTAAAGTGAGTATAAGCATAAGGTGGAGAGTTCAAAGTATGTGATTTTTTAC
Organism: Sequoia sempervirens; assembly: GCA_007258455.2. Lineage (NCBI taxonomy): Eukaryota > Viridiplantae > Streptophyta > Pinopsida > Cupressales > Cupressaceae > Sequoia > Sequoia sempervirens. The sequence goes on from VDFB02000015.1 coordinate 138,305,916, forward strand.
TATATATTGTCCACTTTTGTGAGTTGATGATACTAAACTAAATAAGCATGCTAAAGAAAAAATACAATAAGGGTAACAATAATAAGCGTGCTAAAGTAAAAAGAATACAAGTTTTCAACTCTTCATTAATCCTCCATGCATGTTTTTGTCCTTACAATACACCACATCAAAGCAACACAATTACTATATGAAGAAACAATAATACTTACAAAACATTTATAAAGTGGAAACACTTCAAAACATAATATTAATCATAACTAAAATACTACACATACATGAAAATATTACACTAAACATGATCAATGGAATACTAAACACAACAATGAAATACTAAAAATAACAATGGTTGGAAATGAAGTGCTAAGTACACACACCCAATAATATAAGTGCCTACGGTGATATCACTAGAGAGGAAAATTTAGGAGAGGGATCCAAGGGATCAAATAGACTATGATAGGGTTCCATAATATAATGGTGTATGTGAGAAAGGTTGTCTATATTATGGCTATCGAGATATAGTAAGGACATAGGAATTAATGGTAAATAAAAAGATAATTGACTATATCATGTCACCAAAATTGGTTAAAAGATAATAGGCCATGCCAACCCAAAATTGGTCAATCTTACTAATGACTTTTAGGTTTTTACCCAAAAAAGGCTAGGATAGGTCAATATAAACTTGTAAAGTGGCTACGTAATGTCTTTGAGGTTGCCCTTTTGAGGTTGCCACCCACTTTGACAATATGGTCATGGTAATGGCTTTGAGGTTGTCACTCAAACAAGGCCATGCTAGGCCAAAATAAGTCAATAAGGTGCTCATGGTAATGGCTTTGAGGTTGTCACCCAATCTAATAAAATGATAATAGTAAAAAATTTGAGGTTGTCATCCAATCTAGTAAAGAGGGCCAAGCTAAGTCCAAAACAAGGTAAAATGATGTTAATGGCCATAAGGTAACCATGTGTTTTAGTAAAGGGGCCAAATCCAAATGACAATGTTGATGTTGTTGATGTAAATGATGCTTAGAGTCATAAGGTTGGGTGTTAGATTCATGTTGGGTTCACCAAATAATATAATAAGAATGGAAGTAAAATGTCCTAAGGTGTAGATGTTCCCTAGGGTTACTATATTATTTCTACAACATCTACTAGTATAAGTTAGATTCAAATATGAAATTACAAAACTAAAAGTTAATTAATTTGGTTTGCATTAATAGATATATGAGTTGGAAAGTGGCTCATGCATCATAGAACTAGAAAATTCTTATTGAAATGAAAACAATAACTAAACATACATGTGCACCTTGTGAATTTTGAATCTAGAACTAGAAATAACTATAGAAGGTTAGGAAGAAGTTTTTCTATGAATCTTGGATTTTTCAGAGATCTTTCTAGAAAGTGGGACAGTATAATAGTGTAGTACGAGTACTATAACAATGTGATAAGGGAATTGCAACCATTTTAGGGGCATTGGCGACTTTGGTTATATAATATGGATACAAATTTTTACGAATCTCTATGTGTGTTTCTTAACCCTATTTCTACTTGTAAATTAGGCGTTCCATTCCAAATTCTTCAATAATTTGAGCTAAAGCATGGGGGACATGAAGGAATGGTGTTGTTGTTTAGGAAACTACCTCAATTAGCCCCCTATTTGTCATTTTTTAACTCAAAAATATCATTATTTTAGGAAAGGGTTATGTGTAGACTTAGGTGGCTTAGTGTAAGTGGTGCGTGTAACAATAATGGTGATTATGTAACAAAAACACCTAGGCGAGAATTTTACATGTAGTATGTGCTTGTTATGGTGTCAATAAGATGATGAGAATGATCACAAAGGATGATAAAACAAGGAAAAGTTTTGGATCTAAATGATTATGACTATAATGGGATATATGTAAACTTATGATGATTATGGCTATGGAGAAGAGCCCCTAATGTATTTCTAATGGTAGAATGAGGAAACAAACAAGATGGGTGGAAAGAGAGATGCAGGAACTATCAAAACTTCATGCTTGATTCTCAAGGGATTCTCCATAGTGCTCTAGATCTATATTTCTTTAGTTTTTTTTTCTCATTGTGATGGAGTATTATTTGTGTGTTGATGGAATGCAATGCATACTATTTTTTGTCAATTGTGCATAGTACCTACAATTTTGAATTGACAAAAATATTTGGTTGAAATAAAAACTCCTATGAAGTTGTAGAGTTTCTTCCTAACCGAAAAAATAATTAAGGTAGAAAAGGTCCAGTCGATGACTTAAGTTTCTCTTTAAAGGTGAGCACTAGCACTAGGGGACACTAGAATCATTGACACTAATGTTGGGGGGTGTTGGTCACCTTGTGTGTTTAGCAACTTAGAATTCCCAAGATGGCCTATGATGAGTTATTTTGGTTTGGCTTGTTTGTAACATCATTATGTAATCATTAGGTTGGTTAGAATTAAGCAAAAGTTGTCTTAAGACATGCTAAGGGAATTGACATTAAAGTGAGTGTAGAAACATAATACCTAGACATTGTGAAGTATGCAATTTATGACCTTCCAACAATGAATGAGGTAGGTAAAATGAGCAAACATGAAGATTTATTTTTCTAAGATGTTAGATCCAATAAATATATTAGGAATTTTGAAAAACATAATAAGGAAATATGATCCAAGTTACCAAAAATAAGCTATGATGAAAGGAGACTCGGTAAGGAATGTTATATGATAGCCAAATAGATCATAGTTGAGGAAAGACCTTAATATGAATTCCTTGGATAAAAGATCATGGAGATTGGTGGATGCTTGAAGGAATCTACGCCAAGCACAAACCAAGGATGGTCCAAGGAAGGTAAAAATCCCTTTAATATTATTTTTGTGTCTCAACATGATTGTAGGTTGTCTCGAAAAAATAAGAAATAACCAAAACTAGTAGAGGAAAGTAAGACTCTTCATCTAGAGGGAAAAATTAGCCTTCAAAGACAAAGACACCTTCACATAAGGAGGAGAAAAGGAGACTAACAATTGCAAAGAAGAAACCAAGAGATTACACTCCACCTACATCACTAATAGTTGGGTTTGGAAAGGAGGCACCCTAGAATGTGGGAAATCAAGGCATAGCAAATGTAAATAATGCATATTTTGTTTCACTTGAAAGAAGGAAGGACATGTTATAATGCATGTACCTTGTCACTTGTACTAGTTGTGAGGAAGTAATTGTAGTAAGATAATGTGAAAATAGAACACCACTAATGAGTCTGTTGAAACCTAGTTGTGTCCAAAATTTTTGTAGGTATGGCTTTGTTCACTCTAATACTATTTTTGTTTTGTATTGACTTAGATTTGATAACTGATATGAGAAAATTCAAGTGATTTTTCCCTTTTCCAAAGTTTTGCTCAAATTTGTCTTGTTATGTCCCCTACTTGTGTTTTAGTATCCTCACAAGTTCCAAAAAATTTCTAAGTGTTAAAGTTGTAGGGGTCATTTCCTTAAGTTTTATGAGTTGTTAGAGTTTCAGTTTGTTCGGGTTTCTCATACTATCATACCCTCCCTACTAATCCCAACTACCCACTCATGCCTTTGTTAAAATTTGTCTAAGTTTTTATTTTGTCAGCTTTTTAGATTATTGGACTTCATCCCTTCAACTTTTCTTTCCACTCAATCTTGACAATCAGGTCCAAAACCTTGAAATTTTGTCTATGTATAGGTTTTGTCAAAATTTCAGACTTGTTGTGGTTGTCATGCTAGTTGTTTTGATTCCAAAATTTGTTTATTCCTTAGAGTTTTTCTATTGCTATAGTGTTGTATTTGATCAATCATTTGTATCGCTCCAATTGCACCCTCAAACTTTGGCCCTCAATAATTTGTTGAAGTTATGTCTCCTTTTCTAAGCTTTTAGACTTTGTCATCCCATTGTCTAACTCCCCTTCCAACCTTGAAAACCTACTCCTTCATAGCCAATTTTTTATATTGATGTCGAGGTCTCAAGCATTCCTTAACCATCATGACACTTTGATGGTTCCCTCGTAACTCTGATGTTTACTCATTTTCCTTGAATCCTTTTATTGTTGGGCCTATGGGCATTCCCGTCCCCAAATACCACCTCCCCCCATGCTCCACTTTATTGATCCCTCACTAGTCCAAAATAATTGCTTAAGTGTTTTGGAAGTCTAGACTTGGTCTAGCTAGAATATCCTTTCGTCTAACTCTGACCCCGTGATGCTAATGTCATGCTCATCATGATGATTCACTATTTAATTAAAATTTTGAGCTAGTCCATTTGTGTTGATGACATCTCTATACAATTTTGATGCCATAATTTTTGTTGCTAAGTCATAGCTATTGATGTCATCATGAAGCCACCTTTTTACCCCATAAAATTTTAAGTTTTTAAGATCAGGATGTCAAGCCGTTTGTATCCCAATACTTATTACGTGCCTCTCGAAACTCCAAATTTACTTCATTATTTTCACAAAATCTTTTAAAGTTAGAATTTTAACCATTCCATACACCATTACCCACCATAAGATCATCCTAATACCTTGACCCTGATATCCTAAAATCCTTGTCCTTACCTGGGTTCTCCCTTTGGGCATCCCTATTTTAGTATCCCTATTCAATATTACTTGCTGGTCATCTTCGAAGTTTGACACATTGAGTGTAGGTTTGTGGTATGAGTTCAACTTGAATTGTGAATTCTGATGGTCTTGCCTTTTTTTGTGGTTTCCTTTGTAACTCATTGGAATGGATGGAAGGTCATGCGGTCGTTGAAAAAGGGTCTGACATGTTAGAGAAGGTGTTGACAGTCGACAGAGGATTTGAACATGGTTTCGGTATGCTATTTGATTAGTTTTCGCTAACGACTAGTTGTAAGTGGTTGTGCCTAGAAAGGCACAAATTCGACGACGATGGACACCATGACCATGTTAGAATTATTCCGAGTGATCATTTTCTTGTAGGGGCCGATCTTTCATGTCTCTTGGGATGATTTTATAGCACATATTTTTCTATTTTTTATGCGTGGATTTGGACACAAGTTGGTGGGGAATTTAATCACAAATCTGTATGATTAGATTTTGTGTGACTATTGCCATGTTCTTCAACCTTTGAGTGGCACTTTCAAGGATAGAGGATTGAAATGTGACGACAATGAAATTGTTTAATCTTGCATGTTCATTGAACTACATTTTGGTGCCCTATTATATATCTATGCAAGGGATTTTGAAATTCATTGTTAAGGGATAGGTTGGTTTTGTTTTGTTTTTGTTGTTTGTTTGTTTTTGTTTTTTTTTTTCATAAGTAAAAGGAAAATCTTATTTGAGTTGAGCTCAAAATTGTACTATAATTTGTGTAAATGAATGTAACTGAGTTTTTTATTCTATCTGATTTTATGTAATGGCAATGTAAATATTTCTCATAAAATCAATATATGATGTTACATGTTTCTCCACAATGTATTATGCTCTTGCGTTATTGAAGAATTTTAGGAAATTTGAAGAATCGTTGGGTTCAAACTTGTTCTTTTTGTTGTAATGAATCAAGCCCATGAGGTTGTAGCATTGTAATTTCTAAATCTGTAATTTAATTTTTTGGAAATAATTGAAAGTGAGTTATTTTTGTCTCACATCTTTTGTGTTGGTATCTATTGTTATGTTTTGCGTGGATTTTGGGTGGTGTAGCCCTCATCAAGTGGTATCAGAGTGGGTTTTCCTGAGTGTGTAAACAGATTGTCGAACGTGAGGAAATTTGCACCAAGACTTGTAGTTGCGAGTTTCTCAGAAAAGTGATTAAAATGCCTTTGCAAAGAAACTGTGGTGGTGGAAGAAATGTTATTGTACTAGAAGAGGGTTTTAGAGCCCTGCGGAAACAAGTTCAAGCACTGCAAGAGAAGCTATGTAGAGGAGTTGATGTCAGAACAGGAGATGAAAGTGAAGATGAGGCTAAAAATGAAGAGCCATTCGAAGAAGAAGCATAGGATGTAATGGATCTTGGAGAAGTCAGACTGATTAGGGCCATTTCCAAGATTGGAAAGAGACCGAAGATGGAAGTTTCTAATTTTTTTGGAAGCCTAAATCCAGAGGAGTTGATCGATTGGGTCAATGACATGGAAGAGTATTTTGAGTATGAAAAAATAGAAGACCTAGAGAGGGTAAAATGTGCAAAGGCCAAGCTAAAAGGCCATGCTAGCATATGGTGGAAAAAAGTCCAGTTGGAGAGAAATAGAAGAGGAAAAGAGAATAACAATATGGGATCAAATGGTGGAGAGATTGAAGAGACTATTCATTCTTGTGGACTATGAGCTAGATTTGTTGAAGAAGATGCAAGGGTTGAAACAAGTGGGAAAATATGTTAAGGAGTATACAGAAGAATTCTACCGAATCCTTATCAGAATAGACCACTCTGAGACCAACAAGGAGAAAGTTTCCCATTACATAAATGGGTTGAAGCCGAGCATTCAAGAAGAGTTGAGTCTAGTAAGAATGTCTACCATTGAAGATGCATATCAGTTTGCTTTGAAGGTAGAAGAAAAGTTGAACAAAAGGCTTGAAAGCAAGTAAAGAGGTGGAGGTCGTGGTGGAAAGACTAGTGGGCAGTCATATGGAGGCCGAAGTGAAGATCAAAAGAAGGGTGAAGGATCTAGTAGCAGCTAGAACCATAAAGGAGATAACACATATCATCCTCGTGATCAAAATAATGGAGACTAAAGAAGAAGAGGAAGATTTGGACGAGGACCGAGAAGAGGAGGCTTCCGTGGAACCTGTTTTCAATGTGGAGAAGGACATAGAGCCTATGAGTGTCCTCAGCATCAAGGGAGGACAAGTAGAATACCTGAAGGTAATGCTTGAGTTTCCCATGTGGATCAAGATGCTCAGTCTTCATATTCTAAAGATGTTGAAAGAGGAGAGGCCCTTGTTGTTAGAAGAGCCTTGTTGAACTAGGAGAAAGAACTTGTTCCACACTCAATGTAAGTGTGAAGGTAAAGTTTGTAATGTTATCATTGATGGAGGTGGCACTCATAATCTTGTTTCAGAAGAAATGGTCACTAAATTATAGTTGGAGAGGAGAAAGCATCCAAAATCATACTGGATATCATGGTTGCAAAAGGACCATAGGGCATTGTTCAATGAGCAATGCTTGGTAAAGTTTAAGATTGATAACTATAAGGATGAGGTTTTGTGTGATATTATACCTATGGATGCTTGTCACATGTTGTTAGGCAGACTATGGTAGTTTGATTGACGAGCGGTGCATGATGGACATGCTAACACCTATTCCTTGACAAAGGATGGCGTTCGTCATAAGTTGAAACCCCTAAGGGAGGCAAAAGAAAAGGAATGCAGTAATGCAAGAATTTGTTTGGTTGATGGAAGAAAGTTCTTAGAAGGAATGAGGTATGAGCATATGTGTTTTGCATTGATCCCTAGAGTTGATAAAGAAGATACTAATGAGGTACCAGTAGAGGTTTCAAATTTGTTGAATGAGTTTCAAGGTATTGTTTCTGATAGCGTACCTAAAGGTTTTCCTCTAGTATGGAAGATTAGCCATTAGATAGATTTGATTCCTGGAGCAAGTCTACCAAATAAGGCAACACATTGAATGACTCCAGAAGAGAATGAAGAGTTGAACAAACAAGTGCAAGAGTTGTTGTGGAAGGGATTGATTCAAGAGAGTTTGAGTCCATGTGCAGTACCTATAGTATTAGCACTGAAGAAGGATGGAGAATGGAGGATGTGTATAGACCTCTCAAGTTATCAACAAGATTACTATCAAGTATAGATTTTCCTTGCCGAGGATGGATGACATTATGGATTGTTTGAGTGGAGCTCAGTACTTCACAAAGATAAATTTGAAGAGTGGATATCACCAAATCCAGATTAGAGAAGGAGATGAATGGAAGACAACCTTCAAAACCAAGGAGGGCTTATATGAGTGGTTAGTCATACCTTTTGGGCTAACCAATGTACCGAGCACATTTATGCGACTTATGAATGAGGTATTGTAATAATTTTTAGGAAAAAAATTTATTGTTTATTTAGATGATATTTTGATTTTTAGTAAGACATTGGAGGAGCACCTGATGCATATCTTAAGAGTTTTTTAGAAGCTAAGGGAGGAGAAGTTGTTGATTAATTTGAAGAAATGTAGTTTTGTGAAGAGGAAGTTAGTATATCTGGGATTTGTTATCTCAGCAGAGGGTCTTAAAATGGATCCAGAGAAGGTGAGAGCTATCATTGAATGGCCTACCCCAAGGAGTGTTACAGAGATAAGATCATTTCATGGTCTAGCAAGATTTTACAGAAAGTTTATTAAGAATTTCAGTAGTATTTGTGCACCTCTAACTAAAGCAATGAGAGGGGATAGAAAGGATTTTAAATGGACTATAGGATCAATAAAGAGTTTTGATATGTTGAAGAAGAAAGTCACATAGAAACTTGTTTTTTCACTTTTGTATTTCAATAAGGTCCATTAGGTAGATTGTGATGCTAGTGGCAGTGCCATAGGAGCTATTTGAGTCAAGAAGGTAAGCCTATTGCCTATTTTAGTGAGAAGTTCAATGATGCTAAGAAGAAATATTTTGTCTATGATCAGGAGTTTTATGCTATAGTTCAAGCTTTGAAGAAATGGAGACACTATTTGTTGCCAAAATAATTTATTTTATATACTGATCATCAAGCTTTGCAATATCTTAATAGTCAAGGAAAGTTGAATCAAAGGCACTTAAAATGGGTTAATTTTTTGTAGAGTTATACTTTTGTTTTGAAGCATAGGAGTGGAAGGTCAAACAGAGTTGCAGATGCCTTGAGTAGAAGGAAAAATATTTGTATAGATATTAATATAGAGGTTGTTGGGTTCAATGAACTCAAGAGTTTCTATCCTAAAGATCTAGACTTTGCAAAAGCTTAGAAGGCTTGTTTGGAACCTGTTACATTGGATAGGACAAGATGGTTGGATTTCCTAATCCAAGATGGTATGTTGTTTAGAGGAAGCCAATTGTGCATTCCAAGGAGTTCTATGAGAGAGAATCTAATCAAGGAGAAGCATAGTGGAGGATTGGCTAGACATTTCGGTCGAGATAAGACCATTGCTCTTGTTAGTGAGAATTATTACTGGCCACAGTTACAACAAGATGTGAAGAAGTTTGTGTAGAGTTGTAAAGTATGTCAGATGGCAAAGGGAACAAGTTAGAATACTAGATTGTATCAGCCATTACCTGTACCTGAGAGGCCATAGGAGGATATTAGCATGGATTTTGTTCTTGGCTTGCCAAGGACACAGAGAGGGCATGATTTTGTATTTGTCGTGGTGGATGGATTTTCAAAGATGGCACATTTCATTCTGTGTCATAAGACCAGTGATGGTGTTCATGTTGTGGAGTTTTTTTTTAGAGAGGTGGTGAGACTACAAGGTCTATCGAAGAGTATAGTTTCAGACAGAGATACCAAATTTGTTGGTTATTTTTGGAGGATGTTATGGAAGAAGTTGAAGACAGATTTGAAGTTTAGTCCTGCACACCACCCACAAACTGATGGAAAAATGAAGGTGGTGAATAGGAGTTTGGGTAACTTGCTAAGATGATTAGTAGGAGATAAGCCCAAGGGATGGGATTTAATTATACCATAGGCAAAGTTTATTTACAACAATTTTGTCAACAGGAGCATTGGTAAATCACCATTCCAAATTGTATATGGGTGTAGTCCGAGGAATGTTTTTGAATTAAGGAAGATGGAAAAAGGAAAAAAGAGTAGTTCTAAGGCTAAAGATTTTGCTAAGCACCTGAAGAATTTGCATGAAAAGGTGAAGAAGCATATCAATAAGATGAGCTCACAATATAAGGCTAAGGCAGATCAAAAAAGGAGGTATAAGGAGTTCCAGGTAGGAGATGAAGTCATGGTTCATTTGCGAAAGGAGAGGTTTCCAATTGGTGCATACAACAAGTTAAAGATGAAGAAGTTTGGACCATGCAAGATCTTAAAGAAGCATGATTCAGGAAATGCATATGACATAGAGTTGTCTGATGAAATTCATATTTCACATGTGTTTAACATTTCAGATTTAATAGAATATCATGAAGGAGGAATTGATGAAGAAATAATAGAAGCATAGTGGAATATTCTAGCACCTACTTTAGAAAATGAGGAGATAAAAGAAATTTTGGATAGTCATGTGGGTAGAAGCACAAGAAATAGGCAATATGCGGAGTACTTGGTGAAATGGAGAGGAAGGCATGTTGAAGATTCATCATGGTTATCTAAAGTTGAGGTTAACCGCCTTAGTTTCCCTCTAACACTTGAGAAGTGATAGGGTCACTTTTCAAATTAACCTGGGTATCTGATGCAAGAGCATCCAGTGGTGTAAAGGAAATCTTGCATCACCCAAAAATATTGGATTTTCATTTGTTTGTAGTTTCCTTAGTTGTCTTGGGGCCCATGGAAACTCATGCAGTCTTTGGGATAGTTAGAAGTTTGAAACAACCAAAAAGTCACCTGCTATTTTTAGTAAGTCGGCCTATTCGGGCCGTAGGAACACGAAAATTGACCCAAGGAGTGAAATTGGGAAATAACATTTTTGGCGAAAGAATCATCTCAAAATCCTATACCGTTTGGAAGATATTAAATTTTCATCCCAAGGGAATTTCTCCAATAAAGTTTAAAACTAAAAAATGAGGCCATTCAGAGCCCCGGAATAGGGTGCAAAATCTCTTATCTTTCAAATATGGCAAAAGATGGCTATAGATCTCTTCACAAGCTTTCCAATGATATATTGCAATTGAAAATATGACAGTCGAACCAAAAGTTATGGCCCCGAGAAGCTACCCCACTAAAAAGTGAATTTCATTAAAATATCTTCCTAGGCAAGAAATCAAATAGCGAGACTTTTGGTGCCAAAACAAAAGGGAAATTTACACTTTTTAGAACATTCTAGGGCGGTTATTGGGTAAAATAAAAGGGTTAAGTGGGGGTTGTAGAAGGTGGCTCAATTAGTGCAGATTGTGGCTTCGAATAATAGATTTTCTTTCAGAGTTGATTTTGTTGTAATGAATCAAGCCCATGAGTTTGTAGCATTGTAATTTCCGAATCTATAATTTCATTTTCCGAAAATAATTGAAAGTGAGTTATTTTTTGTCTTGCATCTTTTGTGTTGGTATCTATTGTTGTGTTTTGTGTGGGTTTTGGGCGGTGTAGCCCTCATCATCTAGACAAGAATTTGGCTATATAAAGTTAGAAGGAACAACACACATGGTGGCCCAAAATTACAAGCAACAAATTTGCTCCCATATTTGAACAATTTGAAGGTGTTGTATTTAATAATGATAAATATGTTTGGACCTCATATCATAGCGAGAGATCTACTCCTAGAACCACTACTTGTGAAGGTAGTGAAGCATGGCATGACTTGATTTTGAAAATTTTGTCATTAATCTTGAAAGAGAAAGAAACAAAAGGGAACCTTAGACCTATTTTGATGAGGATTTTGTAGCTAAACTAGGAACAAAAAATGTCACATCTGCTTAGGTGCGAGTTAAACCTGTAGGTGAAATAGAGTATGCATTTTAGTACAAAGAAGGCTCAAAGAATATTGAAAATTAAGGTTATGAAGAGTTTGATGTTACTAAAATTAATTGCAAAATGAGTAGCCTAAATAGTATCCAAGAGAATAGGTTGGGGTGTAAGATTTGGTTGAATAGACTACCCAAGCTGCAAATGAATGAAGGAAGAAAATATAAAAATCGGAGATGAGCAAGAATAAATTGTATTCTACTCAAGAGAATGCAAATCTTACAATGAGCTTGAGAATTGGTATTAAATGATTTGATTACAAAGGGAACCCCTTGGTTATATAGGCCAATGTGGGGGATAAGATATCATAATATTATGACAAGTGTCTTAATCTTATGATATGAGACATAAAGTGATAAATATCATATGTGGACTCTAAGTAAACTTAAGTAATAAAATGTGAAAATGACAAGTGGATAACTAGCTACCTGAAATAAACTACCTAGATAAAGTATCCCTTTCATACCAACACTGCCCCCTTAAGTGCAACTTAGGGAGAAGTAGACAATGCAAAGATGCAAAGATTGTCCTAGCTACTATGCCTGATGAGGTGCCCATGTACAAAGAAATCTCTCACAAATGGAGCAAAGTAGAAAACCCAATGGGACAAAACTCCTCTCCAAAAGAAAATAGGGAAATGTTCTCAAGAAAATGTGAAGGACAAAACCCCATGTGAGGAAAAAGTCCCCCCAATAAGAGAGACTAAATAGAGAAGGTAAAAAGAACCCCTCCTGAATGTACAATATCCTTCACTGATGGTGGATGCTTGACACGAAACTCTGAAGATGGTCCAAGATCGTCGAACATCATTCCTCCCCTTAGAAAGAAACAAAGCCAATGATGCATGTAGGATATCTTCCCATTCATGAAAGGAATTAGTCTCTAGAATATGCTCAAATTTCACAATGTTAGGAGTCTTAATCTTAACTAAAGAAGGTGACAATGTTAAACAATGTAAAGATTGATGTAAAGCAAAGATAATGACAATTCCTCCAAATGCTACTTCATAAAGATGCCAAATGCTGACAAGCACTGATATAAAGAATCAAGTACCATTGTAGAAGATGTCAACATGAATGGAGACTGAATTGAAACTATCAACTCATGAGTATCTATAGAGTTTGTTATTGTGGAAGCATATGAATGGTAGCTCAACGGTCAATCAAAAAAAAAGTTTTCCAATTTTATTTATTAATGAAAAAATTATTTTTTAAAAAAATAATTAAAAATTTAATTAAAAACATTATTAAAATATATTAATAAATTTTTATTTTATTTTTTAAAACTTCATTAAAAAACTAATAAAGAAAATTATTATTATTTAATTTAATTTTAAAAAACCTTATTAAAAATTTATTTAATTAAAAGATTAATAAAAATGATTAATACAAGTTCTTTTTAAAATATTAAAAAGAAGTCATTTGGGTAGGGGGGAGGCATAGCCTCCACCACACCCCACGTGAGGGACTTTAAATAAAAAGCTTGTTAAAAGCTTTTATGGGGCAGCCTATTAAAGGGTGTGGGGTCATGTGAGTTTCGCACCCATATGGGGTGAAGGTCTTATGGGATACCCATGTACCCATAGGGTACGAGATTGTAGGGTTTGTGTAGCCCTTAATTTGATTTTTATTTATAAAAAAAATTGGCTGCATTTATTAAAATGCATAAATTTTATAAAAAAAATTAACTTTACATTGGTATGTTCATGGGGCCATACGACTCCCTCAATTTTTATTTTTATTTTTGCAAATTAATCTAAAATTGATAGTTTAACAACAATTTTAGCATTTTTGAGCCTCATGAATGGATGGTAGGGTCGGATTTGACCCATAATGCTTTGAAATAACAATTCCTTAATGGATTTGACAATGAACCTCCTGCTTAAAAATCTTGCAGATTTGGCCTCCAATGCTCAATTCAGACGAAATAAAAAGCATATATGACTTTCTCAGCTACTCTAGACTCAATGGTAAGCTCAAAATTTCTCTAGGAAGCTTCAAAAAACATGCAACTGGTAGTTTGATGTTTAAACTCCCTAGAAACTGATATTTTCTCCACACTTTTTTTATTCTCCATATCATCCAAGGATGCAAGAAAAGAGCATATATTCATGTTGTTTGAAAATAACAACTCTACACTCCCAAATTTTTCAAAACATTGCTAACCCACAACTCACATTAACTTTGATACCATGTAAGGTTTGGTTGAATAGCCTACTCAAGATGCAAATGAATTAAGAAAAAAATCAAAGAAATCAAAGATGAGCAAGAATAAATTGTATTCTACTCGAGAGAATGCAAAGTTTACAATGCGCTTGAGAATTGATATTAAATTATTTGATTACATGGGGAATCCCTTGGTTATATAGGCAAGGTGACATATGAGATATTATAAGATTATGACAAGTGTCTTAATCTTATGATATGAGACATAAAGTGATCAATATCCCATGTGGACCTTAAGTAAACTTAAGTAATAAGGTGTGAAAAGGACCTAAGTGGATAACTAACTAGGAAATGAACTAGTTAGATAAAGTACCCCTTTCACACCAACATGAAGCATGATTGGAATTTAGGGAGAAATATGCAAACCTTACTCAAGAGGTGGCTAATCTAAGAGTTGATTTGGTCAAATTACATGTTGAGAGGGATGCAAAAGGCCTAAGAAGAAAATTATAATCCATAAAAAAATTAGGACAATAGGGTCATAGAAGACAAGAAAACCTTAGAGGAGGAAGAAGAAATAAAGGAGGAGCTAAACATAACATGTTGCGTCCTCCTGCCAAGCCTCCTTTACACCTAGAAACTTACATACAACTAAACTGCATTGGGATACCAAGGCATCCAAACATAGTACCTATAGAGGTAAGGTCTAAACTCATGAAATTTGAAGGATATAACACTATATTTGGAGAAAACCATCTTAGATATTTTAACAACCTTAGTGATGATTATGAAATTGAGGATGAGAACATTTTGATGAAGATTTTTGTTCAATAATTGGATGATGCAACTAGAGAATGGTACAAAATATTGCTTGATTCTAGTATTGAGTCTTGGGTAGACTTCCAAAAAAACTTTAGAGAGAAATATAGGGATGAGATTGATCCCAAGATCATTATAAATGAATTTACTAACATCTCAAAAGGATATAATGAATGAATATCATACTTCAACACAAGATTTCCTAGGTTAATGTCTACAATTATATCTCACAAGAGGCCAAATGAATCAATGTGTTTGGTCTTGTATTGTAATTCCCATGAAACAAAAATGAGGTAATTTTTGAGAGATAAAGAACCCCATACATTGAGAGAGGCATATATGATTGCCTTGAACACTGAGAGAAATAAGAGAGATTTTGGAAAAGTGAGTAAACTAAGTGAGGTTAGGGTCTTATCAAGTGACAAAGGTTAAATTAGTAAATATCCAACTATTAAGGAGAAGATGGATCTGGTGATGAATGCTTTGAAAGCGTTGAGTTACAAGATGGCCAATAATTATAAAGGTATAAATAATGAAAGATAAATTCATGACAGGAATGAGGGGTTACCGAGGTTGTTCGACCAATCTTATAATACCACTTGGCATGATGGGAAACTAGTGGTACAAAAATGTAAAGGATTAGCAAATAAAGAGACTCCAGGCCCCTTCAAGAGATTTGATCTTAATAACATGGATGACACTTGTTGGTGCTTAGCCTGCCAAATGCCACACTTACCAATGCAATGCATTGTATCTTTAGAAGTCCTAAACCTTAATGATGACTATGATGAATCCAGTGATAGTAGCCACAAGACAACCTTTGATCATGATCATCAAAACATTAAAATGTTTTCATCTCAAGGATTTTTGTAGTGAGGTTGATTATTTTGCAAAAAAAATCATGAACAAGACATAAAGGACACTAGACATGATGGAATCTTCCACCATCAAAATTTTTTCTTTGATAAAGAAATAGATGAAGAGTTTCATATCCATAGTGTGTAATCTTTCATAGGTATTTTTTATCAAGAAGGCCATTAAATAAAGAAAATAAAATTCTTCACTATAACAATCATTGCTCAAGTCAAGAGTTATTATCATCTAAGGATTAAGGAGACTCAAATGGGAACTTATTTGGTAGGAAATGCTAAAAGAATTTTCATGAAGAAAAATTAGAAAGAACAAGGTCTCTAAAAGCTAGATAAAGTGAATAAGGTGGAGGACAAAGACACTACAACAAATGAAGATCAAAATGATAGGGTTCCAAACATGAAAACAAATCCAAATTTCAAGAAGGTATAGCCTACAAAAACACGTGACAACTAAAAATGAGAAGGAAAAACAAGATACTATAGATTAGAGGTCTTCTTCTTCTATTATTACTTTATTAAATAATATACCACTACCCAAATATACTCCATTAGACATGGCCCAATTATTAAGTCAAATTAAAATCTTGATGCCACTAATGGAGATGATGTGGATATCAAAGCATAAGGACATGGCAATAACTCTAATTTGTAACACATTTGCATATTAGAAAGTTGGCAACAAAGGTCGCAATGAAGAACATATTGAAGAAGTGAAAGTGATGAATAAAAATCATAGAGAAGATAATATGAAAGGATTGAAGTGTATCTTGGAACCACACTAAACAAGTGTTCATCTCAGGTGACTCCTTTCTATGTTACACTCTCCATAAATGGACAATTAGTAAGGAATTGTATGATTGATTCTAGAGCTTCAACAAATGTAATGCCTTTATAAGTGATTCATATCAATTAGGTTTTCAAGTCACAAGGTCATCTAGGAAATATTTTATGGACTCAAGGGAGGTCCCAATTATTGGATCCATGAAAGAACTTGATTTCAAACTAGTGGCATATCTAGAAAATGATTTGAAAATGAATGTGATATTGGTGGACACCCCACACATCCCACCCTAATATAAAATGTTGTTGTTAAGAAGATGGTTTAGATGTGGGAGGAAGTATTCAAATAGATTATTCCTATGCAATTATTCATATAAGTGGGATTCATGTGAGATTGGAAAGAGGGCCAAGGGCTTAAGATATTGTGGAGGATCTTGCCAATCTTGATCTAGCCATTTGCTACATTGATACAAACATGGACAACTTCAGGGTTGAGGTCAGCAATGTAGATGTTTGTAATGACTATTTATCTAGCCTTGAATATCACAATACATCAAAAAATGAAGTTTATACAATGCATTTTGATGGGGCCTACTCCAAAGAAGGTTCTTGAGCTAGAGTTGTGCTTGTTTCTCCTAAAGTTGAGTCATTTAAATAATCTTTTAAATTAGGATTTTCTCATGAACTAATAATGTAGTAGAGAATTAGGATCTACTGTTATGGTTAAATATTACCTTAAAGAATAAAATTAAAAACCTTAGTGTTGGGAGACTCAAAATTAGTTATCTCTCAAGTTAGAGGAAAGTATGCTTCTAAGAATAAAAGATTGAAGTAGTATAAGAACAATTTTATGAACAAAATTGATTTTTTTTATGTTTTCTCCATAGATTGGGTGGAGAGAGAGCAAACCATAATGGTTAATTTCCTTGCAAATGTAGCCATAAGGTCAAATGACATCACATTGACTAATATTTCAAGAGTAAAAGTGTTAAAAAAAAAATTTGTCCCTAACAACCTTCATTGTTGACAAGTTTTTAACAATGATTATGATTTACTCAGATTTATTAGATGCATTGATGAATATCACAATTAGGAAAATATAATTTCAACATTTTGTTGAAAGGGTGAAGGGTAAAGATACTATATTTGCAAACAACATCATACAATTGAAAAGAATAAGAACTCTAAGGGATTACTCTCCTTATAATGAGCATTTGATATTGTTGATATAAACTTAGCCAAGACAACAATTATGCATGAGAAAGACTTATAATAAGTAAACCTTGGCACACAATCTACCCCAAAACATGTCTCATAAAAAAATATGGATCCTAATATAATGTACATGTTAACCTATTTCTCAAAAAATATTCCATAGTGTTTGCATGGTCATACGATGATCTTAAAGCATATAGAGAGGGGCTAATTCAACTTGGAATTTTGTTGAAGCTTGATGCCAAGCCTTTAAGGAAAAGAGACCAATAAACCCTACTCTAGCTCCTAAAATACAAAAAATATCTTGTAAATATTAGAGAAAGGAGGATAATCAAGCCTATAAGGCATTCATAACGGGTTTCAAATCTACATCTAGTTAGTAAAAATAATGGAGATATCAAATTATGTGTGGACTTTAGGAACCTCAAAATGTCATCTCTCAAGTAAAATTACCCTTTGCTAAATATGGAAAAATGCTACAAAAGTGGTAGGATATGAGCTACTATCAAATATGGATGACTTCTCAAAATATAATTAGGTCATGGTAAAGGAGTTTGAGTAGTATAAAACATCATTCACAACTATGTGTGGTACATATGTATATGTACAAATGCATTTGGTTTGAATAATGTAGGGAATACCTTTCAAAGAGAAATGTATTTGTATTTTATTGACTTGATTGACACCATACTAGTTATCTAGAAAGATGACTTGACAACCTTTTCAAAGAGAGATGAAGCTCACTATGGTCATCTAGAAAACATCTTTTAAAGGTATCTGGAATATGGTATCTCAAAGCCTAAGAAATGCACTTTTAAGATTACCAAGGGAATTTTTTTAGGACATTTAGTGTCCAAATATTGGATTATAATAGATCTAAAGAGGTTTGTAGTAATTGAAAAGATTCCTCAACCCAAAACTATGAAGGGTATATAGTCTTGTTTTAGACAAATCAAATCCTTAAGACAAATTATACCAAAAATTTGTTGAGAAAATTAATTCAATATCAAAGATGTTCAAGAAAAGATAGGTAATTGCATGGGATGGTGAGCCAACAACATTTAAAGGTATAAAAGAAGAAATCAAACAAGCCCCTAGTTTGGCCTCATTTAAATTTTCAAAACCCATCAAGTTGTTTTCTTTTGCTTCTTTCCATATTGTTGTTGTCATGCTATTGTAAAAGAACTAAGATGTGTATGAGAAACCCATCTCATTTTTTATTAAGTCCCTCTAGGGTGTTGAGTCAAAGTATGAAGCCATAGAGAAGCATTCCTACACCCTAATCAAGGCCATAAATAATTTCAAACCTTATGTGTTTGGTGCAAAAGTGATTGCAAATGTGACAAATATTATGGTGAAAGAAATTTTCACCCAAAAGGAGGTAATCATAGAAGGTGGATGTTGATCAACAAGATCTAAGTGTTTGACATCAAGATCCAAGTCACCAAACTAATCTAAGGATATGGTCTTTCTACGTTGATAGATGAGTCAAATTTGGAGGTGGATGAAGTAAACCAAATCAGTAATGAGGATGAACAAAAGGAATGCAAGCTATAGCAATGCCCATGTTGCAATGGTGTATTGTATTATATTTGCCACATGAACTACCCTGAAGGAATGACCAATAACCAAATGATAATAATGAAGCTACATGCCAAATAATATACTTTGGTTGATGGGATCCTCTTGTGGAGGAGTAGGGATAGTATCTTTTTAAGATTCTTGGATGAAGAAGATGCCACCAAAGTGTTGATAGAGATGCATAGTGATGTATGTGGTGGACATTATAGGCCCAAAACCCTTCCCACTTAATTATGAGGGCTAGTTAGTTGTGGCCATCCATATTTACTGATGTACACTAGATGGTCCAAAGATGTCACCCTTTTCAACACTTCTAAGGAAAACTCAAGAACTTTGGGGATTTGCCTTTGAGGCCATTAATACTGGAGGACCCTTTTTAGTAGTGAGGCATTGATTTTATAGATGAAATAACTAAAGAAAATAGTATTGTCTTCAAGTGGGTCCTTGTAGCCATAAACTACTTCACAAAATGGGTTGAGTCTATCCCCATAAGATAAGACACAAGAAAATTAGTGGTTGATTTTTTCTTGACCACATAATAACTAGGTTTGTCATCTAAAATAAAATGATCATAGATAATTCCATGCACTTTAGATTACTTGAATTCACTGGTGTTTTTTATGAGAATGGAATCACAATTTCGTATTCCTCTCTATATCATTCCCAACGAAATTGATAGGCCAAATCCTCCAATAAAGTATTGATGAAGATCATAAAAAGGTTTCTAAACAAGAACAAAAAAGTGTGGGATAACAAGCTAAGGCTAGTTGTGTGGGATGATAGAGTGACACTAAAGAAATCCATTTGCTACTCACCATTTGAACTAGTCTATGGTGTTGATGCAAGGGGTGCTGGCAAGAAGTTGAGTCCACTTTTTGGCCAAAAAGTGGAAGTGTTTTTCCTGATTTTCAGAATTTGACACATTTGACCTTAAAATTTGAAGCACTTAGAGATGGAATCTTCAAAAAATTCACTACTCATAAAATGTAGTACTCGGAGTCTAGTTTCCAAATATGTAATTTATTTCAATACCCAGATTGTACAAATTGAGTTTCAATAGGCGTTTCTAAAAACCACTGTTTAAAAGTCACTTTTTTTTTACCATACCATGCACGTGTACGACATCCATATTTGACCTAAATTATCGTATTTTTCTAAATCCTTTTGGGAAAATATTTGTGACTCACTGAAGCTTGTTCTCGATATTTTTCTGTAATTTTTTATTGAATATTTTTTTTTGTTAAATTTTTATTAGGCATATTTGTTGTTTTGAAAAATCGTCGTGTACGACACGCATAAGATGACCTAAAATTATCATTTTTTTACTTTTTTTAAATTGAAAAGAATTGTTTGAAGTTTTTTCTCGTGCAATCCGTTTGTCAAAATGTTATGTTGATCAAAAGTTATTAAAATAGTAAAAAACCCCAATATTTAAAGTTTATGGACCAGTTTCATCATAAATTAATTGATAAATAGAAAAAATAATCCAATTGTAAAACAAATTACATATTTGGAATCTGCATTGTCTCATTTAAAATGGGTTTTAATTTTGTCAAAAAATTTTGCAAAAAAAGTTGTTAGCCATATGTCCAAACTTGGTATTTTTCTCTGACATTGTTAGGACCTTCAATTTGCAGGTTGAAGGCCTAGGTTCAGATTCCTAATGCTTTTCCTGAACCAAAATACAAGGCAGAAACCCGACCACAAAGCAAATCCAAATTCATTTTTTTGGAAACAGGATCTCGTTTTGTAAAGCAGGATCTTGTTTCCCAATATTAAATGTCGTGACCGTTGATAGGGAAACGGGATCCCTCTTTGTAAATGGGATCTCGTTCCTTTTTCAACGGTCCCCACATTTAATATGGGGGAATGGGATCCCGATTATAAAATGGGATCCCATTTGTTTTTAACCGTTTTATTTAAATTTACTGTCAAAATTTACTGTGAAGTCTGTAACTTCACATGTACGACCGAGAGCAGTAAAATTTGGCTATTTTTCATAAACTATTGTCTTTACAGGTGGTGAACTTGATTTTTGATTTATTTTTTCAAAGGAGGCATCATGTAAACCATTTTTGAAGTGGAATTGTGTTAGTTTTGTACTTGTTTGGAGGAACAAAAGGTCTTCAACTTGCAATATGGATTGAATATTTCAAAGGAAGCATGAAGAAAAAAAAATTTAAGTGGAATTGTGCTATTTTTCTACTTGTTTTGAGGAACACAAGAGGAAGAATTTTGTCCTTATAGGTCTTCAACTTCCAATTTGGATTGAATTTTTTGAAGAATTTCACTATTGACATTCATTTGTGCTTGAGAATTTTATAATCATGGGAGATAAAGCTTGTAATAAGAGAAGGAAGACATTGAATCCTCAAGAAGTTGAAGCAAAGAGAGAGAGAAAAATACAAAGAGAAAGAAGAATGAGAATTAAATCAATGAATGATGGTGGAGCATCCAATTCCACAACTATTGAAGATGAAAACATCGAGGAGACCATGGTTGTAGATGAAGCTAATTTGCAAGAAGTCAATTTGGAGAAGAATATGATTATACAAGCAAGTCCTACTATGTCTTCAAATCCACATGTTAGTGAAATGGTAAATTTTTATGTAGAAGTTTTACAAGATTCTAGACTCAATGATGTTGACATTGATGATATTCAAAGAGATGAAACTTTTATAGAATTTGTTGAAAACGAAAAAGAAAAATCTTGTGTTGCAAATGAAAATGAGAATGATCCTTTTGTTGAAAATGAAAACAAAAATTGTTTTGTTGATGAAAATGAAAATGAAAACCATTTTGTTGGTGAAAATGTAAATCATTTTGAAGTTGAAAATGAAAATGAAAATGAAGATGAAGATGAAAATCTAGAATGTGATGTTGAATTTAATGAAAAAAAAAAAAAATTAAATTGAAAGTGATGTTTTTGATAATCTTCCTGGTCAAATTTCTTGGAGGCAAATAAGAACACATGCGAATAGAATATACAACAAATTCTTTTATCATAAAAAAAATTGCATTTCAATGTCAACTAATGATGCAATTGATGAGAATGCAAAAAATGAGGAGAGTAATGAAAAGGTTAGGTTTTTATGTTAAACCAAAAATAAAAGATCAATCATTAAAACATGTTATGTCTATTTTTGCTAGTGCCATTCAATCTATTGGGAAAAATAGTTTATCTAAAGATAAAAACGCAGCAAGAAGAGCTATAACAACTGTTATAGTTAATAAGGCAACTTTGAATAAAAGAATGGTAAGCAATATTAGTGAAGTTTTAAAAATACAACCTAAAACATTGCTAAGAGCAGCAAAAAGAAGAGAAAGTATAGAAAATGATCCTATCAACCAATGTTGGAGTTTCAGTGGTCGACTCTTGAGGTCTGATATGAAATTGAATGTTGAAATTAAATCTTTGATAGAAAAATATTGGCATGATAATACTAGAGTTTCATCTAATGCTAGAGATGTTTTAAAATTAAGGGTTTAGAAAGTAGGGGGCTAGGTGGGATTTCATTATTTTAAGGTCTAAAATTTGTTTGTAAGAGAGACTGTTAACATAAAATTGTCTCATTTGTTCTTTGTCTCGTCAATGCCTATCTAGATTAGAATCAATGGTCCTGATGGCATCCACAACGTTTTGCATCGTAGATGCAAAACGTCTGACATGTGGTGGAATCAGTGCTTGACTCTGCATAGCATTGATTTGATTTTGTATGGATGCAACCTGATCATTTATTCGTGCTCGCAAGCAAGCCTCATCAGATGCGACAGGTGTTGGAGGTGGCATATTAGGTGGAGGGGGAGGTGGATGTGGTTGTGGCTGAGGTGGTGGATTGATGATATCATCAATGTTAAAATCATCCATGATATGAGATATAAGTGTGCACCTGCATTAAATTATACAAAATTAACATACAAACTTAAAAAATTACAAGACATAGTTAAATTTGAAACACACATGTGCAAATTTGTTTAAATAGGATGTGCATACATATATTAAGATCATATAAAATTGAAACACACATATGCATTGATTGAACTTGAGCATGTGCATACAAAATTCAAAATTTAACATGTACATACATTTAAAATAAAAAATACGATGCATAATTTGCATGCATACATCATTAAACTAAACTATGTACATACATACAAATTTCAAAATTTAAGAACTATATGCAATTTTAATACATGTGTACATACTAACAATAAACTTGAAACATTCACAAAAAGCTCATTTTATGTCTAACGATATATATATATATATACATATATATATATATATATATATATATATATATATATATATATATATATATATATATATATATATATATATATATATGTATTACAATTTTCCAACAGGAGAAATCATGATCTAGTAGATAGTCATAAAATATATACTATTATAAATTCATCATTATAAGTTCATAAATTCCACCAAATTCATAAATTCATGTCACTAAAAATATCCATCTAGAATCAAAATCATAAATTCACATCACTAAAAATATCCATCTAGAACCAAAATCATAAATTCACGTCACTAAAAATATCCATCCAACCAAATTTATAAATTCATCACACAAAATATCCATCGTTCACCAAATTCATAAATTCATAACTATTTAATATCATTGTCTTAATTTAGAAACTATTGTGGCTCTCTACTGCATCTCTTCATTTCTTTGCATTTTCCTTTTCAGAATCGGAAGTTCTCTCTCCTCTAAGATCCCATCCATAGCCCTGACAACATCAACAAGGGTTTGCATCCTAGATGCAAACATCCTCACAGGTGGTGCGACACATTCTTCATTTTGAATAATGTTGATTTGATCTTGGATGGTTCTAACATTGGCATTGATTCGTGCTTGCAAATGAGCACCATCGATTTCAGGTGGTGGAGGTGGGGGGTTATGAGGTGGAGTGGTTGGAGGTGGAGGTGAAGGTGGTGGAGATGGATGGCGTGGAGGTGGATTGTGAATATTATTGAATCGATCCATGTGATCTCTAAGATATGAGTGAACCTGCATTAGATTTGTAATTTCAAAATGTAAGATACATGTTTAGGAAATACCTTTAAACCATTCAATATAAATGGCCTAATTGAATACAAATGATAAAATATGTAAGCCTCATTTATGTCTAAGGTATGTTACTTGAATGAAAATACAATTAACTATTAATATAGGACGATTTATGAATGCTATAGGGTTTATGGTTTAGAATTTAGGATTTAGGTTTTAGGGTAATAGGATGGCTTAAGGGGATCTTTGTAGTAAGGTCCTAGTACAAAATGACATGGCTTTTAAGTGAATAAAATTTGGTGAAGATGCCCAAGGAAACCAAATTTCATTAAGGTCTGAGGCAACTTCACCAAATTTTATTCACTTGAGCCATGTCATTTTCTCCTAGGAACTTACTAGACATAGATCCCCTTAAGCCATCCTATCACCCTAAACCGTAAATTAATCAACCTAGATCATGATTTATCTTATTCATATTATAATCTTGCACAATATTATTATTGTTAAATTTGGTTGCCTTGGGAAACTTCACCAAATTTTGAGGACTTATTTTATCCCCTTAAGAAATGTCATATTAGGACCCCTTAAGAAATCGATTTACGGTTTAGGGTGATAGGATGGCTTAAGGGGGTCTATGTCTAGTGAGGTCCTAGGACAAAATGACATGGCTCAAGTGAATAAAATTTGGTGAAGTTTCCCAAGGCAACCAAATTTCATTAAGAGCCTAAGAAAAAATGATGGCTTTAGGGTTTAGGGTTTAGAGTTTAGATTTTAGGGTTTAGGGTAATATGATAGCTTAAGGGGATATATGTAATAAGATCCTACAACAAAATTACATGGCTTAAGGGAATAAAACTTGGTGGAGTTGCCTAAGGCAACCAAATTTCATTTAAGGTCCTAGGACAAAATGAATGCTTTAGTGTTTAGGGTTTAGATTTTAGAGTTCAAGGTTTAGGGTTTACGAAACTTAGGGTGAAGTTTTGGTGTCCCTTGGAATATAATGAACTTGCAAGTTAGTTAAGAACATTTTCTTGTGGAACAGTTGATTGAGATAGCTCTTGTTTCAACTGACCAACCTAGATCATGAAATCCCATTCATATTATAATCTTGCACGATCTTATTATTGTTAAATTTGGTTGCCTTGGGCAACTTCACCAAATTTTGAGAACTTCTTTGATCCCCTTAAGACATCGTTTTACGATTTAGGGTGATAGGATGGCTTAAGGGGATTTATGTCTAGTGAGGTCCTAGAACAAAATGACATGGCTCAAGTGAATAAAATTTGGTGACGTTGCCCAAGGAAACCAAATTTCATTAAGGGCCTCGAAAAAAATGATGTCTTTAGGGTTTAGGGTTTAGGGTAATAGGATGGCTTAAGGGGATCTTTGTAGTAAGGTCCTATGACAAAATGACACGGCTTAAGGGAATAAAATTTGGTGGAGTTGCCTAAGGCAACCAAATTTCATTTTAAGGTCCTAGGACAAAATGAATGATTTAATGTTAATGGTTTAGATTTTAGAGTTTAGGGTTTAGGGTTTAGCGAACTTAGGGTGAAGTTTGGGTGGCCCTTGGAATAATGGACTTGCAAGTTAGTGCCTAGTTTATGAATATTTCTTATTTTATGAATAGATTGAGTATTTCCGTAATAGAAACACATAATTATGTATTATTAAGATTAAGTTTGATGTATATTTTAACTGGATATTTTTTTAATTGAATATAAGATTATTTTATTTAACATTTTTTTCATTAATATTTCCCACTTAAATGAATTCTATGATATAAAATGTATAATATAAAATTAGTTAATGTTAAATCAAGTATTTTATTTTCGATTGTTTGGAATTGAAAGAACCTAAAAGAAAGAAAAGAAAAATATTTAGATTCTTTTAGTGTCTAGGTAACTAGTGCAAAAATTGAGATTTTAGACTAAACTAGAAGCCTAATTAACAAGTAATTGACTAGAATGAGGGTTAAGATTGTCAAAAGACAACATACAACACATGCAAACAATAAATGGAAACAATGCATGACTAAGAGAGATCAAAACATAAAATAGAAATGAATGTTGAATACTATCTAATTAAGTGACAATTGGAAATCGATTGTACACTTGGATTTACGAATTTGCTAACTAAATTTGCTAACTAAATTTGCAAACAAATATTGATAAAATTTATGAATTGTAACTATTCTTTAACATATTGTTTTCTAATCTAATTATAATTTAACATTGAAACTAAAGTTTAACATATCGTTTTCTCCATACAATGCAAATGAAATTTAAAACATTTAAGCAATGCAAATGAATTTTCTTGAGCTCGAAATTAGGGTTTTCAAAATCAAAATGATTTGTTCGATTTCAATTTAGGGTTTTAGCAAAAAAAATTGTTTCAATTCAATTTAGGGTTTCAATTTCTAAGCAATTAGGATTTTTAATGCAATTTTTTCGTTTCATTTCAAACTAGGGTTTTCAAATTCATTTTTTTTGTTTGATTTGAATTTAGGGTTTCAAAAAGCTTGATTAGGGTTTCTAAATGCAATTTTTTTATTTCATTTCAATTTCTAGGGTTTTGAAATGCAATTTCTTTTGTTTCGTTTCAATTAGGGTTTTCAAGTACATTTTTTTTTGGTTTCATCGAACAATTTAGGTTTCAAAAGCTTTTTTTTTTTCTAAAATACAATTCAAGGTTCATTTTTTCGTTTATGTCTAATATCTTCAAGTTTCATTACATTTTTTCATCTATTTCTACAATTCCTCATTTCTACTATAACAGGAAATAAAATGCTTAAAACATCAAATAATTTTTTTTTAAATGCTAAAATCAATTAGTCTATTGAAAATTTCAATAAAAAATGAAAAAATGCAAAAAAATGGGGGTGGACGGGTACTTGGAGGCTATTTTTGGTGGTCGTTGTCGCTCACAGCTCGAGATCTCGTGCACTGGTAAAATGCAGGTTTGTTCATTTTTTAGAAATAAATACCATTACAAAATGGGATCCTGTTTTGTACAAATTGAGATCTCGTTCCCTGTCCGTTGATTCAGGACCCTTTAACAAATGGGATCCCGATTTTTAAAAAGCAGGATCCCATTTTACATTTAGGCTCAGGATCCCGAAGCTAAACAGGATCCCAAGTTTTAAAAATCAGGACCCTATTTTTGCAATGACGATTTCATTTTTTTGGCTAAGGCAAAAACTTCCACGTTTCGTGGACTCAACTTTGTGCACTTACCCCAAGGTTACTAATCAATCATATGCTTGTTTATAAGTTTACATAGGAATATACTAAGGATTTTGATGATGCCATGACTAATAGAATATACCATCTCACTAAACTTGATGAAATTAAAAGAAGGATCAAACTGTGAACATGAAGAAACAACAAAAAATCAAGTACTTGTTTGACAAGAATACTAGTGCAAGAAAATTCAATGTAGGAGACCTGGTCTTAGTATGGAATGACATAGCACATGATAAAGATAAACCCAAAAAAATTGACTCCTTGTGGTTGGGACCATATTGCATTGAAACATGTGTGGTGAAGATTTACACTTCATCACTAGCTTAATTGGTGAGTTTCAAGAGTTTCCTATGCATGGATAATTTTTGAAAAAGTTATTTCTCTTAGGCTTCAACCTATTATTTTCCATGCACAACTGTATATATATATATACATATTTGTGTGTTTTCTATATCCATGATGGTTTGAGTATCATGGTGAAGTTTGTCTATATTATTGTTTGTGCAGTCTTGATAGTTGTAGGTCAAGATGAAGTGTGCTTGTCCTATCATTTTGAGTCTTTTTTTACTAGCTTACTTTAAGAAGTCATGGGATCTTGTTGTGCTAGCTAGTGGCACATCTCCCCAACTAGAGACAATATTGGAACCTAACCGTGTGTGTCCAAATTTTTAATAGCTTTGTCTCTATTCACTCTAATGAGCTATTTTGGATTTATGTTGACTTACCTTTGATAATTGATCTAAGAAAGTTCAAGTGATTTTTCTCTTTGCCAATTTTTTTATCAAGTCAATCCTATGATGTCCCTTGCATGTTCATCATGCTTCAGTATCCTCAGAAGCTCAAAAAAATTCTAAGTGTTGAAGTTGCAAGTTCCATTTCATTAAGTTTTGTGAGTTGTCAGAGTTCTGGTCTATCAAGGTTTCTCATAATGGCATACCCTCCCTATCGATCTCAACTACCCATTCATGTATTTGTTAGAAAAATGTGTTTTTTTTGTCATCTTTTTAGATTATCAGGCTTCATCCCTACAACTTATTATTCCACCCTGTCTTGACAATCTAGTCTAATACCTTGAAATTTTGTTTGTATAGATTTTATTAGTTTTTCAAAATTTTCATGGTTGTCATGCTAGTCGTCCAAGTTCTAAAATTTGTTGATGCCTTAGATTTTTTCTATTACTAGAGTGTTGGACTTGATACCCCATTTATATCACTCCTATTGCATCCCTAATCTTTGATCCCCAATAGTTTGTTGAAGTTAATTCTCTTGTGTTGGGCTTTTAGACTTGGTCATCCCATCATCTAACTCCCCTTTCATCCTTGAAAACCTACTCCTTCATAATCAAAATATTTATTTCTATTAGTGTTGGGTCTCAATTATCTCTTAACAATCATCACTTCCATGGTTCCCCCACAACTTTGAGGTTTTCCCATTTTCCTTGAATCATTTTATCACTATGCCTTTACACTTTCCCATTCCCAAGTACCACCTCCCTCCACGCTCCACTTTCCTACCCTCATTAGTTCAAAATAATTTATTAAGTGTTTTAGAGGTCCTTGCTCTTGTTGGCATATCCTTCCATCCAAATCTAACCCCTAATGTTGGCATCATCATGATGTCATGTTGATATCACCCTTTTATTAGATTTGTGAGCTAGTCCATCTATTCTAACATCATCTTTGTATAGTGTCGACATAATCATTTTTGTAGAGTTCCCCATTGTCATATTAACTGATGTCACCTTTTTTCCCTCAAAAGTTTCTAAGTTTTTCAGATCGATATGTTGGGTTTTCCATATTCATAGTACCCTATTCCATATCTCCCTAAACACCAAATCTCACTTCAATATTTTCCCTAAGTTTTTCAAAGTCACTTTTAACCATTCCATACCACAATACTTGTCATAAGATCATCCTAATACCTCAACCTTTAGATCTTGAAAGCCTTTTCCTCTTTGGGGTTCCCCCTTAAAAATTCCCCATTTTAGCATCCTTGTTTAGTATGACTTCCCCATCATCTCTAAACTTTGACACATCGACTATAGGTTCGTGGCATGAATTCCTCTCAAACTTTGAAGTTTGACAATCCTACTTATATTTTTCCAGATTTCTTTGTAACTCATTGGAACGAATTGGAAGGTCATGTATCCATCAAAAGAGGACTTGAAATGTCAAAGGAGGTACTTCTAGTTGAAAATTTTGTATTTTCATTTCCCAATAGGATTTGAGTGCAACTTTGGCACGTGATTTGAGAATTTTTCACTAGCAACTAGCTGTAAGTGGTTAGGGATTCATTATGGATTGATTTGGTCCTAAACCTAATAGAAAATCCCTAAAATAATTATTTATGCCTATAAATGCATAATTAAATGATGGTGGATGTCATGGCCATGTCAGAGTTATTGAAGGTTATGATTTCTTGTAGGGGCCAATATTTCATGTCTTTTGGGATGATTTTGCAGTAGATTTCCTATATATTTTCCTACTTTTTGTGTGCTGATTTGGACATGAGTTCATGGGTTATTTAATGAGAGCTCTTGATAATTAGATTTTTGATGAAATTTGGTGTACTCTTTGACCTTTATATAGCACTTTCAAGGCTAGAGGATGTGGATGGTGATGATAGCAGCATGGTTTTGTCCTACATGGTCATCAAAACTTATTTAAATTGTAAAGGGAAAACCTCATATGACAATCTCAAAATTATACTTTAACCTATGTAAATGAATGGAATTAATTTTTTGGTTTGATCTAATATTATTTTAATGATAATGTAAACATTTTTTAGAAAATCAATATAAGATGTTATCTTTTTCTCTATAACATATTTTGTTTCTTATGTTATTTAAGAGTTTTAGGGAATTCAAGAAATCTTTGGTTTCACACTTGTTGTTCTCTATCTTAAGTTGTGTTGGTTCACATTCAAGAAATGTTGTAAAACCATTCAATTTTTGTGTATAAGTATCCCAAAGAAAAAATGCTTTCATGATTAACATATGAAATTATTAAATTAGTTTAGGATTATTAAGTGGAGGTATATTGTTGGGAAAGAGGGATATTTGAGGATTTAAGAATATTAAAATCATTTGAGAGTTAGGGTTTTCTTTGCTATTAAGGTTTCATTTGGACTCAATTTTGTTGTAGGGTTGGGCACCAATTAACCTTGAAAGCCCTATTTCACTTATAAAGCTCAAGAAAATCATAAGTAATCTTTTATTTCTTTTATTTTATTTTCTTGGCCATTGTGCATAGTCCATTGATTTGATTGTTTGATAAAACTATAGTAATATTGTGACTGTTAAAACCCTAGAGGATTGTTGCACAATGTATATTACTAGGTTTGTGATGTGTATGCAATTTTCACTAAATATATCTCAAGGGTATTGTGACCAAAGACTTGTCATTAGTTGCATATTTTAGCTCTCAACTACCTAAATAAAAGATCTACCTAAAGAAGAGATCTATAAATTGAACAAAGTAATCTTCCACAAAAACTAGAAACCAAAGATAAAGTACATAGTCAAACTTTATGGTGACTCAAAAAAAAATTTGTTTCTTTTATTCTCTAGAAGATCTCTAGGATTACCCTCTCAAGCTTGGAAGGGCTCAAACTATAAAAGGGGCTAAAATCCCCTTGTTCATTGGTCATTTCCAATCCCTAAATCAAAGATGGTTGTCTTCCATGTGCAAAATTTGGTCATGCTAGTCATAGCTTGGTAAGAGCCTTAGGGTTAGGGGTTAACATAGAAAAAACACCAACAAAGTCTATGATTTGTAGCAAGAATGAGAATGGAAAAAGCCACTCTTAAAGATAGAAGGAAGAGAAGGTTCAAATGCACTCAAAGGAGGTAAGGAGTTGATTTATTTGAGTAAGTTCAAATTTCATAACTATTGATTTCATTAAAATATTAAAGCTAATTAGGATGACAAGAGTTGGAGAATCCATCTACAAATTCATCAAAAATGTGGGAAAGACAAGAATGAATAGGCACCGGTAACAAAAAAGGAGAATCTTACCAAAATACCATGATCAAGGATAAGACTACTTTGACATAAATATTCACTACCATTGAAGGGTAATGGGTTTCCATTGACTCTTGGATTGAGAGCTTACTTTATTTGAAAAGGAGAAAATGATGAGATTCTTTCATTTGTTTAAGCATATGAGTTCCAAATTACAAATGTTTCTTGTGAATCTATTCATTTTCAAGATCCATCTCCATTTGTAGAAAAAAAACATGAAGGATTATTCACACATTGTGAGTGAGAAAGAAGAGTATTTCCACTTGGAGGCCAAAAAGTAAAAATGTGAGGTGATGGGTCAATTTCAGCCTTCACATTTCTTTCACTAAGGATTGGTATTCAAATCCACTTGTTGTAAAATTTATCAAGGAAGGGTAAGTGGGGTTGCTTGTTTGGATGATGATACATGGATTCTAGCAAAACCAATAAAATAACTATCATGGGAAATAATATGGACATTGTTTAGTTGTGAAAGAATGAATATATTTTTGTGGAAATGTTGTCATTGCAACATGTAATTGGTACAGTCACAGATGGAGGGTCTAAAAAGAATTATCCAACTATGTAGCTTAGAGTCAACACAATGGAAATAATACAAGAAAATATTCTGCAAATATAGATCTTTATTAAATTGGCAATCTTACATGCATCATATGTCTCATGGGCGAATAACCAGGGCTTATAGGCCTGCCGCAAGGGCATTCAACATTACAACTAGCCAGTGGACTTATTACAATCCCACAATGGGGTAATGCAAAATTTCTAAACTCTAATCATGAAATCCTCACTTACTTTACTGATGACTACTTTCCTATGAATTACAAATGATCTTAAATATGATTCTCTAGCTCCAATAATGGTTTGTGTTGGCCTCAAGGGTTTACAACCCCAATGAATGATCAAGTGTGTAGGTCAGCCTTAAAACATGAAATATTCTTGTATGATGCTTCATTAATCTCTGCACACTCTGAAATAGGTTTGCAAAATGATTTCTAGACCAGATCGGCCCCAAATGCTCTAATTGATAATGACAGTGAATTATGAGAGAAATAACTTTCTGCAAACAAATACAGTCAAAAATTTGGATATGATGTAGATGACCTCGTGTAGATGCTATATCCTACTTCATGAGTTGATAAATGACAATGTGGTGAAATATGGAATGAAATGCTAAAACTGCTACAGACTGAAATGCAAGAATTTTTTTTGGTTGATATAGGATTTCTTTACAACCAGGGATGCTCGTGCATCAAAAACTCGAGGTTGGAAGAAAATTCACTTTTCAAGGACTAGAGAAAAATTGAAGTGGTCTACCTCAACCTAAGAAATTCATGATGAATCCTTCACTGGTATGCCTTTCTACTTTACCAAATATTCCTTGTACTTCTTGTTCCCGATGCTCCTTCCAGTTCTAATATCCAAAATTTTCTCAATCTCCTTTGGTGGTTGATGTGGTAACTGTGCTCTTAAATCAACTTCGATTTTACTGCCACTTGACTGTCCTTCATGGAAATCATATATTTTTGCAACATTGAAAATAGGTGATATATCCAAATTCTCTAGTAACTCTACTTCATATGCATTTCCAGAATCAAAATTTATAAGAATCTTACATGGTCTGAACTTCCTCATCTTCAACTTATTGTATGTTCCCATTGGAAATCTTTCCTTCCTCGGATATGACATCACTTCATCTCCAACAAAAAATTCCTTATGTCTCCTTTTATCATTTTCCTTCTTATATTTATTGTTCATGTCCTCCAAGTGTTTTTGGACCTGACTATGCAATGTTTCCATGAATCTTGCAAATTCTTCCACTTTTTCACTCCTCTTGTTCTCCATGTTGATGTCTCTTATCTCTGCAACTCCTCTAGGATGTATTCCTATCACAATCTCAAATGGTGTCTTCCCTATACTCTGTTTCACTGAATTATTGTATGTAAATTTTGCTTGCAGTAGAACTATGTCCCAATTTCCTTCCTTGTCTCCAACCAAACAACTTAATAGGTCGCCCAAATTTTTGTTTACTACCTTTGTTTTTCCATCTATTTGTGGGTGATACACTAAGCTTAACTTGAGGTCTATCTTCGTCTTATTCCACAATGTCCTCCAAAATCATCCAATGAACTTGGTATCCCTATCTGAAACTATACTCTTAGGTAATCCATGTAATCTCACAATCTCCTTGAAAAATAGGTCAGCAACATGCACAACATCATTAGTCTTCTTGCAAGGAATGAAATGTGTCATTTTAGAAAAAAATTCCACTACTACCATTATAGAATCATACCCTCTTTGTGTTCTTGGCCAATATGAATTCCATACTTATTTCTTCCCAAGGTCTCTCTAGTACTGTCAAAGGTTTATACAATCTAGCATTTTGACTGCTTCCTTTTGCAACTTGACAAATTCTGCAACCCTGAACATACTTCTTGACATCCTTGTATATCTATGGCCAAAAATAATATTCACTCACCAAAGCTATTGTCTTATCCACTCCAAAATGTCTTGTTGATCCTCCACTATGCTTTTCCTTGATCAAATTCCCCCTCATTGAACTCCCTAGAATAGACAACTGATTTCTCTTGAACAACATATTCTCTTGAATGAATTAATACAACCATTGTCTCCAATATGTTACTACCGGTTCATTACATCCTTTCCAAGCTTCAAAAAAAATTGGATCATCTTTATACACGTGCTTCAGTTCTTCAAAACCCAATGCTTCTATCCTCATCTCTATCAGCAAATTCCTTCTTCTGCGTAATGCATCTACAACTTTGTTTGACTTGCCAATCATATGCTTCAATACAAATATATAACTCTGCAAGAATTCAACCCATCTCATATTTCTTTGATTCAACTTTCCCTGACTGTTTAGATACTGTAAAGCTAAATGATCAATATACAACACAAATTCCTTGGGAAACAAGTAATGTCTCCACTTCTTCAAGGCTTGAATTATGGCATAGAATTCCTAATCGTAAACTAAATATCTTCTTCTATGATCATTCAAATTCTCACTAAAATAAGCTATAGGTCTTCCTTCTTGGCTCAACACTGCT
The DNA here is from genome assembly GCA_007258455.2 of Sequoia sempervirens. NCBI lineage: Eukaryota > Viridiplantae > Streptophyta > Pinopsida > Cupressales > Cupressaceae > Sequoia > Sequoia sempervirens. The sequence goes on from VDFB02000015.1 coordinate 138,340,249, forward strand.
CCTATTGCATTCCCACTTGCATCATAATCAACTTGAAATACTTTTTCAAAATTAGGCAATGCTAACATTGGCTGCTCTGTCACCTTTTGCTTCAACAATTCAAAACTTCTTTGTGCTTCAGATGTCCACTTTAAGTCTTTCCTATCTCCTCTCATTGTCTTTGCCATAGGTGTACAAATGCTACTAAATATTTTGATAAACTTCTAGTAGAAACTTTCCAATCCATGGAATGATCATACCTCCCAAATGTTTACTAGTGTAGACCACTCAACTATTGCTCATACCTTCTCAGGGTCCATCTTCAATCCTTCAATAGAAATGACAAAACCCAAATATACCAACTCCATCTTCATAAATATACACTTCTTGATGTTAATTAACAACTTATCTTCCCTCAACCTCTATAATACTTGTCTAATGTTCCACAAAATGTTCTTCTCTAGTCTTACTGAAATTCAAAATATCATCCAAGTAGACAATAACAAACTTACCCAAACGTTTATTCAATACCTCATTCATCAACCTCATGAAAGTGCTCAGTGCATTGGTTAATCCAAAAGCCATCACTAACCATTCATACAACCCTTCATTAGTCTTAAATGTTGTATTTCATTCATCTCCTTCTCTAATTATGATCTGATGATATCCAATCTTCAAGTCAATCTTTGTGAAATACTTTGCTCCACTCAAAAAATCCATAATGGCATCCATCCTTGGCAATGGGAATCTATACTTGACTGTGATCCTATTGATTGCTATGGAATTTGTACACATTCTCCACTCTCCATCTTTCTTTGGTACAAGTATAGTAGGTATCGCACATAGGCTTAAGCTCTCTCTAATCAATCCTTTCTTCAACAAATCTTGTATCTGTCGGTTCAATTTTGCATTCTCTATCAATGTCATATGTGTTTCCTTGTTTGGAAAACTTGCTTCCAGTATAAGGTCTATGTGATGACTAATATTTTGGACTATGGTAAACCATATGGTACATTCTTTAACGTGATGTCTTTATATTCTTCCAATAGCTCTACTACTTTTGTCAGTAGTGGACTAACATCCCTTGCCTCCAGACTACCACCCTTCCTTGGAATCAATGCAAAAAAAAGGTTCTCATGCCTCAATCCATTTATAAACTTTCTTCCATCTACCAAGCATAGTCTAGGAGTGCTACAAACTTCACTTTTTTTCTCCTCCTCCAAAGGTATCAACTTAATTCTTTTTCCATTTGAATTCACAATTTAGGTGTTTCTCCTTCCATCATGAATTTCCTTCTTATCATATTTATGTGGTCTTCCTAACAGTAAATGGCATGCATCCATAGGCATAATATCACACAATACTTCATCCTTATATGATCCTCTATGAAAATTCACCAAACATTCCTCATTCACCAATATCTTATGCCCATCCTAAATCCATGCTATCGTATAGGGGTTTGGATGTTTCAATCTATTCAAATTCAACTTGCTTACCATCTCTTCTAAAAGTAGATTATCAGTGCTACCATTATCAATGATAACTTTACATACATTTCCTCTAGACTTACATCTTGTTCTAAATAGACTCTTTATTTGTGATGGTTCCTCAATCACTTCTCCATGCATCAAAGCTCTCCTCATTACTAATGATCCACATTTCTCAGGTTTTCCCACTGGACTAGGGGATCCAATAGGTTCTTCATCCACATATTTTTTTCTTCTAGTATGCTCAGTTCCCTTTCTAGTACTTACTTGATGACATTCAAATTCTCTATGTCCTTCACCTCCACATTTGAAATAGATTCCTCTAAATGGTCTCTTCTCATATCTTCCTTCATCTCTTTGATATCTATCATTGTGGTAAGAATTATGACCTCCTCTGTCACTACGGTAGAAAGTTATATCTTCTCTTCCTCTATGGTATGAATTGCAATCCTTATCTTCACTGTGTAGGGTATCCCATCTTTGTTTTTCTTTGCATAAGGTATTCTTTCTTTGAATTATGATCCACTCCTTTGGAATCTTCCTCTTGCACTTTTTTCCCTTTGTTCAAACTTCTTGTTCAACTTCTCTTCCACCTTTAGTGCAAATTGATATGCCTCTTCAACTGTTGTCTTCTTCACCAGGCTCAATTCTTCTTGAATTTGTGTTCTCAGTCTATTGGTTTACCTCACAAACTTTTCTTTTCTTGCTTCACTATGTCCAGTCCTAATGATCATCTTGTAGAATTCTTCAGTATATTTCTTTCACAGATCTCTCCTTTTGCCTCAAATTTTGTAATATTTTCAACAATTCAAGCTCATAATTAGCAGGTATGAATTGATTCTTCAAATTTGCCACAATTCTATCCCATTTTATGATATTCTCTTTTCCTCTTCTATTTCTGTCTAATTGACTTTCTTTCCACCATAAAGTAGCATGTCCTTTCAACTTATTTTTTTCAAATATGGCTCTTTTCGAATCTTTAATTTCCTCATATTCAAAGTATTCTTTCATATCATTTATCCAATCAATCAATTCTTTAGGGTTTAAATTTCTCGTTTTATTTTGAATTTCAACTCTAGGTCACTTACCAATTTTGGAAATTGATTTCAACATCTTCACTTGATCTGATTCTTCTTCTTCTTCTAGGGTTTCTTCAATTTGATTCACAGCGTGATCTAGGTCATCATCACTTTCATCCTCATGTCTAGGGTTTAGGCCTCACCTTTAATCTTCTTCAACAACATCTAATCAGACTCGCATTTCTTGCATCATCTCTAACATTTCATCCATTCTTCCAATGACATTCTCCATAGTAGGTACTCTCCTTGGCAGCATCTCTCTCCTTGTATCTAGTGCAACTACCTCAATTCAGTGATCTGGCTACAAGGGTTTCAACTACCTCACAGTTGGCGATCGGTTGAAAAAAATGTAGTTTGCCTCAAGTCGGTGATCTATTCACCACAAGGAATGCCTTCAGGACTCAAAAAATCACTCTGATACCACTTGGTGCAGTCACAAATGGAGGGTCTAAAAAGAACTGTCCAACTGTGTAGCTTAGAGTTGACACAACGAAAATAACACAAGAAAATATTATGCAAATATAGATATTTGATGAATTGGAAATCTTACATGCATCATATGCCTCCTGGGCATCCAAGGCTCACAGGATTGTCGCAAGGGCATCTAGCATTGCAACTAGCCAAAGGCCTTATTATAATCCCATAATGGGGTAATGCAAAATTTCTAAACTCTAATCATGAAATCCTCACTTACTCTACTAATGACTACTTTCCTATGAATTACAAACGATCTTAAATATGATTCTCCAACTCCAATAATGGTTTGCATCAGCATCAAGGTTTTACAACCCTAATGAATTATTAAGTGTGTAGGTCAGCCTTAAAACATGAAAGATGCTTATATGATGCTCCATAAGCTCCACACGCTCTGGAATAGGTTTGCACAATGATTTCTAGACTAGGTCTGCCCCAAATGCTCTGAATGATAATGATGAATTTTGAGAGTGATAACTTTCTGAAAACAAATGCAATCAACTTGAAATTTGTATATGATGTAGATGACCTCGTGTAGATGCTATATCCTACTCTACGAGTTGAGAAATGAAAATGCGGTGAAATGTGGAATGAAATGCTAAAACTACTATAGATTGGAATGTAATAAAATAAATGTTTTTGGTTGATACATGATTGCTTTATAACCAGGGATGCTCCTGCATCAGTAATTTATTCCCCTTGTATAATATGGGACAACATGCGAGACACTCTACTTTTCATGAATGCGCCTAAGAACAAAATGTAATTGTGGGAATAACAAGTAGGAGTAAAGAAAACTAACCAATTGTGCATATCAAGTAGGGTGGATGAAGCATAACACTCCAAGAGAGGAAACTTTAGATAGCATGAGGTTGGGAATCCAAGTTTGTAACAAATCAAATTTGATTACAATGATGGGTCACATAGCTACCATTATTGTATTTTACAGAAAATTTCATTATGCATATATCATGTGTATAGTTTTGGTATGAGGACTCATATAAATTTAGTTGTCATGAATTTCTTAGTAGCACATCAACTATATTATAAACATTATAATATATATAATCTTCATTATAAAACATATTTCAAGAGAAAGGAAAAGTGCTCATAGCATCAAGTTGTATGAATCAAAAAGTTATAATTTTATGATCAAAATGGATAATTGTAAACCAAAAATGATATACACAATTTCTTAGGGTCATTACTAGAATAAAAAAATTGGGTATGCTTGATATCTCAAAAAAGATACTCAAGATCGATCCTTGGAGGGTATAAAAGAAATAAATTTCAAAGGTAAGATTCTAAATGCAACCCTATGTAGGCCAAGAGGGTTCACTTAGTGAAGTGTGAGATTGATTTGATGTGTTTGGATAATGGTTCGATAATTTATTTTAACATTTTTATGTTATAATAAAAATTTGTCAATATTTCTTGTTGAGAGTTGTTTGTCAAGTTTTTGTGATGAATTTTTTCATGGAATGAATTGTTTGATTGTTGTAGAGATTTTTTTGGAGTGTTTGTAGTGCTTAAGGAATGTGTAATAATGCTTCTCAATGTATTAAAGGTTTTCCTTATATGATTGAAAGTGTAAATATGTTGATTATGAGTGGGGACAATGGATGCAACAATTCAAAAGATGGTCAACAAGGTTTAAATTCCTAAAATAGGAAATTTTACAATATAAATCACTTATGATACACAAGGAATGAGTGAATGTGAAGTGTGTTAGGTATGTGAATGTTAGATTAGTTCCCTAACAAAGATAGATGATGAACTATGTTTCTCAAATAATGACAAGCAAGGTAGTATAAGGCTGCAATATTATATTCAACATACAACAAGAATGTGCATGACCTTAAAAGGTCAAGAGCAATGCAAAAAGGCCCTGACCAAAGAGGCCAAAAGGTGTGAATTCTTTAAGAGAAAGTTGATATACTTGAAGTAGATTTCCCAATGTTCCTAGCGAGTACTCAAATTGAGTAACAAGTTTAGACTAGGGTAGAAATTTGGGAATGATCATTAAAGCAGTTTGGAAAATGAGGAGTTCATACCAAGGGAGGGATGTTTAGAGCCCCTTAATGCAATAGTAGAATGATTAAATTGTTGCCTTTGTTTTGATTAAATTGTTTCATATTTGAAAGTGCATTGGTTTATAATGTTTGAGTTTGAGTTTGAATTATTTGATCATAAATGCATGTGTGCAAAAAAACTATTGGTATTTTTTCATAAACAAATTTTCATAAAAGAAAGTACATAAATGAAATCATGTTAGAACATAATCCTATTATGGGTTATAAATTTATATATTGTTCTACTATAAGGTTATAAAACCTTATATATTATATATGCTTTATTAAGCATATCTCATTTAAAATAATTATAGTCTAATAATTATTAGATTATTAATTATTTATGAATGGTGGTTGTTGAATAGGTGTGACTAATAGCCCTTCATGTATTTATTCACCCGTTCTCCTATATTTAAGGAGATTATTTCTCATTTGAGAGTGTGTGTGAATTTAGAGATATATGGTGAATTATGTCACTATGCACATGAGGTATTATTGGCCATGTGGAAGTATGTAAAGGAGTGTCCCCAAGTTAAGTCTATTTTTTAATAAACTATTTCTTGTAAGTATTTTAATAAAATGGTGCTTTATGAAATTTTTACCCCAAAGAGTTTTTCTCATGTATATCTTGTGTAATGTGTAAAATATATCCTTGTATGATTTTCATTTTATTTATTTTATATTTTTCTTATAATGATTAATATCTTGAGATCTTAATTTCTAACATAGTATTAGAGCATGTTAGGCTATACTAATAATTTTACAAATTATACTAGAAGATATGTAGAATTTGATGGGAAACATCTTTATGCTCAATCAACACACATGCAAGGTCATCTTTTCAATACATTTGATGTGTATTTTCTATTACTTTAAAATCAATTCATCAAGGCTAAGTTAGGAAGAAGTTCCATTTAATGGATTTCTTCTTTTGCTATTTCTTTACTACTAGTAGACTTATGACATTTAAGATATATTGATAGATAGATGCAGGGAAATAACAAAAAGGTAGAAAATAGGTTCACTTTATTCCCCTCACTTTCATGAAAAGTTTCAATATCATATATCACTACACTCTTCAAATTGGACTTCTTTTAAAGTAGCACATAAAATAGTCGAAATAATTCCAAGAAGTCTTCAAAATAATAATACTTTGAATCAAATACTATTCTATGAAAAATAAATCCCGATAAGAATTAAACATCATTGTAAATTGATACTACAAAATATTTAATAGATCTTTGTACTGATAAATTGTCCTAGAGATCATAATCATTCATGAAATGACATAAAATCTTAATAATATTACAATATCAACTCATAAATAGTATCACAAATTCCACCCACAAAAAATCTTCATAGATTGGATACATAACTACAAATTAAATTATTAAATAAGTTTAAATACTAAAGATAAATTAGTAGTTGATAAAAAAAACTAGAAAGTTGCTTAGTTTTACTTAGTTAAATGGATTAGTCATCTTGAAGAAAGAAAGACAAAAAACAATATAATGGCTTTATCAATTGATGGGCATATGATATTATCAATTGATTCTCACATCTATATATAATACAACTCAAGTCACAAACCTAATATGAGTAAGCACCAATCAAATCGATGTGACAAACAATCTTTCTTACAACATATCATTCCATCACACACCAATATTTCTTGCAACGTATCAATTCACCACATGCAAGCTCTTTCCCATCATTGATAAATATAATATGGATCAGGATATAGGGAAGAGGTCCTAGTAGCCACCCACCCTAACTTCAAGCACCCTAAGCTCCTAAATGGTATGTCGGGTTTCAACATTTTTTTTGGATTTCTTTGTATGCAACTTAAGAGCTTATATCTATTGTTTCAACTTCCAGATAGTTACGACAAATGCAGGAGGATTCATTATGCACACACAGGTCAAAAAGTGGTAATTTCAAGGTGACATCCAATACATATTCTCTATTACCTTGATAATTGTTTGTTTTGACCACCACAAAATTTTCACAATTGATTCAATACATATGCACAAATCCTCCATTAATTTTGTACTATTGGTACCAGTAAAGTTGCACAACTCCTCTAATTAAGTACTTTTTTTACTATTGGATATACAAATGGAAAACTATTGGTACATTTGAAATTTTTTAGTGGACTTTTAATTAGTATGTATCAATGAACAGTTATTGAAGCCTTTCCCCTAGATGATCAAGATTGAAATTAGGAAATTAAGCGAATGAAAGAGATTCAAAAGTATAAACTCCATAAGATTTGGAGTACAAAATCTTCTAGCTCCTTAAACTCCTTAGAAAATTTGAGCAAGAGAATCTATCACAATAATTATCATATGGTTGAACGGCATCAACTATACACATGGTTGTCCTCGATATTCTTCACTTCTAATACACCATTTGTTTAGTGGGGTAGTCTTAAACTACCATACGAGTGACAAGCAATGCTTTTCCTTGGTGCGAACTATCATGTAATGTCCCTTTTTGGGATAACCCTAAATCTTTCCCAAATTACCAATTTCCCAAGCAAAGAGGCCCTAGAGGATACTTTGAATTGGTTTAGTCCCTACAAGTAAGTTAGAAATCCATCTCTAAAATAGCCTAACAATAAATACTCCACATTGGGCATTAGAATTAAGTATGAGTAAATCTATATTAAACATCATAACCAACATTTCCTAATTGATCCTCCCTTTATGCTACACCATGGTAGGAAGGTTGGATTACAATGGTTAATCCCATGATTGAACTAGACCCAGAGGCAGCACCCTTGGATAACCCTGGAGGCAGAACCCCTCTAGCCCGTGTGGGCTCATTACGTCCCATCTTCAAGTGGTGTATCTAGTGGAGACCAGCCTAGACCCAAGGGCAGCACCCTCAGATAATCCTAGAGGCAGAACCCCCTTGGCATTTGTGGGATCATCATGTCCCATACCCGGGTGGCGTATCTAGGAGACTCCATTACATATATTTCCCCTTTGTAATCCTTTTTTCCCAACCATGGTGGAACATGGACAAACAATTAAAGAAATATAGAAATACATATGAGCAAACATACAAATACGTAAATTTATAAATGTGCATTATAAATAAATGAAGATGCATCAAATAAGTATATATATATCCAATCTGGTTCTATTGTATATATATATATATATGTTAATAGAAATTCAAATTGTATATCCTAACCCTATCCTACGATTCATCATAAAAGTTAATCATCACTATTCTAAGTCAATTATAATCTAGTAGCAGAAATTCAATCACGATGCCTCTAATATTACCAACAACTACTAACATAAATTTGAATTGCAATAGTCTAAAGCTTACCTGATGAGCAAATGTAATCTGCCTTCTACAATTTCTAATATCTCTCTTATCCTTTCCCATTGATGACTTCTTCTCTCCACTTCTTATCATTCTTATATTTTAATGCCATAATGGGAGGTCCATGTCTTTTTGAGGAGCAATGTCCACATATAAGGGCATGTCTTTTAATTAGTGACCAACCTTTATTAACGTTTGTTGACTATCATATATTTAAGTGCTACCTTTTATAAACATAGTTGATGCACCTATTAATGATAGTAATAATTGTTCTCCCTAATGTCAATAAATTGAAATAAGTCCCATCTTCATTATTATATTTATAATGGGTAGATAATTGTGTTTATTATTATTATGTTTATTATTTATTATTTATTATTGTGTTTCATTATTATGTTTGCATGATAATAATATTATCAATTTATTGTTATTATTATTTATTATTATGATGTTAACAAATAATATTAATTATTTCATCCATTATATTATAATTATATTCTTGTGAATATTATTTTTGTTATTATGATATTTATAATTAGTAATATTAATAGTTCTATCCATTATGATAATTGCATTATAATTATAATATTTAAATTGCTAATATTTATTTTGTTAATATTTATAATATTATATTATGATTATAATTATAGTAATATAAAATTGTTAATATTTGTAAATACGTAATTTGTCACTCTTTTTTTTATTTGCATTTCAACATTTAGTTATTTTAATGTTCCATTTCGAGGACATGACAGTCCACCCCGCCCAAGATTGTTTGCCCTCAAGCAATCATAATCTAAGATGTGTAATTTTAAGGTGTTGCTCCTTGTGGTGATGATATTAGCTTTGGTAGGAGTTTGAAGTTCTAACCCAAGTGGCAGTCATTCTGGTTATGAGGACAATGTATTGACTAATTTTCTTAAGTTCTACTATTTATCCATAACTCTCAAAACCCCTGAGTTGTAGTTTGTGAATCAATATAACTTAAAACCAAATGAATCAAAAATTAAAGCAAACAACCAAGTAGCTCAACCAAGTAGGCAAGTAGCTCAAACAAGAAAACAAGTAGTTCAAGCAAGCAAACAACTAGCTCAAGCACACAAGAAAGTAGCTCAACCAGGAAAGCAAGTAGCTCAAGCAAGCAAGAAAGAAAGTAGCTCAAACACATTGAAAAATAGCTCAAGTAGGAAAACAAGTAGCTCAAGCAAGCAAGCAACCAACTCAAGTACACAGGAAATTAGCTCAAACAAATAGGTAAGTAGCTCAAACACATAGGCAACCAGCTCAAGTAGACAAGTAGGTAGCTCAAGCATACAAGCAAGTAGCTCAAGCAAGTAGGCAACTAGCTCAACTAGACAAGCAAGTAGCTCAAGCATGCAAGCAACTAGCTCAAGCAAGTAGGCAACTAGCTCAAGCACACAAGCAAGTTGATGAGAGCAAGAAAATACACTTTAATTAATCCTTTTTATGTTTCAAAAGACTTTATTACATGTTAATTAACTATGATGGCGATAGACTTTATGCTTGAATGTTTGACTAATGTTGCATTATATTTAATTAATTAGAGTATATATGAGAAATGGTATCTTGCATTAAATGTCTTGCTTTTGAATGATGATTAATGATGAAATGTTTATGCAAGTGAGATCTTTTGTTGTCTTGATTACATCCTATCTTTGAGGATTCTGTTTGATGGATTAAATGATGATATTATGAGGTGGACGTGTTAAACTTCCTGTTTAACGGATTTGGAATCTATCTTGCTCTTGATCTCTCCAGCTAGCTCCTGATGGATGTTTCCGAATTGACTTCTTCAATCAGTTTGAAGACTTTTTGTTCAGCTATTATCATGTGGTGGATTTTTTTATGACACTTTGGTTTTGTTTAAGTTTAGTTGTTACTGTTTTGCATCTTGGTGGGTTGCGCTAGTTTTTGTATTCAAATAAGTAGATATTCTTATAAATATCCAGCCTTAGTCTTTAGTTTGGAGGGAGTTAATATTTCACTTTGGATTGTAATGTGGATTATCTGCACTTTTGTACTACTCGCCTATTTTGGCCAATTGGAATGAAATAAGGAGTTGATATGAATCTCAGTGTTTAAGTCCCACCAGAGGAAGAGTAGGGCCCGCTCAACTGAAGGAGGTGACTTGTGTTATTTTTGTTGATTCAATTAGTCTTTGCATTATTCATTTCAATTGGAAAATAGGAATTTAGATCTCTGTTAATCATTGCTAGTAAATGTGAATATTTAGGTTCTTAGATTAAATTCATTAAATCCTTAGAATAATTCATTATGCTTTACTGTAGATTTATATTCAATCATTTACTATAGATTTAATTGTTGTTCGTAGATTTAGATTCACTTAGTATTTTAAATTAGTTTTAATGGAAAGAACTGTGATGACTTGTGGAAAGATGAAACGGAAGCTTGTTTGGAATGAGTTCATGGAAGTTAGTGTTAATGCTTTTTAGGTTAAACGTTTATTTTCTGCAAACATAACTATATCATTTTTTGCAAACATAATTAGATTCTTTCTACAAACGTAAATAGATTTAGTTTTCAGCCTAATTCTTCCATGGATAAATTGAAAATAAGTCAAGTTAAGTCTGAACTAAGTTGTTAGAGTTTGCTTAATCATTAGTTAAGAGATAAATTAGGATTAAGCCTTTAGAATTACTTAGGAATCTGTTGTTAAGATTGGCTACTGAGAGCTCCTAATAGCTCCTGACAGCTCCTAACGGAGCTAAATCGTGACCAAAAGTCATTGTTTTATAGTGCAAAACCCCCAATTTGAAATACCCTTATCGCATATAGCTCCAAGACACACCCGGTTCGATAATTGATAAATTAAATGATGCAAGAAGTGAAATCAATGACCTTGCTCATCACAAGTAGCTCAAGCACGCAACCAAGTAGCTTAAGTGTGCAACCAAGTAGTTCAAGCAAACAACCAACCAACTTAAGCAGCTTGGCAAACAACATTTTTAACATTTTCAAAAGTAATTATAAGAACACATCTTGTTGAAGATACATGAAGTATCATATAGATACATGTAATACAGATGAGGCACGAATACACGTAATACATAGAGTATACACAAGAAGCATGAAGCATATATGTGAATAATACATGAAGTATACACACGAGTACATGAAGTTACAAAGCATACTTATGAATACATGTAAGTTGTAAAGTATACACTTAAATATGTAAATCGCATGAATACACATATACACATGAGTGCACACAAGTCACAAAGAATGTAGTTTGCAAAGCATGCACTTGAATACATGTAAGTCACAAAGTATACACTTGAATACACATAAGCCACAAAGTATGCACTTGAATACACACAATACACTTGAATACACATAAGTCACAAGGTATACACTTGAATACACATAAGCCACAAGTTATACACTTGAATACACATAAGCCACAACTTGTATACACTTGAATACACATAGGTTACAAGGTATACACTTGAATACACTCGAATACACATAAGTCACAGGCTATACACTTGAATACACATAAATCACATGCTATACACTTGAATTCACTTGAATAAACATAAGTCACAAGGTATGTACTTGAATACACTCGAATACACATACACCACAAGGTATACACTTGAATTTAAACATACATAAGAAGCATGAAGCATACATGTAATACATGAAGCATACACAAGATGGCAGGAAAGATGCTCTAATACCACTTGTAATGTACCTTTTTGGGATAACCCTAAATCTTTCCCAAATTACCAATTTCCCAAGCAAAGAGGCCCTAGAGGATACTTTGAATTGGTTTAGTCCCTACGAGTAAGTGAGAAATCCATCTCTAAAATAGCCTAACAATTAATACTCCACATTGGGCATTAGAATTAAGTATGAGTAAATCTATATTAAACATCGTAACCAACATTTCCTAATTGATCATCCCTTTATGTTACACCATGGTAGGAAGGTTGGATTACAATGGTTAATCCCATGATTGAACTAGACCCAGAGGCAGAACCCCTCTAGCCCGTGTGGGCTCATTACATCCCATCCTGGGGTGGCGTATCTAGTGGAGACCAACCTAGACCCAAGGGCAACACCCTCGGATAACCTTGGAGGAAGAACCCCCTTGGCCCTTGTGGGCTCATCATGTCCCATACCCGGGTGGCATATCTAGGAGACTCTGTTACACGCATTTCCCCTTTGTAATCCTTCTTTTCCAACCATGGTGGAACATGAACAAACAATTAAAGAATTGTACAAAAATATATATGAGCGAACATACAAATACATAAATTTCTGAACGTAATAAATGAAGATGCATCAAATAAATATATCTATCCAATCTAGTTCTAATGTATATATATATATATTAATAGAAATTCAAATTGTAATTATCCTAACCCCATCCTACGATTCATCATAATTAATCATCACTATTCTAAGTCAATTATACTCTAATAGCAGAAATTCAGTCACGATGCCTCTAATATTACCAGCAACTACTAACATAAATTTGAATTGCAATAGTCTAAAGTTTACCCAATGAGCAAATGTAATCTGCCTTCTACAATTTATGATATCTCTCTTATCCTTTCCCACCGATGCCTTCTTCTCTCCACTTCTTATCATTCTTATATTTTAATGCCATAATGGGAGGGCCATGTCTTTTTGAGGAGCAATGTCCACGTATAAGGGCATGTCTTTTAGTTAGTGACCAACCTTTATCATTGTTTGTTGACTATCATATATTTAAGTATTGCCTTTTATAAACATAGTTGTTGTACCTATTAATGATAGTAATCGTGGTTCTCCCTAATGTCCATAAATTGATATAAGTCCCATCTTCATTATTATATTTATAATGGGTAGATAATTGTGTTTATTATTATTTATTATTGTGTTTCATTATTATGTTTGCATGATAATAATATTATCAAGTTATTATTATTATTTTTTATTATTATAATGTATACAAATAATATTAATTGTTTCATTCATTATATTATAATTATATTCTTGTGAATATTATTTTTGTTATTATGATATTTATAATTAGTAATATTAATAGTTCTATCATGTTATGATAATTGCATTATAATTATAATATTTAAATTGCTAATATTTATTTTGTTAATATTTATAATATTATATTATGATTATAATTATAATAATATTAAATTTATAATATTTGTAGATACGTATTTTGTCACTTATTTTATTTGTATTTCAACATTTAGTTATTTTAATGTTCCATTTTGGGGAGTGCAAGCACTAATGTTTGGTTTAAGGTTAGGATAACTATCGTACAAATATATTGTCATTGCTAGCTTGAGGAACAAATTCCAAAGGAACTTCATTGATTCGTGAGATTTTAAACCTGCTAGGTAATTCAGTTGCTTCATTGCATCGTTTGAAAACGTTGAGAGTTAGTATCTCCTTCAAACGCTGACAAAATGAATCTTTCAACAACTTTCTTCTCTTGATAAAAAAATAAAATAGGAAAGTGTTCCTTCCTTCTTTCGAAATCCTAATAGTAATTTCTACATTTTCATCCATTCAATGGTTACTTGTGATTTATGGCTTGTGTCATATATAGTTTAGCTGCGTAGCATATGTTTGATATTAATTGGATACAGAATAATTATAGGAATTTAAATTTGCTTAATGGAGATGCGTATGTTCCAGACCTCCATTATTGTGGGCATAGTTTTATGAATATTGAAAGTGGATGTCATTATCATATCTGCCTATGTACGTCCATACTGATGCCCTCAACCCCTTTCATCAAATGCAAAGATTGAAATACATTTTGAAAGGCTGTATCTTGTATGGAATGGACCTCTCTAAGTTTTTATTCTTAATGTCAGGCCTCTGCTTCACACTTCTTTCCCACATGCTAAAGATGATGATGCCATCGGCTCTAACCAATAGCTTCAATATGTTGTTGTGGCATTTGACACAACTACATTACAATAGCAGAAAAGTTAACCTAGTCAAAAGGTTCTATACAATTTGATATTAACATCCAAGCAATTGGCTGATTGAAGAGTGATGATGGAATATTCACAAGCATATCTCAGTTTTCATGTTTCTCCCATCACAAATATCTGTCTTTTGGTATCTGGAAAATTCACCGTCAACAATTCATTACGGGAAAATTCATCACCATGACAAATTCACCTCAAGGAAAATTCACCACCAGCAATTCACCGCCACGGAAAATTAATCGCCAACTTTTAATGTGATTAATTTTCCTCTGTGGTGAATTGCTGGTGGTGAATTTTCCTTGAGGTGAATTTGTCATGGCGGTGAATTTTCCCACAGTAAATTGTTGGCGGTGAATTTTCCGAATTTTCCTAGAGCCCTGTCCTCTACATGACTTCATGAAGAGATTTATTCCTTCATTTTCAATTGTACTCTCATTATCATTTTTCTTATTTTTTTCTTAACAATAGAGTGGTTAAGATTACTCATGATTTTAACAGTGTTTTTGATGAGGATAAGGAGTTAAGTGGAAAAGATAATAATGCTGCTTCAAAGATGACCCCATGTAGGCTTACTATGCAGAGATTGAAGATTTACATGTTAGAGTGGAGAATAGGGAGGAAATTCAGGAAAATCAGACTGTTGTGAACATTAGAAGAAATCGGACATGGAATGAGCATTTGTCAAATATTGTGACCACAAATTAAATTACTGGAGTTCATAATTAATTTACTTCAAAAGTTTATAGAAAAATTTGAACGTTGGTCGACTAAGTTCAACAGACTTTATGCTACAAAATGGATCAATCGATGTTAAATAACGTATTGAATGTTTGGTCATTGTTGAATGCCGTAGATTTGGACTTCAATGGACTTAGATTTTGGACTTATTCAATTCTCAGTATGAACAAGAACATTGCATGTGGAGCCAAATATGTGTTCCTAATGGAGAAAGACACATCCTAGTCAAAAAGGCAGGCGACCATGGTGCGTCATTCCTTATAATAGTAATCTAGATTTTTAGTGGAATTTCCTTGTATAAAGGTCCCTTTAAGAGATGCAATAATATTTAAAGGAGGGAGACAAATTATAAACAATATATGTCATTGGCATAACATGCATAGCTCTTCTAAGAGGTTTGGTAAATGATTGAGTATCAAGGATATTTTTGGAGAATTTATGTTAAAACAGATTTCTTTTTTTCCCCTCATATTTATAATTAGGTATCAACATCTTATATGTATCAAATTTGATATATATTATGGAACATTTTGGACCCTAACATATATAGGTGGTCTTCACAACTATCTAAAGAGGTCATTATTTCTTTTAAATAATTCTCATTAGTTTTTATATTAAAATGGACAAATTTATTCTATTTTTTCTAAGACACAAGGATAACAAGGTATATCAAAAAGGTAAGGGCAAATAGTTTCAAACTCTTAAACATCCATATGCAAAGTATAATTGAATAAACTTTCAAAGCATCTTTTGGCTACTATATTTTTTTTTCTCTCTTGACTGTTATTTTAGCTAATATTTTTTTTGAGCTTTAGGTATCCTCTAAATTTATTGCATGTAAAGCACCTACTTATAATGGGTGTAGTGATTTTTTTAGTGGCTCATATTTGTCAATTGGCTAATTGTTGAAATTTGTGAATCCAAAATTGGCTAATAGTTCAAGATATTTAACATGACTTGAATCGCCACATTTTTACAAAATTTTATTATAATCTTATTTAAATCACCAAAGAAATTATTTTATTAAAAAATTTAACTCAAAAATTTGCCACAATATTCGATACATGATTAGATCAGGTTTGCCTATATTTTATAAATTATAGTAGAAATCTATATTAATTCGAGAATAGTATATCATAATTATTAGTTGCTTTAGTGCCATATTTTCAATATTTAGTTTCCAACATTGGTTTAAAATATAATCTAATGGCCCTTGTTATATTTCACAAGGTAAAATATACCCGCAATCCGTAATGCTCATGGGGCCCACAATTTTAGGCCTCGTGAGCATTATAGATCATGGGTACATTTTACCTCACAAAATACAATGGGATCATTAGATCAAATGATCCAAAAGAAATTTTGGGCCCCATGTGAATTACAGATCGTGGGTACATTTTACCTTGCAAAATACAATGAGGACCATTACATTATATTTTAAAACAATAATGGCAAGTACATATTATATTCTACCCCTTAAACCCATCAATAATTTCCACCCTCAAGCCCCTACTTTTCCATGAGAATTATTTTTTCAATTGGATGGATTTTCCATCATAATTAATGCATTTTCCTATTATTTTTCAAGATTTGCCAAAAAAAATTACAAAATTTTAGTGATGTAAAAAAAAATTCGCCAATAAAATTAAAAAAAATTTGAAAAAAGGAAAGATTTTCCAATAGACATTAATTTTTTTCCCTAAAAAAATGAAAGATTTGCCAAGATTTTATATCTTTTTTTGAGGGGGGTTTCTTAAAGTTATCATTGAATGGGTGGCGATCTCACCCTAATAAACTACTTGAAGAGCATGCCTAGAAAGGATAGTTTAGCCATTGTGTAGTTTTTCTATGAATCATTACTATATAGCATGAATATTTTTTTCCTTAAAAGAAACATAACAAATTATTCATACTTATGTTCATAAAATATCATATGATCTCCTTGTTAATGATCATCAAATTATCTACATTCAAATGGACTATATTCTAGAATTATGAGGAAACCTTCTCATTGAAAAATGACAAATGCATATAATTAATCATGGTGTTTATTATTGCTACACCAAGAATCAACTTTATTTGATTATTGTGTTATTGACTATGTTGGTGATTCCATTTATAGGAAATCTACCATAAACTATTTCTTCAAAATGTCTTTGAATATTTATGGAAGAGTTTCAATTGGATGCTTGCAAAAGTATAACCTTACTATATGATAACTATAATTTTTTTCCTCTTACTGAAGAATCTTATTTCCAATAAAAGAAAGAGAGAAAAATAAATCAAAAATTATGGGAACTTCACTCAAGAAAAAAGTATTCCTTCATAAATTTTCTCTCCTATTCTATTCAAGAGAAAGTATTATATATGTTCAAGAAGAAATAGATTGGAATCTCAACAATCACATATCAAACCTTTATGTAGTGATTGGCCTTAAGGTGATGTCATTGAGGGGAAGTGTGCATGCCAATGACACCACCTAGTGGCTAAATATTAGGTGTAAGTCCTAATAGGAATAATATAAAAGGTCTTTAGGTATTATATGTTCCAAATTCATCAATTTTTTACCTTAGGTGATGCCATTGAGGGGGAGTGTGTACGTCCATGACACCACCTAGTGGCTAAATCCTAAATGTAAGTCTTCTAGGAATTATGTAAGTCCTAATAGGAATAATATAATACCCTTAGGAATAATGTTAGTCCTATGGGTATATTCTAAAATTCTTCTTCGTAAATCTTCTTCTTGTAAAAGATTTGCATTAAATAAGACCTACAGGAACATGTAGTGAACCTAGGACCAAGATTATTTGAGGAGACTTGGGCTCCAATAAAAAAATTATAAGACCTCATATATAGCATATTTTTCAAACATTGGGATTATAAAGTGTGACAAGATGACTTTTATGTAGTCTAGAATACATGCTCTTCATTTTGGCATATATTTGTGTTATTGTTTATTACTTTCAAAGAAGACCTATGTTATTGGGTACTTCATTTTTCTTTTATGAAAATTGACATGTGATGTCCCCTATTAGCATTAAAAGGGGGAGTATTAGAACATAATTTTATTAGGGGTCATACCCTTGTAACATTTATATATTATTCTATTTTAAGTTATAAAACCTTATATATCATATGTTTTATTAAGCATATCCCATTTAAAATAATTATAGTCTAATACTAAATTATATTATTAATTATTTATGAATGTTGGTTGTTAAATAGATGTGACTAATACCCCTTCGGGTATTTTTCTAGTCTTTCTCCTATATTTAAGGAGGTTCCCTCTCATTTAAGGGTGTGTAGATTTGGAGATATATAGTGAATTATATCATTATGCACATGAGATATTATTGGTCATGTGGAAGTATGTAGAGGAGTGCCCTTAGATTTGGTCTATTTTTTGTAAGTGTTTTAATAAAATGATGATTTATGAGGTTTTTTATCCAAAAATGTTTTCCCAGTGTATATCTTGTTTAATGTGTAAAATCTATCCTTGTATGATTTTCATTTTATTTATTTTTTTATTTTTTTATAATGATTAGTATCCTAAGAACTTAATTTCTCACAAAGAAAAACTTCACTAGTACAAAAAACAATTTAAATTCTAATAGTATAAAAATATTCTATGTTGATAGATACACATGAAAGCTAACAAATTAATCTAGTAAATTAAGTAAACTAATCTAATAATTGAAATCAAACTAAAACAATTATAACTAAATCGTAGTTAGTCAATATAGTGTTGGAGATCAAGAAAATTTTGAAGATGTTGATGTCGATATTGATGTCGATATTGATGTACTAGAGAGAAAAAATCACCTTTGATTGTGATTGGTTGATTATACAAAAATTCCTAGAACAAGAGGGGGTATGGTAATGAGAAGAAGAAAAAAATGATTAGTTGATCAGTTGCTAGGTTGCTATAAATTGAAGATAGTTGTAGAGAAAGGATAATGCTTGCAAAAAACTAGTTACAATATGGATTTTAATTGGATAAAGAACATAGCACTAGTTGCATGAGATGACAACCAGAATAATGGAATCTTCCTTTGGTTAAATGATGAATCCTAAGTAAATATGGATGACTAGAGGAGATAAGAATGAATTGAATCAGAGGTAGGATAGACGGTCGAAGGGTGATTCATAGTGGAAAGGTGGGCAGATGGAAGAAATCACATTTCGCAGTGGGTGTTCAAAGGTGGATGATGGGTGGATAGATGCCACCCAGATTATAGAACCATCGAGTTTTGCAGCAAGGGGTGCCATGGCCGAGGCTCGAGGCATGGACAGAGGGGGTGGGGTGGTAAAAAAGTGTGCCCATGGATGTGACCTCGTGGGTGGTTTCCTGGTAATGAAGAGGTGGCGACAAATCAAAGGAAAACAACCTGTAATTCAAGCTACAATAGCTAGAGTGCTTTGAATTGGAATAGTTTGGTGGGAAGACGATGTGGGTGGTTCTGGGAAAAAATAATCCCAAGGGCGGATACTCGCCAATAGGCAAGACAAGATGACTAGGAGCAAGGAGCACACGAGCAGGCCCTGAAAAGGGAAGGAGAAGGTGATCATAGAAAAAGGACCATCGCATCAATATGTGGACTTGATTGGTAAGTCACCCATCTCGAGCTTGTTGAAACATTTTTCCATTGTAGATAAGGATTGAATAAGAAATTCAGTAGATAGACTAAGAGAAAGGGGGGTTTTTCTCAAATGGGGGGTGGTTGGCGTGATTTAGAGGATATAGGTAGGTGGTGCTATGAGAAATGGGGTAATTGGGTTTAAATTAGGGAACTGCCAAATGAATTCTTCCTAGTAGAATTCCCTTCCAAGTTAGAAAAAAGGAATGCTTTGAGCAATGGTTTGCATTACTTGGATAGTTTTGGGGTGCATTTGATAGACTGGTACCCTAATTTTGACCCTTGGAATCATATAATCAAGGAAGGTCTGGTGTGGGTCCACCTATACAACCTTCCGACTGAATATTGGGATGATGAAACACTAATAGAAATTGGGAAGAGCTTAGGCTCTCTCATCTCAATAGAGAAAAATGTTGAAGATAGGTATCTAGGAACTTACACCAGAATATGTCTAGGGCTAACTCCACACCAAGTTTTGCCCCAGGAAGTAGAGATTTATGTAGACGGTGGGTCTTGGAACCAAAAATTGGAAAGGGAGGATCAAATGAAATTGTGTCTCATATGTAAGTCCAAAGATCATGGTAAATTAGAGTGCAACACAATGGTGAGTGTCAACAAATCTAATGGGTATGAATGGGGACTTGGCAAGGGACATTCGATAAAGGAAGTCTCATCTCAAAGCTCTACCTTCTCCCATGGAACTAGGGGATTTGAGGATCCATTAGCCATTTCAATGGGGAGGGTGTACCAAACAAATAACACAACGCAACTCCCAAGCAATCAAGAGGACCGGTTCACCAATCTAACAATTGAAGAGTTATGTAGAATAAGGATGACTTGTGAATAGATGAAACAAATCTCCCCCGTCAAGGAAGCTAAAGGGACTCTAGTTGACTTACAGGAAGCAGGGGAGGCCCAAATTGGTATTGTAAATGGAGAAGTGGGGGATAGGATGAGTGCAGCTAGTGGAGAGGAATATGTGAAAGAAGCGGTGAGTGAACTGAAAAGTTCAGAGCAGATTGCCCCACAAACAGAATTGGAAGAGATTGAGGTGGAATCAAACTCTGGAGAGGAGGAAATGGGAGAGGAGGAGGAAGGGGAGCTGGTTGAAGAAATAATGCTAGAGCAATCACAATCAAAACTAAAAAATCCAAACATTAAGAAAAATGGCAAACGAGGGTCAAATTTTTTTTAAGAAAATTGGAAATAGCAGCTAATGCAACTGGGCAAATGAAACTAAGGTCAAGGAAGGATTTCATCCTTCCCCAAGGGAAATGAGGGCCATAACATGGAATGTTAGGGGTGTTTGGTCAAATGCTAAATTGGCTAATCTAGGGATGATATCTTTTTATTGCAAGAGACAAAATTGAGCAAGGAGGAAAGCGATAAAAGACTAAGTTACTAGAGGCAATGGAAGGGACATTTTGTTGGTGTTGAAGGGGCCTCAGGTGGAATAGGTATCATTTGGAATCCCTTAACAATAGCAGGGGAGGTTGCAATGGAGAATGAGAATTGGATAATGATAAGATGTAGATTAATGCAAAGAAATGAGCATGTTTTCATCATAAATGTGTATGGGCCAATATCTACAATAGGCAAGAGGAACTTGTGGCAGAAAATTTCCAATGGAATTGTCAATTTCAGGGGTGAAAAAGGAATCATGACAGGGGACTTCAATGCAAATCTGAACAATGAATAAAAGAGGGGGGTATTGGTCGGATCACTAATTTTCAACAAGACTTCCAAGATATCATTGACAGTAGCTAGCTAATGGACCTACAAGCCAAAAACGGCGTGTACACATGGTCAAATATAAGAAAAGGTTTTACCAACATAGCAGAGAGGTTGGACCGATTTCTGCTCTTCAGGGATTCAGAGAGGCAAACTGATTTGCATGAGATATTAATATTGCCTTTCATGGGGTCGGACCACTTTCTAGTGTAGCTATCCCTTAAACCTGATGAACCCCCAAAAGAGAACCCATTCAAGTTCAAAAACATGTAGTTAAGATATGAAAAATTATTGAACTTGATAGCAAATTGGTGGAGTGAGGTCAAATTAGGCAATCACTCCAATCTATACAAGATCAACAAGAAATTGAACTATGTGAAAAATAGGCTGAAAGACTAGAATAAGTCATATTTCAAGAACATCTTCTAGGAAAAGGAAAGGGTTGAGCAGGAACTAGTAGAATTGAATGAGCACATCATCAAGAATGGGATGGGGACATAAGAATATGAAATTGAAAAGGCTCTAAAAGGGGAACTAGCTGAAGTCCTGAAAATAGAAGAATGTTTCTAGATGCATAAATCTAGAGAGACTTGGCTCAAGGAGAGTGACAAGAACACAAAGTACTTTCATAGAACAGCAGTAGAAAATAGAAGTAGGAAAATAATCATAGAGATCAAAAGGGAGGATGGTGTGATGACGTAGTCCTTAGAGGAGGTCAATGAGGAAGCAATAAGGTTCTTTTAAGTAATCCTAAATAGAGAGGCATTGAAACATAGGAATGTGAGAGATAGGATCCTTAGCTCCATCCCTAATATAATCAGTGTAGAGTAGAATGAGGCCCTTTATCAAAAAATCAGCAAGGAAGAAGTGAGGGTGGCTACATTCCAACTCAACCTAGACAAGGCACCGGGCCTAGATGGATTCCTAGTCGGCTTCTCTAAAAAAAAATTGGATATTGTTGGAGACGAATTGGCTTTGGCTGTTGAGGAATCGAGAAGGAAGATGACAATGTTGGGTTCACTCACTCATACTTTTTTGGCCTTGATCCCCAAGAAGAAGAATCCACAAGCTATGAGTGACTTTAGGTCGATCGCCCTATGCAACACAATCTACAAGGTTGTCACCAAGATCATCGCTAACAGACTCAAGGGAGTGCTAAAAGGGGTTATCTTAGAGGAACAAAGTGGTTTTTCTCCCAAGAGGTCAATAGTAGAAGGCATCATCATAGCACATGAGACCTCACATTTGGCAAGGAAGGCAAGGGAAGCATGCATGATCCTCAAACTTGACTATGACTAAAGGCCTATGATTTGGTGGAAAGGTAATTTTTGGTGGAAGTACTAAAGAAATTTGGTTTTAATGTGGATTGGATCAATTGGGTCAAAAGTTGCATCTCTACGACCAAATTCTCAATCTTGGTAAATGGTGTGGCACATGGATTCTTTGCTTCTTTAAGGGGCCTAAGGTAGGGTGGCCCATTATCCCCCTTTCTTTTCATCATCATGGTGGAGGCTTTGGGAAGAGGCATTAATTCTTTGAGGAGAGATGGAAAATGGTTGGGGGTCTTGGTGGCGAACAATTTGGATACAATTACCCATCAACAATTTGTTGATGATACCATTCTATTTGGATCTTCCCGTAGAAAAGAAGCTAGAACTATCAAAAACTTCTTAGATGAGTATTGCTTGGTGTCCAGACAAAGCATCAACTAAAGTCGGAGGTCTTCTTCCTTAACACTCAACCAAGCCTTTAGAGAGATTTGGTGAGGATTCTAAATTTGAGGGTGGAAAATTTTCTAGGGCAGTTTTTGGGGATGTCGTTATTTGTGGGGATCAACAAAAAAAAGCTATTAGAAAAACCTAGTTAACAGTTGCAAGAATAAATTGGGGACCTGGAAAGGAAAATGGTTATCCTCTACTGGTAGGCTCTTGATGGTCAAGGCAGTCTTATCAGTCATCTCGGTATACTCTATGGCTTGCTTGAAAATCCCCAGGGTAGTAGAGGAAGACCTCAATTAGATATTCAGGAAGTTCTTTTGGAGTGGGCCCGAGGATCAACAGAAATTTCCACTAGTGGCTTGGAATAAAGTTTTCTCCCCCAAGGAGGCAGGTGGGATAGGCATCAAACAACTAACAATAATGAATCTATCCATGGGGGCTAATCCAGTTTGGGACTTGTATACAAAAGATTAACAGAATGGGTTAGGATACTTAGAAGGAAGTATTTGGATTCAGATAGGCCAACACACATCCTGACTACTGTGGATCCCCCCAGGGGATCCACGATCTAGAACTACATTCTGGAATGCAGGGATATTGTCTCCAAACATGTAACATGGGAAATCATAAATAGACATAGTGTGTCATTCTTGAATGATTCTTGGGGTGGCTTGGTGCCAATTTCTATCCATCCCAACTTGGAAGACAACAGAGCAGAGTCCATTAGAGTGTGGGGCAGAAAGGTCTATAATTATAGAAAAATAATGTGGCAAGATGGAGTGATGTAGTGGGAGTGGCACTCTCTACAAGAGATTGATGCCCCCAAGCACAGAAGGTGGCACTGGCAACAATATTAAGAAGCAGAACCTTTTCCCCTCCAACCAGAAGGACCTCATCAAATTGTGTGGCTCTAGCACTGGGACATACAAAGTCAAATTTGGTTACAAAGTAAAGGAAATAGTTGTTGCCAGACAGAATTGGTTGTGCAAGCTCATATGGGGAAAAAGCTACCTTCCAAAGGTTGGAGTTTTCTCTTGGTTGGCAGTGTAGAAGAGGATTCTTACTAAGGATAGACTGGCAGCCTTTAGGATTCAGGGGTCGAGGAGATGGTGGATGCATGCTATGCAAGAGAAACAATGAAATTGTTGACCATATTCTTCTAACTTTCCCTTATGCTGATAAGTGTTGGAAATTCTCCATGAACAAATTGAACTTCCAATTCCCTTCCCCCCCAAACATAGTGGCCTATTTCAACATGTGGTCGCTCCCCCATAGGAAATAAATTTTTGATAGTATTTGGGTGGTCACCCCCTTCACCATTATATGGGAGATCTGGAAGGAATGGAATAGGCAGATTTTCCAAGTCAAAGAAATGGAGTGTGAGACTATGTATTAA
Organism: Sequoia sempervirens; assembly: GCA_007258455.2. Lineage (NCBI taxonomy): Eukaryota > Viridiplantae > Streptophyta > Pinopsida > Cupressales > Cupressaceae > Sequoia > Sequoia sempervirens. The sequence continues at coordinate 138,364,895 of VDFB02000015.1, forward strand.
AATTGAGGGTGTGATCATAGAGCTATTCAACGAAGCATCTCGTAACAAGTCAAACAATCAAAGGATCTTCTCAAACTGGGATGACAAGATAATAAATTCATTCACAGAATTAAAAACTCCCCTATTGTGTGGGATGGGTGTGGGTGACCAAACATTCAAGAAGAGGAAGGATGTGAAATGGGTGGCCTTGGAGGATGGGTGGATCAAGGTCAATTTTGATGGGGCTTCAAAGGGAAACCCTGGGTCAAGTGGGGCAAGGTGTATAGCGTGAGATAACCAAGGTAAAACAATTGCTAACAAATCCATCTAACTGAGGAATTGTACCAATAATGAGGGAAAATTCAAAGCCACTTTGATTGGCCTTCAGCTGGGTTTGGAAATAGGTGTTAAACGCATCCACCTTGAAGGGGAATCCCTCATAACTATCAATGTATGTCTCAATAGCATGCCAAATTGGAATCTTAATCATTGGCTTCATCCCATCAAAGAGTTGTTGGAGAAGTTTGAGTCATACAAGGTCAACCACGTATACAGAGAAGGAAATGGCTTGGCTAATAGGCTAGCTAAGGCAGTGAAAAAAATGGTACAAGATTAAGGTAGCTACCAGGTTGGACAATGTTGTGCGGTTGGATGGGACAAAGTTCATTAATGGAAAGTAAGCCTCAGAAATGATGACACATAAGGAGTTGTGCTCCGGATACGACTGCAAGCCTTTTGGTGTTGGTATGGAAGGGCCTCTGAAGTTGATCCATTTGTTCAAGGAAGGAGATGAGCTAATGAACGAAGTGGAAAATGAGGCGAGGTTATTGGGGCAGCAGTGACATGTTGATTTGCAACTGATGTTCCCTTGTGGCTTCGAGGTGGTAGTTTCCATACTTAGCACTCCTCTTTGTCAACACATACTCATTTGGAAAGTGTGTATCTAAGCTTGTTTGATGCAAATTCATTCCCCGAGTATGGTGGGATCCAACTGGCAGTTTGGTTAAAGGGAAAAAGAGAGGCTTTGGCTTAATTTCATGTGGTGACGTACGATGGCAGACTGGACTTACCAGATAATAATCACCTTTGGTAGATTGGAAATCTAAAAAATCGCAAAGTACATCCAATCAGCAAAGTGAAAATAAATGACCATAATGAAAATATATGGTTGGCTTCTACAAATAGGTCGGGTAGCAAGTGGCACCTCACTCCATTTCTAGTTGTGATTTCTACCTATGAAATGTGATGGAAACACCCATTTGCCTCAATTCCAAGAAAAAGTAGATGTCCTTTCGAGGGGAGATAATGAATAAAAGTTTGAAGACCATCTTGGCTTCAGAACACTCTTTGATTATGTTGGCTATGAAGAAGGTGTTGGGGAAGGAATTTCTAATTGTCTTCCATCGATTCAAGGTCAACTCGAATATAGCTACATTGTTTTTGGTTGTACTTTTGAATATGAGGGTGAGTAAGGTGAAGGTGAAACTGTTGTGTCTGAAGTTGTTCTTACATGCCTTTCTTGATGAAAACAATGAATCTCTTGACAATGTGGATGAAAACCTCTTAATTCCACTACCTCATAATTTCTACATGTCACAGGGCTGAGGGGTGGAGGTGAAGAAATTTCTGATCATCTGCACTTTGAAACCAGAAACCCTAGAAAGGAAATGGGGAGAAATGGATCGAGGCATCACCTTTCTAATGTGGGTAGTGGACATTGCTCAGGTGTCTGGTCTGGGTTGGGTGAAGAGATTTATGGAAGAAGAAGAGGTGGTTTTGGAAGCAAATGTTGAGGGCGACATCGACTAGGGGCTAGAAGAGGGCGAGGAATGGGTGAAAGAAGATTTTAGAGACATTAAAGAGAAAGCAAACAGTCTTACTCACCATGCTTATGGTAACAAGTTTCCAGTGGTTGCAGGTGTGCTTGCAGCGCAGAAGATGCACAAGGAAGAGGATGATTAGTCTTGGATAGGTGGTGTCAAATTTTTGGTCTTTTGTGTTTTTTGTGCAAATATAATGTGGGGTGTTCTCATAGTCACACCAGTTTTGTAATCTGTGGGTTCCATCGTAATTCTGGTAGTCAATTGGGTATGTACAGTTGGATATAGTATATAGTGTGGTGTCAAATAGAGTATATAATGTCCTCAATACTAGAGTCTTTGGGATAGGTGGTCGAGATGTGGTATACAAAATGAAAATTTCTCTATCAAGAACGAAATATCAATATAACTTTTTTGATAATTAATATAAAGGGTGTTGCCCCCTGCAGCTATTTACTGATATAAAAAAAATGGATGACTAGAGAATGGAAAAAGGCCCCATTTTGGGGGTTTTAAAATTCTCTATATAAAGATTTAAGGGGAGACTAACATATTGAAGATAAATAGATACAAAGAGAGGAAGACCAAATTATAAGCTTAAAAGATAGGAGAAAAATCATTTTTGTGATGTTTAAATTTCTATTTTGGAAAATTAAGTGACACCATAGGTTCTAGGTGATAGGAAATTTTAAAATTATTTGGGAAATCTAGAAATTTTTGTAATAGTTTATAAAATTGATGTCATAATTATGAAGTCACCATGGTGGTGATGGAATTGCCACCTATTGAAATTAATATTTTTGACCTAGTCAAAAAAATAAGGTATAAAGATAGAAAAAGATCAAACATTGACCAATAAAAGAAGAATGATTGAGAATATGCTTAGTTATCCCTAGAAGATTGAATCGATGAAAGATATCTTAAGAATAGAGGTCAATTGCCAATTTTATGATATAATGGTTAGGATGAGTCATTGATCATTATCAATGCAAAACTATTGATAGTAAAGTTTGTCATAAGAGGATTACAACTTTAGAAGAGGTCATACAAAGACACGACATTGATCTTCCCAAACCTACTAAGGGACATTCCCTTATAACTAAAGGTTTGGATTCATCCAAGGATATTTGGATAGTTGACTTAGGAGCCTTACACCACATGACTCACTCATAGGATATTCTAGAATCTATTTCTAATAGCACTACTTATCATATTTCAGTGGAAAACTCTTTACAAATTCCAATTACAGGGTTAGGTATAGTACAGTTGACAAAGGGTAGCATTGAGGATGTTCTTTATGTTGCTAATATTTTAGCTATTATCCTTTCAGTTTACCATATTTTTCATATTGGCACAATGGAAAGGTAGTCGATTTTTCAACACATGATGTAGTTATTCAACAACTACACCATCCAAAGAATATTGTTACATCAAGCATAGCAGATCATGGGTCTTAGTTGTACAAGTTCAATGGTTTTGAGTCATCTTGTGGAATATCACACATTTCCCATGCTGACTCTTTAAATAGACTTTGGCATGAGAGGTTTGGACACATCAATTACAAGTATCTTCAGCAGTTGAGTACTAAGAATATGGTACTTGGACTCCTTAAGGTATCTTGCAAATAGAGTATTTTTTGAGGTTTTGTACTTGGAAAGCATCATTACGAATCCTTTCCAAAGGGTAAATCCGATCGTACTACTACCTTACTCGAGTTGGTTCATAATGACCTTTGTCATTTCTAACTTCTTCATTTTTAGGAGCCAAGTATGTACTCGCTTTCATTAATGACTACTTTGATCACACTTGGGTGTACTTTATTAAGTACAAAAGTAATGTCTTCTAGACTTTTAGGACCTTCAAGGTGTTTGTGGAGAAGTAATCAGGTTTTTCTATTTGGAAAATCCACATAGATAATGGGGGAATATGTGAACCAAGCCTTTATGGAGTATTATGTTGAGCATAAAATTCAGCATCAGCATTCGGTTCCCTACACTCCTCAGTAGAATGGTATTGTTGAAAGAAAGAACAAATATTTAAAGGAGATGGAAATTTGTATGCTTCAGTCTAGGTCTATGGCCCCATCATTTTGGGTTAAAGTTATCAATTATGTGAACTATATTCAAAACCGCACTCCCCACAAGGTAGTTTAGAATCTCATTCCAAAGGAGGCTTGGTCCAAAATCAAGCTTGATGTTTCCTTCTTCAAAGTATCTGGTAGTGAAGCTTGGGAATTCATATTGAATGGTCGATGTAAGGCAATAGATAGGAAGAGTCAAAAATACATATTTTTTGGTTATTGTGAGGATGTGAAAGCCTATAGGTTATTTCATCCTATCACTAAAGATGTCCACTTTCATAGAGATGTTCAATTTGACGAGTCTTTCACATAGACAAATCCTCTGCCATCTTTTTCTTCCTCACTACCTACTATGCCTTCTTCATCTCATGATGATACCTTAGTACTTGAGGATATTTCAGATGATGGTCCTAATCCACCACCACCACCTTCACTGCCACCTCCTCCTACCACTCATTTTTTTCCCAAGTGAGCTAGAGGTATTATTTTGAAGGTTGGTTCTTTAGTTGGTGATCTTGCATCCTCTAGACACACTCATTCATAGACTTCCCACACTATTCTTTTGGGTCATGCTATATCTCCAGATCCGCAAAGTTTTTCAAAGGCTTCCAATATTCCAGAATGGGACAATGCTATGGTAAAGGACTATTCCCCATTGATGAATAATAATACATGGGATTTAGTTAATCTTTGAAGGATAATACATGGGATTTAGTTAATCTTTGAAGAATAATACACAAGATTTAGATAATCTTCCTAAGGGAAGAAAGTTGGTTTAGTGCAAGTCGGTGTACTACACCAAATATACAATTGATGCTTCTATTGAGAGATACAAGGCATGCCTTGTGGCTAAAGGTTTCTCACAAGTTGGGGGTGTTGGCTACTCTGAGACATTTTCCCTTGTAGCCAAGATGGATTCAGTTTTCCTTGTTCTTTCTATTGTTGCATCATAGAGATGGCTAGTTTATCATATGGATGTGAAGAGTGTCTTTCTACATGGTGATCTTCATGAGATCTATATGGAGCAGCCTCCAGGTTTTATCCAATTGTCTTTACTAGTTTGCAGGTTGTGCCATTCTTTATATGGTGTTAAGAAATCCCCTAGGACTTGGTATGAGAAGATAGATGGTTTCTTGCTTGCATCTGGTTTCACTCGTTGCCACTCGAATCATACAGTTTATATTTAGAGACATGAGGATGAAATTTTGATACTAGTCTTATATGTTGATGGCTTGATCCTTACTATTAGTTCCTCGTCCATGATGATTCACGATATTCATTATAGTTTGATGGTACACTTTGACATGACATATCTTGGGCTTTTGCATTTCTTTCTTGGTCTTCAAGTTCTTCAGTCTACTGAGGGGATTTCCATATACAAACTATAGACACATAAAAATGGCCTAGACCCGCAAACCACATTTTTCTATGCCAAACATCCTCCTCACATAATTAAATTATTTAATTATGTACTAATGCCATAATTCCTAACTATTTCCTCTTGATTATTTAAATAAATAAACTTTATTTATTTATTTAAATACGTCGTCAATTCCTTATGTCTTCTTATAATTAAATAACTTCCTATGATTTATTTAATTATTGTCCACCTTGTCCACTTTCTCCATAATCAAATAATTATTATTAATTATTTAATTATCTTATTGATTTTTCTTCTAATTTTAAATAAAGTCATTTATTTAAAATTTCTCCACTTTCTATTTTCCCACCAAGTAAATAATTTGAAATAATTATTTATTGTCATATGATCCCACCACTTTTGAATTAAATTATTTTTTAATTAAAAAGGTCAACATAGCCTTTTAAATCAAATAATTTTAAATTATTATTTGATTTTCCAGCAATCTCTTTTTCCGCGCCCAATATCTTCTTGTCACATGCATTCTTGACCTTTGATTTGATTTTCCTAAAATCAAATCTCAGCCCTTCATTTCAAATTTTACCCTAACCCTAATTGCTCCTTGTCACATGCAATTTCAGCCTTTGATCTTAGGGCTTTTTCAAACTTCTAATCATGGCCATTCATCCAAAATTGGTATTTCTATAAAAAGGCAATTTCAACCTCATTTGACATCTCTCACACTTGCAATTTCTAAGTACACTTGCACTTTGAGTACAATTCTTCAATGTTTGCTTAGGTCCTTATCATAGTTCATAGTTGCTCACAAAATCTGAGGGAAAACATCAATTTTCAGCAAATGGAGAGGGGCAATGAAGGTCAATCATGGAGGACATGAAGGCTGCTTGGTGAAATTCTTCCTTTGTTTTATGCTATTTTCCTCCTTTGTGCTTCATTGTTTAGCTAGGGTTTCTTTTATGCATTTCATTTCATGCTAACCTAGATTTTTACCTTAGTTACATTGGTGAACCTGACGCCAAAAACACATTTTGCAATTTTCGTACGGCCTTTTCGTCATTTTTTGTGGGTACAGGTACGGAAAGCCGCAAATGTAATTTTTTGAGCCACATTTGATGCGTCATGACACATCTATGTTTGGGAGTGACGCATCCACAGAGCCGAGACATATTTGACACCCACAGAGACACATTTGATTTGTTGCAATGCATCTGGCAGCCCAAACGATGCATATGTGATTGAGCCACATTTGACAGACAGAAAGACACATCTACCTTTTGCAGGTTTACTCTCAATTTTTGGCAACATTTTCCAGTTTTCTCTTTTCAATTTTTTCCAAATTAGGGATTTTTGGTTACTAATCTATTGTTGGAAGCATGTGGCAAGCTGGAAGGAGATACTAAACCTTGTTTTGTTATTGATTTTACAAATCTTTTTCAATTCTGAAGCAACAAACAAACAAACAACCACAAATTACAACTTGCATATCACACATCATGGTTTAAAATGAACTTGTATTCACACTCATGGGATTAGAATGAACACAACTTGCATCCAAACTCAAGGCTACAAATTTACTTGCATTCTCATAGCATTGGTTTAAAAATAACTTTGCTTGTCTCATATTAAGTTGGGCTAAAATGAATGAGTGTTTGATGTGTCTTGTGGTGTAGTGATAACTCCTTAGTGTGTATGCAATTATCTTGTGCCTTGTTGTGATCCTGAGAAACAAAAACACTTAGGGGTTGTTGCTTTACCACCCACATATTTCAATTTGGGCATTAAAATGAACAAGTGTTTTCATATTTGTTTAATCCCAATTTAATAATAAGAGTATCCTCTCCCCTTGCGCACTTGTGTGATTCTAGGTGCAAGAGAAATTGTTATTAACTCTTGGAGGGCCTGCCTTGTGGGAAAAAGTACTCACCCAAGGGAACGACCCAACTGGCAATGAGCTAAATCCAAGCTACTCCAGGCCGGTATATAAATGTGAATGCTACTAGAAAATTTAGCATTACAAGTGCGGATGTGTCACACAGACAAGTGATTCCCTCAGTACCTACGTGGTGCATAAAAACCTATAGAGCGTAACCTCTGCAGACTGGGAATCCTCCTTATCAAAGCTAATCTTGCCTCATGTGTGGCCACTTGAATGGGTGCCCTAACTAAAAACCATTTGTGTAGTTTCCAAAATCCCTTTCTATTCACTGGTGCAGGAACGTTCATTCCCAAGCCACCCCACATACTCACGGCTCTTAGTAGAGATGAAGAGTTTTTCATGGGAGAGTCATGAGAACTCAAAGCTTGGTTGACCTAGAGAAGTGAGTGTCGTGGTGGGGAGCCAGTGTGTCCAAGCTTCTAAGTCATCTGCTAAGAATAAGCAAGGCTGGAGAAATCCAAGTGGGAATCCACTGAATATAGTCCTTGCCATCCATAGGATTTGTGCTTGTCTTTAATGTGCTTGTTTCCAACAATTCAAGACAAAATCATGTGTTTTCCAAATGTTTGTTGATTCAATGAACACATAAAACACCTTTTACAAATCTGGAAAATCATAATCAAACTGAAACAATGTCATAAATCTGCCAAAATTGCAAGACAACCAGACCCTATTCAAACTGCAACCCAACTGTACTGAAACGCATTTGATACACAAAACAATGCATCTGACTTAGTGAACCACATTCACTGTCTAAAACAAAGCATGTGATAAAACTGCTATACTGGAAAACCACAAGTGATTGTCCTGAACCACAACTATTACATAGAAAACCGCAATTGATAATTTTGAACCGCAACTGTCATTCCAAAAAACCGCATTTGACTATGTTAAACCGCAACTAAAATTTGAAACAATGTAACTGTATGAGATCATATATTTTCCATAAAATTGAAACATAGCTATTTGTCAATTGATCCTGAGTATCACTAGAGCTTTAAACCACGTATTTGTAAGATTGTCAGCCACCATCCAGCATTATGTTCCTTGCATACACCATAGATGATACATTAGGACATCTTCTAGCTTGCATAAACCTTGTTGTGAACCTTAGTTTTGGAAGCCTATCAGATTTGAGAATAGTCCATAGTTATCAAATCAAAACTTGTCTTGACTTCAACTTTCCATCATATTCAGTCCTCTTGTCATATAGGTTGGTCATCAACTCCCAAGGCTAGTTGGAAACCACCTTTGTCAACCTTTCCTTCATTTTAATCACCATCATCCTTGAAGTCTTGAAAAAATAGATTTGAACCTTTGGCTACCTTTATTTGGTTTAGCAACCTTGCTTAGATCTTACCATAAGGTATGTAGTGATCATTACCTTAGTTTGCATTGCCATTTTCACCTACCATCCTTTCATACTTGCATTATCCTTAGACATCATTTTGCATAGACATTACCATAGCTTGGACCTCATTGTGACCTTTTGAAATCTTGGCATCTTTTCACTTTGAATCCATAACTTGGTATCATACTTACCATGTCTTCCATTCACCTTGATATGTTGGCTAGTCAAGTTGAATACCAGTTACTCTGTAAGGGTCAATACCAACAAGCCATAGAATTCAAAAGACAATTCTTCAAATCCAAATACCAACCAACCACAACCCATAGTCAATCACCCACATACCCTTCCTACCAACAATCCATAAGTCATAGTGATTCAACCATCCATCCTCACTATCAAGAGTCCCTTAACACAAGCCATACCATTTATACACAAACATCCACTTATCACCTTTATCCTAACTTTGAAAAGGGAAACCAACCATCCACTAACCCTTTCCAAGCCTCCACGTCCTATCCTAGTCCTTCATCCACTAATCTCTTCCAAGCCACTCCATCCCAACATACATTTAGTCATGAAAACACATCTAGTCATAGTCTCCAAAGTCACATCCCATTTACTGAACTTGAGGATACATATCAAAAGGAAAGTCCAAAGAATGACATCATGGCATCACTTTCATGTCAAGATCAATGTATTCCATCCCATGACCCTATCTTCAAGTCCATCCAAGAAGTCCTTCTAGAAAATCATGGCATCCAAAATACACCTATCCTTGATCAAGATTCCATTTCCAATCATTTCATCCAAGTCCAAGACACTTCCATTGATCAATAAATCCAAAACAATCCACTCCTTGACCGTTATGCCATTCATGATCAAACACTTGAAGACGACCTTGTCTAAGCTCCAAATATTGACACTTCCCAAAATGAGACAATTTCTCCCATGGGACACATAGATGATCTTCCTCTAGAATAAGAGTCTCATATTCTAGACATATTTGCAAATGATCTAGCTATACTTGAATTCACTAGACTTTATGACACTGACCACAAAGATGATTTCAACATTGACCTGGAAGCACCAGTAGAATCATCTAAATCTAATATGTCACAAAATTAGACCAAAGATGTTAATCAAAAATATATTCAACATGTCAATAAAGTGACAACATCTTATCAACTAGGATCGTCTATCTTTGTCAGAGCAGGCTTTCTTGCAAATGAGAAAATACTAAGTAATGATCTTCGCATACACAATGATGGGTTTGCATCTTGCTTCCAAAATGACAAATACCCCATTGCAAATAGAATTTGTTAAAGCATGCAATATCAAGGAAAAGGACTAGGCCTACATGAGTAAGGAATTCTAGAACCGGTATAGTTTCAGGAAAATCATAGACATCAAGGTCTTGGCTATTCCTCAATCAGAAAATCTAATGATGTTAGTGGTACCTCCTCAATATTGGGGGAAACTTTATCTGATACAAACATCAAAATGGAGGCCATGAGTAGTTCTTACCATAAGGTTGTTGCCAACACTCCTTTCATCCACACCATAAACCGTCAATCCAACATGAATAAACCTTCCATTTGGAAGCAACAAAAAGAAAATTATTACAAATCCAAAGTTCAAAATCAAATGTCAAAGGCCATGGAATCAAACAAAAATCCAAGTGGTCAAATGAAGTTAAAATGGATCCCAAGGAAAAATGGATCAAGCAAAGAAAATATTCCAAATCCAAAAGTCAATCAAATTATGGAGCCACAAGAAAATAGGACTCCCACATATAATAAATGTCCACCTCCTTCAAAATGGTCATCAAGCATGGCATCTAAAAGTGTTGGTTCCAAATGCTATCCCAATCAAAATTTCAAACTCCACCATCCAACACCCCGAGTTTGGAAAATAAAAATTGCTACATCCAAAAATTCAAATAGTCTTTCCACATCTACCATCATCCATCATTCCAAAAATCATACCTCACAAATCCAACACATCTTGGAAGCAACTCTTTATTATAAGGACTCTCATGGCACTCTATCGTGATGTGCGTATTCTGATAAGGCCAATTGTAGTATCAACAAGGATCACAATAACATCAATCAGTTGTATGCAAGTGCTATGATCCTGACAAGGAAATTGCTTCATAAAGGTCATCATTGGCATATCATGGCACCAATCTCTACATCAATAGTGTTGAAGGATTCAGAACAACCAGTGATCATCTAAAGCATCAAGGCTATCCAGAAATATCAAAAATACAAAAAAAATGAAAACTCAACAAAATAGTAAAGAGAAAAATTTCGTCCAATAGTGAAAACCGTTTTTATGATGCTTTGGATAAGTACCATGATGAAAACCGGGCAAACAGGCATCATGTGTAAGAACAATTATCTATGTGAACCATTACACTTGGGGACAAGTTGTTTCATCTCCCATACTCTTCCCGTGACATTTCTTATCATTCCCATCCATTTTCCCACCTCCTTTGATCTTGACAAGGACTATGATACAAACATAAATCATGCTTTGGGAAAAACTCTTGACATGTCTATCTTTTGGTCATATACTATTCATGAAACATCACTTCATAGCATTATCCAAACCCATACCTTAGAGAAAACAAATTATCCTTGTGCGACATAGTCCTTGGAGATCATATGATAATTCTTCCAGTCTCATGTCTCCTATCTATTACCAAAGCCACCTATCATCCCTTTCATGCTTATCACCTATCTTGGTTTTCCCTTGTCAAACGGTCTAAGGATCCTCCATCATCCCATTCAGTCCTGAAAAGAATTCATTCTGAATGCAATGAGTCTAATCCATACAATCTTGTTATGCATCCTAGCACATCATCCAAAACATTCCTGGGCTTTGTTCCTAGCTCTGTTGTAAACCTTGATCCTTTCGTCACATTATTGCCATCCTCACATTGTTTTAGGATGTGTACTTCCCATGTCAAAAATGTCATCATCATCATCCTCGTCTGTCAATTGGTATTCAGCTTGACTAGGGGCAAGATCATGTTTTTCCTTGGATTCTTGTGTGTAGGCATCATTCACATGCGTTTGTCTCGATCCTCAAAACATTTCCAAAAGACAAAAAAATAAAAACATTTCAAAAAGACAAAAAATCATCAAAAACTCCAAAAATCCAAAAAAAAATCAAAAATCTGAGAAAAATACAAAAACATCCAAATAACTTTCAAAATCCCAAAAACAAAGTCAAAGTCAATCAAGTCACTCTTTGTCCTTGTCGAACTGAGTTTCCTCTACGACTGGACATAGGCAAAGCCATCTGTCAAATAAGTCAGACATAGTCACACTTGGACACAAGACAGTCATCAAAATGTCAACATTCAAACCGCAAATCAATAGACAACATAGTCCAATCGATCATCAAGTCAAACATCAATTGAATTGCCAAAAACAATGTCAACCTAGTCACTTTATGGTCCCCTTCAAGATGCATCCTTCTTGGAATTGGGCCTCGTCAAAATGTCATTTGCCTCTTCAGGATCTGTGTCCTTGACGACAGGCATCATCAAACTGTCACACCTATCCAATAATCAAATCGTCAAACTGTCAAACTGTTAACCAATCAACCTTTGACAAACAAATATTGGAAAACACATTGAATGGTTGTTGACTTTGTTGGTCTAGTTTCTCTTATCTTTTTATTATTTTATCTCTTGGTCATGTCACTAGCTACCTCAAGGATGTCCCATGAAGGATTTAAAGGTGCGATGACGTCTCATGAACTATTTTTCCTTGACTGATGTCTTTGGTGTGTCTTAACAAAAATAATGGGGCAACTTTGCCCTTAGTATGAGTTGGGACATTCCTTGTCTGCAACTGTCTATTTTTTGCAAGTGGATGACCTTGTACACCTTGGTCTATGTCATATCATGGTGTTTGTTGTCCATTTGTGTCATTTTTACACCCAATGATGATTAATGCAACACCTATTTGTACTTTGGAAAATAATTGAAGGTTTCTTTCTAATACTAACCTCCATGTCTCCTATCCTAACATCCATCTTTTCTGCACTACCATTCATCTTTTCTGCTCTAGCATTTCTTCTAGTCTGCATCATCATTCTTATCTCATTTCCCCTATGTTTTTGTCCTTCGTCTTCTAGTCTTCTCATCCATTTCAAGAGCACACTCATGTTCTCTAAACCCACCTGTCCTCTCAAGGGGGCATACCGCTACCTCCTCGTCATTCTTCCTCATCCTATCTTTCACATTGGGGCATATTTTTTTTTACTTATTTTCTTTGTCACAATGCGATGAACTGCATCATGACAAAGAGGGGCAAAATGTAGACACATAAAAATGGCCTAAACCCGCAAACCACATTTTTCTATGTCAAACATCCTCCTCACATAATTAAATTATTTAATTATGTACTAATTCCATAATTCCTAACTATTTCCTCTTGATTATTTAAATAAGTAAACTTTATTTATTTATTTAAATACGTCATCAATTCCTTGGATAAAAGCAAAAATTTGTCACACTTTTAGCCAACTTAAATCAACACAACTTAATTTAAGTATTTCTAACTAAAAATCAATTTTGGTCAAACATATGATCTAGTAAAATTCATTCTAGCTAAATTAGATACTTCCACAACTTTCTCAACTAAAATTGTTGGCTAAATATATGGAGTACCACTTTGAGTCCAATTTACCATAAAAATAAAATTATTTGAAAAACTTGAAGTTTCAATAACTCCTAATGTAAATAACATTTTTTTTTAAATATAAAAATACCCTTTTGTAGATCCATAAGTGTAGTTTTCAAAAATATATTTATTTTAATGGTTTAATTATTATTTATTTTATTTCTTATTTTTACTAAAAGTAGGTTATCACACAAAATATTAGGTTGATTACCATGCCAAGGAAAAATACTAAAACTTATTTTAAAAATTTGAAAAAATATGATGCACTAGATAAAAGAATCTATTTCAAGATTATGTTTTTTTTTTTCCATTTTAGATAAATATTTAATATGAAAGTTAACATCCGATGGAAATAACTATTTTTTTATTCACGCACATTTTAATATTTATTTAAAAATATATATTTATCAAAATTGGAAATAAATATATCCATGCACTAAAGTTTCAAGTTATAAATACACACAAAAATTTTGAAAGAAAAAAAATAAAATTTACTATAAAAAGTTTGACGTCTCATGCAACTTCATTTTTCCAGCATTTTATCAGCAACTAAATTATAGTGTTAATTTATTTAAAAACTAGTTTAAAATAATTTATTTTTTTAAATATAAACATAAAATATACTCAAAAATACATATTTTACTAGTTAACATCATTTCAAAATTTAAAACATATATGCCACTTTTTAGTGATTCAAGTTTAAAAGTTGGATCAGTGTTGGTTGTTTCCTTTATGAAATGTGACACAACTTTGTGCTTTTACCCCCTTATGTCTTCTTATAATTAAATAAATTCTTATGATTTATTTAATTATTGTCCACTTTCTCCATAATCAAATAATTATTATTAATTATTTAATTTTCTTATTGATTTTTCTTCTAATTTTAAATAAAGTCATTTATTTAAAATTTCTCCACTTTCTATTTTTCCACCAAGTAAATAATTTTTTTTGTGATGAATAGGCAACTATCTATATTAATTCAAATATAAAGATACATATTCACAAAAAAAGGATGGGTGGTAAAAAGGCACACCCCGAGAGTGAAATGGGCAAGGCCCAAAAAAACCAACAGATTACATGGGCGAAGCCCAGAAGTCCAAAATTATAAAAAAAATAAAAAGGCCATTAAGCGGCCAGAGTAGTGCCAGCAGAGCCAGGAGGGTCTCCATCATCCAAATTTTTCCCCCATACATCAGCGGGTCTGGAGTGACATTAGGAGAAGAACCCCAACTGTCATCAGCATCTTTTTTCTCTTTATCTTCTTCCTCGCACCGGAGCGAGATTGCAAGCGCTAGACGCGGAAATTTTTTACCAATGGTTGGCAAACCAGAGCCAGAAGTAGGAGGGTCATTAGAGGGCCACCCGGAACCGCCACCGCCACTCCCCGAAGCACCGCTAGAAGGCCACCCCTGGCTAGCCCACGGCGAAGGAGAGCAGTTTTTCCGAGGAGTATGAGAATCCCGCCGAGGCGGAGGCTGAGAATGGGGACATGCAGAGCCACTCCGTTGCCAGCCCCTAGAGGGCGACTGACCATGAGAAGAGGTGGGCGAAGTGGGGACCCGAGCAATAGTACAAGGGGCATTACACCAATTATTCAGGAGAACCTAAAAGCGAACAACCTCAAGTGCAACTTTGTTAGCTTGCACCTGAACCTGTAAAAGCACATTAGATAAAATCATAGCTTTAGCATATAAAGATACATGAATATCCATTTGAGTATGTGAAAAAATGCAAGCATTTCTGTCTTTCCAAATATTGAAGAGAATTTTCACCCTGAAAGTGTGCCAAAGCTGGGTGAATTTTGCAGGAAATCTGGGAGAATCTCCTAGCAACACCATATGCCAGGAGAAAGGATCTGGCCTAAAGGGCCGAAAAAAGTCATGAATCCAAGTCCAAAGTTGTTGGGCTCTGGGAAAAAATGAGAAAAGATGCTTAAAATTCTCAGCTTTCCCACAAAAAGGGCAATGAGGGTCCCAGACCCCCAGGTGAACAAGCCGAGAACCCACAGGCAAGCCTTGGAAAAGAATACACCAGGAAAAGTAGGCAAGTTTCGGCTCAACACTTGTAGACCAAGTGGCAGCAAATCTTTTATGTCAGACGTGAGCGGGAGATTGAAGGAGCCACCTCTGGTTCAAACTCTAAATCATAGGAAAATGTGGTGAGAGCCACCTATAACCGAGCCGAGGCTTGTAATTTATGAAAGGGGTGTCTGGATACCACTTCCAGTATTTCCACCAAGGTTTGGTCCCATGAATTCCAATTTTATGAAGCATCTCAGCAAGAATAGCATTCACCAGACCTTCATAAGTAGCACGATCCCGATTATGAAGCTTGATCTGGGCACGAAAAACTTCCCACAGCATAATACACATGGTGGGTCTATGAAATATCTATTGGAGGGTCTAGATACCCTTCTTGTGAAACCTGAGCACCTTAAGCCAAGGTGACTTAGCCAACGGCTAACCATTACAAGAAAAAAGAGGCGACCACCAAATATTGTGCTAGTTGAGAGAAAGCCCATCTCAAAAACCAAAGCTAGCCCAACGGAGCCAGGGTTTGACAGCCTCCCAGGCTCGCCAGATACTTTTGGCCACAAATGACCCAACAATCTGGGCTGGTTCTTCCATGACCATAAGGGTTTGAAAGCCAATCCCCTTCTAGGCAGGTCTACGGACAGGGAAGCCGGATTGAATACTATGCTTGAGAAGAATTTTCTATGCCTCGTCCCTAATAAGGGCACAAATAATCCATTTAACACATAGAGCAGTCCCTTGTCGTTGAGTAGACAACAACCCGAGACCTCCCAATTCTCTGGGAAGGCAGCAAAATTCCCAAGCCACACGGTGAAACCCTCTGTGAGACTCAAAGGAGGGCCAAAGAAAGTCTCTAAGCAATTTCTCAAGCTTGCCATAGGAAACTTTGGAAGGGGCCCAGCAAGAAGAATAATAAACATGGGTGGCCGCCAGAACTTTGGAACACACTTGAAATTTCCCTGCCAAAGAGAGGGGCTTGGTAATCCAATAAGCAAGCTTCTACTCAACCCTAGAGAGCACGGCTTACCAAAGCTTAGCTGGGGATTCCTGAAAGGAAAAGGGAATGCCCAGAAACCGAAAAAATTTCTCCTAGCCTAATCCACTTCCATCCATACTATTGCAACCAAGGCGAACAAGGCAAGATAGACTATCGGTAACACAAAGTTTTATGCCACTGGATGGCAGAGCCAAAAGCAAGACAAAAGGTATTAAGGCACTCAAGAGCCGCCGCAATGGAATCTTCTTCCTCCAGAAGGGTGAGGAATGAGTCATTAGAAAAATGGCCATTAACAAGTTGAGCTTGAGAGTTGGGAAGAGAAATTCCCTTGACCCACTGCTAGGAAAACAAGTTGGCCAAGAGGTAGCCAAATCCCTCAACTGAAAGCACATACAAAGAGGGGGCCAGCGGGCACCCTTTCCGAATGGAACAAAAGAGTCCAAAGGCAGAGGATTGATGGCCATTGATGGTGATACAGGTTGAGGCATCCGCAAAGAGCATTCGAACAAATTGAATGAAGTTGGGCCCAAAACCCAAAGCTTGCAGCATAGCAAGAATAAATGGCCATTCAATGCGGTCATAAACCTTGGAAAATTCAATTTTAATGAACATGGCTTGGGTATGTGCAGGATCATGATGGGCCAAAAAGTGGCAATGGGGAAAAAATTACGGTTTTCATCGACCCAAAAATGCGAAAATGTCGAGTTGAATTTTTTGTGACTTGGGTGTCAGTACATACCTCCAAAGCAATAACCAAACCAAGATCTCCATATCGGATATGCGATCCAAATCGGATATCTGATTTGAAGCAAACATATATATATATAATTTGGGCCCGTTAAAATCATTTCACATTCACAAACAGGCTGCGACACACAGTGAGGAGGTTCTCCGCATATCAGATATCCGATTTATCCAATATCCATTTTGAAAAGGTTAGATTTTAGATTTTTCTTCGCTTTGATCAAATTTTGAATTAGATTTGTATAATTTCAGTTAGTTTTTTATGGATTTTTTTTTTCAAAATAGGGTTTTTGATTGAATTTTTATGAAAAATTTGAGTTTAGAATGGATTTTGATTCAAAATGAATTTTTTTTATGGATTTTGATTAAAAATGAATGTTGTTTTATGGATTTTGATTTAAAAATAGTGTTGTTTATGTATTTGTATTAAAAATTAGAGAATTTTATAGATTTTTGTTAAAAAGTAGGGTTTTTTTTGGTTTTTTAAAAAAACTAGGGTATTTTTAAATATTTTCATTTATACTGTCTAATTTCAATTAGATTAATTAGTTTTTAACTTTAATCAGGCATTATGGCTGCTGAAAATGAAAATGCATAAATTCCAAATGATCCACCGGCTGAGAATGAAAATGCACAAATACCAAATGCTCCACCACCTCCGCAGCCATCAATTGAAGAATTAATTGGTGAAAAATTGCAGCAATTAAAGGGCATTTCTGAAGTTTATAAGAGAATCCCACGATTATTCGAGATGTCAAACACATTGAAGGTTATAATTAAAAATATAGAAACCCTCTCCACCCAACATAATGCCTTTCATTCGTGGCGAGAAGACATGAGGGAATATTATGCATGTGGATTGTCTTATGATGATGTGAAAGATCTCAGAATAACCAAAGCCCAAATAGCTTCTTTATTTGTTAACCCCCGCACTGGTTTCCAATTAATGTTAATAAACCAAAACTTTCTATAAAATGGTGCCGCATAGGGACATTGTAGATAACTTTTGGGATCGTTGGTGTATGGTTTTTGATAAACCACCGAACAACAATTGTGATATACCATTTTACTTTATTAAAAAATTATATGTTGAGTTTGTGTTAGGGCATCATGTCAATTACTTTGACATTAAACCCTTCCAAGGCATTGGTGGAGGTATGCCCCAGGATAGACCAGGGGCAGTTAGAGTAGTCCCGCGCCCATATGTTCTCCCTCCTCCCCTTCCTCCGCCACCTCCAGTATATCATCCAGATATTATGCAGGATGCGGCCACACAAACTATCCAGGATATTCACTCTTTGAGTGACCTTTTGGTTTCGCATGCTTCTACAATAGCTCAGCCACATTCTGGTAATGTTGGCGATGGTTTGAGTGTTGCTGCGTCATCCTCATCAGGTCCACATATTTGTGTGCCACATACTTGCTCCATGTGCCACCAGATATGCTTGGGTCCTCTTGTATAGCCCATCGAGCATCCCTTGGACACTTCTGATTATGACCTCCATAATGTGGACAATATAGATTAGACTCAGGGGAGTGGAGTGCACCCTACAAAGTCCTCTCCTGCTAGAGAGGGGGACATTGGAATAGTGACACAGGTAAGATTTAAGTTGTAAATTCATAACTTGCATTTGTTTTTAAATGAATATTAATAAGAGATAGTATAATGTACTAATATTTATTTACATGGTTTATTTAACAATTGATCTGACTATCTTACACCTGGCCATTTCATTTTATATACTTGCTTGTCATTTGAATTGTCATAAATGAAATTATATAATAACTTATATGTTTATCTTATTTTCCTCTTGTAGGAAATACCTAGTGTGAGCAAGGTGCAGCCTTGTCCAGATTATGGAAGTGCAATGTTAGATAAGGGGAAGGTAATTGAACTCAAATTCTATTGAATTAAGAATTTTAAGATCTTATATTGATTATACGTACATCGACATAGATTGGTAGTTTCATATGTACTTGTCATTTTTATGTACAAGCAGTTATGAGCTATATGTCATTGTTGACAAGTGCGAGCAAGGTGCAGCCTTGTCCAGATTATGGAAGTGCAATGTTAGATAAGGGGAAGGTAATTGAACTCAAATTCAATTGAATTAAGATTTTTAAGATCTTATATTGATTATACATACATCAATATAGATTGGTAGTTTCATATGTACTTGTCATTTTTATGTACAGGCAGTTATGAGTTATACATCATTGTTGACAAGTGCCACAATGCTTGAAGGAGTATGTATTGGAACACTTGAAGGAGTAGGTGTTGAAACACCTCAAGGAGGAGGTGTCAAAACACCTAAAGGAGATAAAGAAAAAGATCAACCTAAAGAGGTATGTGTTTATTTTATTTTGTGTTTGGTATTTATATGTTCCTATTACCCGACAATTGTATGCTAACTTGGATCAATTTTATGTTTTTGTTCACATATATAGATTGACATTACAAAATTTGGTTTTGTTGGTTCTTTGAGAGGGGCATATTCTAGGACTCTGACCCTTTGAAGAGGCGGATATTTAGGTAATCAAGATTACAATTTTAGAGTTCAATTATAATTTAATGTATATTGATTTTGATGTTAATTATTTGATTTTAAATCATATAGTATAACTAATCTCAATTGTGGTTTGATTTTTTCTTGTGCAGCTACCTTCAGAGCCAACGAGTGCTGCAAAGAGGCTCCATTTTGATGATCCACCAGTAGTTTAGGATGAGATAGACATTTTGGCATGTAAATTTTGAATAGACATTGAGATGGCATATGCCACATTTTGTAAAACTTTGTTTGAGTTGGCGTTGATGCCATTTTTGTATATGGAGATACACTCAAGATTATTGGATAATTTGATATATAGAAGTTGACAATCAAAATTTAATTTCTTCCTCATGTCATTGATTAAACTCTTTGAAAATTTAATCAAGTGAGAAATGGTTAAATATCAATATACAAGAGCATGAAAAAGAATAGTTGTATTATGTAGTTTATATTCATATCATTGTAATTAGTTTATATTCATATCGTTGATTACATTGCATTGCACATATTTCAAACTCAAAGCATTATTTCACATTGCATAACTAACAACTAGATGCTGATAGATGAAAAAAATTCAATTACAATATAGTTTTTACAAAGTCAACCTAAGTAGTTATGCAATTACTTCACATTACATAACTAATAACTAGGAGCAACTGTCAATTGCATTTGCTTGTCATGGAATTTTCATTTCTTTGGCACTATGAGACCACATTTCTTATGGTGGCATTTTTTCAAAACAATGTGCCGTACCAAATTTTTTATCAAGCAGTTCAGCATTTGTTATGGCTAAAATCCTAAAACAAGTTCTTTCAAACAAGCTATGGATTGATGCAAAGTGGTGGTGAAAACATATGTGAAAACTACCCTTGACTCCTTTGGACCAAATTTGAGAACCAATAACATACCCCTGTCCTAGGCTAGTGAATTAGCCCTCTTTCACAAAGTGAGTTCCCTTTAAACACTTGATCTTCACAAGAACACCCCAAACAATCTTGAGTTGTGTCATAAAACAACAAATTCTAATATTATTCTACACGTACAGGTCCTTTAGCAGGATGTCCCATGAAACCGTATGTTTGTCATGCAAATGCATAGGGTTTATTGAAAGTCCCACTTGCACAACTCCCCTGACCATGCCACCGACTCAGACACCTCTATTATGACCCCAATATGCTTAAACGTTAAAGAGATTCCTCCACTCTCATTGATTTTAACAAACCCTAGGCTAAAAGCTTCATTTTCATGGAATTTAAGCAATCATTTGCTTAGGACAGCAACTCCAAGACTCACAAATCATTTCCCCTTTCTTAAATGGACCTGCACACATTCAAATCACATTGTACACATCCTCTCCACTGAGCCACATGAAAGGTATAGTAGGTGGAGGGCTTCAATAATTCATAATTTACTCAAAAATGCAAAATCTGGGTTCACTACTCGCCTTGAAAAAACTTGGCACAAAACTCACAAAAATGAAAAGAAAGCACTCAAACCAACTTTAAAGGGGTCTTAGGCCTGCTGCCCCCAAAATGATCTTATTGATTCTTCACAAAATTACATTCATCAATCCCCAAAATGACTTCCTCAACCTTTTTTAAGACTCTCCCCCACACAAAACAACTGACCAACTCCCAATAACTGACTTACAAACTAAGTTACCTGTTCGGGTTCGGGGGTTCGGTTCACCAGTTCGGCTAAAAAAATTTGGGGGTGGTTCGGTTCGTTTTGGATTCGTTAGTAAAAAAACATGTAAAAATAAATATATATATATATATGCAACATAGAAGCATGAAATAGGATTAGAACATCACATAACATCATATAAACCATAGCAACATTAATCATTTGGGGAAAAAATCGGCAAACCAAAAGTTCAGGATTTTTTGAAAAAATTAGGAAAAAAATGAAAAAAAAGGAAAAAATCGGATTTACAAAAAAATGCAAAAAATTGAAGAAAATAGTTAGAAACTACTTTTTTAAAAAATTTAATGGCATTTCCATAGCATACAGATATTGAGAGCCAAATAAAATACAAAGTTCAATCCATGAATTATAGAAAATAGATTTTCGTTGGTTATATTCATATCGCTAATTACATTGCACAAAACATACTACAACTGCATAAATATCAGATGGTGACAGTTGTCAAAATGTCTATTAAAATATAGTTTGTGACTTTGTACAAAGTCAACCTATAAACTAAGTACAAAGTTCCAAAAAAATCAATTGTAGCAAATGACGTGCTAGAGGGTAGAACCTCCCGATGATGAAGCTCCTTCTCTATGCTACCACATTTTTCATACATGTCTACCAAAGCATTTTATCAAACAGTTCACTGCCTTGCTGCTATGGCTGAAAGCCTAAAATAGGTGCTTTGGAACAAGCTATAGATGCTTGGAAAAATTCTATCAAAGAATAATAGTAAGCAACAAGCTATGGTCTCATGATTTTTTTTTCGCACGAAAATCAACGTGATGTTATTTGCATTTTTTTGCAGGTTTTAAACATGTTTTTTGGAAATTTTGCAGTTTTAAATGGGAAGAAATCATTGACCAAAAGGTCAACAATTTTTTCAAAAAATTGGGGAAAAAATCGTCCAGCCTGCAGATTTTTTTAAAATCACGATTAATTGGGTTTTTTTGTAGATTTATGCTTCTATGATATAAACAACAAAACCACCATAAACTTGAATTTCATTTAAAACATGCATGATAAATATTCATCGTTGAAAATTGAATTGTGGTTGCTTGATATACAGAGTCTATTTGCCAAGGTTCAATTTGTATGATTTTGAAAAAAGAAGCCAATTGAGTAGAGTTATCAGCATTCTTTAGAAATCATAAGAATTTATTTAGTACACTAGCCATTTTGATGTCTTCTTGCAATCTCAAACGCTAAATCTATGAAGAAGTTAACTATGTTTCCCACTAGTTTCCATTAAAAAGAAAGCAACAAACTATGGTCTCATGGCTTTTTTTCACACGAAAATCAGCGTTGGAGTTCAGTTGGAGGGTGAAAAACTACTTGTAACTACATAAATAAATCTTGTTCTATAACTTGTATGACCTAACCAACTGTTCCATCACATCCGGATGATTACGTTTAGGTTAGGTATGGTCCCCTTTCGCACCCAAATCAGCTGAAGCAGTTCGAGCTACGTTCAATCAGCGAAATCCCTTAAGAGTCCAAAGTGCAAAAGGGCAGCAATCTTTGATGGACTG
>VDFB02000015.1:138387785-138554472 GCA_007258455.2 Sequoia sempervirens
TTTGCATTAAATGGTAGAGTAGTGGCAAGAAAACAAGGTATCTCATAGTTTGGCTACATTTTTCCTACAATAAAAATTAAAATACTAAAGAGAAAGCTAAGAAGTTGGAATATTGAGATTTTTGGCAATATTTTGAGAAGAAAGT
This sequence comes from Sequoia sempervirens, assembly GCA_007258455.2. Lineage (NCBI taxonomy): Eukaryota > Viridiplantae > Streptophyta > Pinopsida > Cupressales > Cupressaceae > Sequoia > Sequoia sempervirens. The sequence continues at coordinate 138,387,931 of VDFB02000015.1, forward strand.
TATTAGTTTTTCTTTTGAATAAAATGCAACAAAAAATTAGAATGAAGGATGAGCATGTGAGTATTTAGAGGAGAATGAACTTTTCATTCATCAAAAGAAAGTGTTGGAGAAAGAAGAAATATATTGGCATAAAAAAGCTCAAAATAAATGGGTTTTATCTAGGGTCAAAAATACTAAATACTTTCATGCAGTATCCCAAGGTTGAAAATAGGGTAATCATATATCTATAATAGAAGATGGTAATGGAGAGAGTATTCCAGCTCAAGTGGAGATAAGAAACAAAGTGTTGGAATACTTTTAGAAGATATTGTCTATAAAAGAGGAAGAACAATTGGAGGATAGATCATTTTTAGACTGTATCCCTAAGTTTATTTTGGAAGTAGGGAAATGATATGTTGATGCCTCCTTTCACAATGGATAAGGTACAACATATGGTGATGGGCTTAAAGAAAGGTCGTGCAACTAGCACAAATGGGTCCATATGGTTTCTTTCAAGAATTTGGGATATGATGGTCTAGTTGGGTTCTAAGAGATTTTAAAGCATATATTTGGCTCTTGTGACTAATGTGTGCTAAGTCCTTCAAGAATTATAGTCCTATAGCTTCATGTAGAACTATTGATAATATTTTCTCTAAAGAAATGGTGATCATGATGATGTTGATGCAAAAGTTATTTCTCAAGAATAGGTAGGTTTTGTGGAAGACAAATTTTGAATTGCATTGATATGTCTCATGAGATTTTGCATTCAATGAAGAAGTCGCAAGTTTTAGCTATGGCTATTAGATACAACAAATACATATGAACATGTTAAATGGTCCTTAAAGAAAATTTTGGAAGCTTTTGGCTTTGGTGAGAAATGGATAAAATGGCTTTTTGAATTGTGTGACTAAAGCTTGGTTTCCTATCTTGGTCAATAGGGCACCAATTGGCTTTTTTAAGCACACCAAGTGAATAAAGCAAGGGACCCCCTAGCCCCATATTTTTTTCATTCTAATGGTTGAAACTTTAGGGTGGCACATCAAAAACGAATGTGAGTGCAAAAGGATTTGAGGATTTTCTTGTGCTAATGGGACCAATCATGTATCACATTTACAATTTATGGATGGCACTTCCCTCTTTGGCGTCTCCTTTGCTCATGAAGTTAAAGCTTTCTCAAACATTTTAAAAGCTTAAGGGCTTAGGTCAATTGATTTTATCCTCAAAATCAAAAATCTTTTTTTTAATACTAGCTTAAGGGTTAAGAAAAAGGGGTGTAGTATACTAGAGATTAATGTTGTCCTTCCTAGGAAATATCTAAGGATGCCACTATTTACAAGAAATGTTGGTAGTATTCTAAAGAATGAAACATTAGAAAGAAAAAAATAGGCTAATGTTCTCTTGGAGTGGAAAATAGGTTAGCTTGGTTGACTATTTGCTAAAAATTAAATGTGCGATGTAAGCCCTTTCCACTTATATGCACTCAATTTTGGCTCTCTTCAAAGGAGTCAATCACTCCTTAATCTCTATATGTCAAAAAAAAAAGTATGGTAAGGTGTAGGAGAGAAATAAATGTCCTCCATTAACATGGATGAGGCGTGTTCACATAAATCTCAAGTTGGAGCTAGTCTAAAAGATATTGTCATCCAAAACTCGGCTCTAGGTGTTAGCTTGTGATGGTCCTATTTAACAAACTCAACTATTTTCTAGTATAATATTATTCATCTAAAATATATGGGGTATGTAGCACCTTTAGACTTCTTCACACAAGGAGATATAAAGGTTGGTTCAACAATATGAAAATTTATGGTTGAATCCAAAGATCTCATTATTACTCATCTAACTTTGAATATTGGTAATAGGAAGCAAGTAGATTTCTAGTAGGATTCTTAAGCAGGGAATGATCCACTATCAAGTATTAACAATTTTGAAGAATTTAGGAGGATTTTATCTAGGAAGGTAGGAACTGAAGTGAAGGATTATTGGATTGAATCCTATAATAATAGGGTTGTGTAGCAATCTTGGAGGAACATGGACATTTTTTAGATCTCAAAAGATGATTAGAAAGCTCTAAATGATATTCTATCTACTATTGGAATTTGATCTTAGAAAAGAGCCATGAGTTATATTGAAGAGGGAACAAAGAAGGCCAATACAAAGAGTCAATTGTGCAATGAGGAGTTATAATTAGTTTTCTTTGGGAAAAGAATGATTGAAAAAATTGATATGGTATGTCAAGGACCCTCCAAAGTGTCTACTTTTGTCTAGTTAGCAACTAGGAATAGAATCTTCACCCTAGACAATTTAATGAAATGGAATATATATGGGCCATTCAAATGCCCTCTTTGCTACAAGGAGTCAAAATCAATTGATCACATCCTTTTGTAATGTGAATATGTTTGATATATTTGGTCGATTCTTATCTCATATCTTAAAATGCTATGTAAAACATTAAAAGACTCTATACCAACATCTTCCTAGCTAGTCAAGAGGTCCTCCTAATCTATAGTGTTTATGGCAAATGGCATTAGTATGTACTCTGGGTATACTCTAGGGTGTATGGCTAGAGTATAATAGGTAGATCTTCAAGTGAGTGTTTATTTCAATAAAAAGGAATTGGAACCTTATAGAATTGATTATAAAAGAACATGTTTCGTTTTATATTTCTAAAGTGGAAGGAATTTGTCTTCATATGAATGGAGTCTTGTTTAACAATGATCTATCAAGTTACTCATTCAAGGGAGATTAGACAAAAGAAATTGTAGGGAAGAATTAAGGCGTCATGTGCCTAAATGTTTGGTAAAACTAAATATTGTTAGGGCCTCGAAAGGAAATCCAAGCCTAATATGAGCAAGATATTTTTAAGAAATGACATTGACAACTTTGTGCTAGGAGGATCAAAATTCATAGGTTTGAAAACTAATATCTTTATGGAGTGGGAAGCTTTATTAACTAGTTTGAAAGCTACCTATGGAGCAAGGTATAGAGATGTAGAAGTAGAAAGGAGCACTCAAATAGTTGTAAATGTGGTTACTAAAGGTCATTGCCCTAATTAGCAATTGAAAGCAATTTTAGAATAAGCTCTAGTTGGAAGTTGAAATTTCATTATGTCCAAATGTCACATTGCTATAGGTGTCAAAACAAGGTTGTTGACTACATGGCTAACCGAGGGGTTTTGCAAAAAAAAGTTCTACAATTAAGAGTAGGAAGATGCATGATTGGGATGGATTGCCCTCATTAATTGGTGTATTAGCCACCTTGAGGACTTTTAAAATGTGATGTATAGTAATTATGATTATTGTGATTAAGCTAGACATGAGTAGTTTTAGTCTTTGGTATAGCCAACTTACACATATATGGACATGTAAGGATTCATTGTGAGGTGCCTTGAAATTCATATCGGTGTCATGAGAGGAGTTAGTGTAGTTTGTGGCTTTGCTCTAATATGCATGGGTGGTTGTATTGTGTTGGTTGGGGCAAATGATGTTGCTCTACTATTGTGGGTTTGTGTTGAATATCTTATTTTGATGGTGCAAGGAGAACTGTCTCAAGGCCCATTATGACAAGACCCAATTAGAACTATAGGTTGAAAATAAGTTTTAACTGTGAGGATAATGATGAGATTAGTGAAGGATATTTTAGGGGAGGAAGGTCTTACAAATTATAGACATTTCATTCAAGGGCTATGATACTAGCAGATTTCAGGCACAAGCTGAAGCTAGTTGTAGCCAATGAGGAGATAAAGGGTAGCATTTTGTCTCTACTCATCTCAACAAATGTGAATGAAATGGAAGGGGGGGAAGGAATGTTAAAGGAGAGACATTGTGTATGTCTAGTACAAGGAAGTAATGAGCATGAGTGGTAATGGGATTAGCTATATTGCAAATGCATTCATGAGACTTGGGAAAATAATAAAACTTGGGAAGTCTTTTGTTTAGATTTGTAGATGGCAATAAAGCATATGGTGGGTTCCTACCACAATGGTTCACTAGTGCTAACAAGCAAATACATAGTGCCACTATTGGAGAATGGTTTGCCTACACATGCACTACACAAGACAAAGGTAATCACAAGGATTGAGATGCTTGGACTAGTGTCTACAATTAGTTCATTTGCATCATTAGTAGAAATAACCCCATTTTCAAATAATGGGGTTTATGACCATGTATCTAAAAGGTGGGTTAATGCACCTCCAAGCAATTGTAGAGTCTGCAAGCATATGTAATCTTGCGGTTGGTCTTGTTCGGGTTGTAATGGTTTCCTACCATGCAAAGTAGTTTTGTCTTTGGTCTATCCCCTAATTTGTTTTAGGGTTTTTATAGTGCACATAATAATAGTGATTGATCTATGAGTGTATTGATCTTTGAGTGTTTGGTCATCTATATTGTTGTTTTCAATTGTTGGTTATGTGAGGTTTATAGTTCTTCTAGTTGATAGTATAGGATGTTTGTGTTATAACTTATCTTCTATGTAGGTTGTGTTGTATATGCTAATAGTGATATTGTTATTTCCCTATTATTGGTTCAGGGCCCGATATATAGAACCTCAATAATATATTTTATTCTAAAAAAATATTCAATGCTTTTAAAGTGGAAAGGTTGATATCTTGTGTGTTCCATCACAATTTCCACTAGTAGATATTTTCATCAAAATTCTTCCAAGGATATGATCCTCAAACTTCAAACCTACATTGGCCTTGAAAGGCTTCAAAGGTCATGCACTCAAGGGGACATGAGCAGCACTTGTTAGCCAACCTTACAAGAGATGATGTTTGAATTTGTAATCATAATATTATTTTGGATCAAATCAAACTCAATCACATATGCATTGGAAGTGTTTATATACACATACTAATCTCATGGTATTTTCAACACATTATACATTTTTATTCAAAGCCAACAGATGCAAACAACATTTTTACCACACTAATGCCATATAAAACCCTTTAATACTGCCAAATGAGAACTAAACAATGTAGACATGAGAATGTAGTCCCCACTTAACATTTCAAAAGATGACTTTGCAATCAAATCATTATGTATAGAAAATCATGTAAAATTATAAGCCCGTAATAAGCTCACTAAAATCATCAAGACATGTCTATATTTCCACTCTCCCTCCCTCTATATTCCCAAACTATATACCAGCTTTGGATAAGAGCGAAGAAAACAATGGACCATTTCCCAACATAACAGGTCAACCCATCATTGATAAGTGAATGGAAGTGTAGGTATTTCAATACACTTCAGATTTGAACTGCAATTGAATTCCAAGATGATCAACAAAATAATCTTTCAATTATGATAACTAGATGCTGCAGAGTTCGGTTAAAAGCTAGAAACGTACACTCAATTCTATTTTAACCCTCAAATTCTCACTTATCTTCAAACCGATTGCAGAGAGAAAAGACGAGTTACTAATATAAAAAATCATACCAATAACACTCTGTTCAGGAAATCATGCAAAAACTTAAACTTATAATAAGGTTCTTTCTTATCTTCTATCAAAGAGTTTTGTAGTTTAAACAAAAATATTGCCACATATCAGAGAGTTTCAGCCATGTTTTATGTCAATCTTCCATCCGTCTAATTACATTTCTCTGACCTCTTTTACTTGGTAATATCAAATTTACAAGACAACCAAAATTTACATTCTATTTTGCTACCATTCATTTACAAAATTGTCTGATAACTGTATTTGCTGGCCTTGCCCTCACTACCTTGCCTTCATCAGAATCAGTATTATCAAAGTTAATTTATTAATTTTAAATGTTGAAATTGTTTAAAGAAAAGAAGTATTCATAGTGCTATATAAACCCAGAAAAAATTATGTTACTTTTTATTCATTTTTTAGTACATTTTAAAATAATATTTTTCAAATGCAACATGGTATTATTGAAAACTAAATTGCATTCCAATAACTTATATTCATGGATATTAGCTAGTTCACATGCCACTGTACCTTAATTTTTAATATTAATTGTTGAGTAATATTATTTTAAATAGTAATATTTTTACTACTAATAACTAAATTGATGGCCTTATTATCTAGCTCGTAGCCATATAAATGCAAGTGTGAAATTTTTGATAGACATCACTTTGAATGCCTTTGCATCCTTATTTCTTATTTTCGAGCAAAACACAGGGAAGATGCAAAAACATTAAGAGTGATGTTTACTGACAAATTTCAGGCTTGAATTTATATAGGTTTGTGCTAGTATATTGCCAATACAATCAAATGGATGATTGCAGCAAAACCCCATGGTTTCCTTAAAGGTAAACATGTATGCTGTAAAATCCATAGGCTTAGGCATTGAAAAACCTGCGTGCAAAAAAAGTAAATTTGAACTTTGACAGAGGTAGGACAGATACAGGCATGACAAACCCCCTTGATAGCAGCAATCACTCTTGTGGACAAGGAAAAAAAATTCTGCGTGAATTCTCATCTCGATGACTTTGCAATTTGCTTCAAAACAAACCATATCCATCAGTTTTGCCATAAGAACAATAACTAGAGTGAATGCATAACTAGCATTAGGCCTCAGTGATTCTCATAACAATAGTCATTCTTTCCTCATAGAACCTTTTACTGATGGTACATTTTATTTTCAATTGCCATGATTCAAAGCTTGGACACACATTCGGATTTATTTGGTGCCTGGGCAAAAGTATTATTATGAAATCACAAAGCCAGCATAGTCCTATACTAAAGGTAATATTCAAACAGTCTCAATGACCTCTAGAATTTTTTCTGTTGCTACAAAAACAAAGATAATTAGCAGCCATGGGTTTACAAAGCCCAAAAGAATCACCATAATGGTTTGCTTCTTAGAGCAATAATAAACATACAAAATATTAGTATGCAATTGGGATTATAAAAGCCAGATACAACCAGCTATCCATTTCCATAAAAAGAACGATCTAATGGCTATTTTTGCAGTGGACAGACCTTATCATAGCAAAGGATACAAGAACAAACCTTCAAAAATAAACTCCTAGCAAGTCCGTCAAGCCCAGCATCATGAATGGTTGAATGGAGCAATAAAAATCAGAAAACCTGTTTGATTTACACCAATGCTGTTTATTTGTGTCAAACCAACTACTTAGAAATTTTGTGTGTATTGACTCGTGGTCTCCATGTTGCTCATTCATGGCATGAGATTAACATTCAGTCTCAAACCAAACAAAGGACAATATAAGCTAATCAATCCCAGACAAAAGAAACAATGATGCTTCAAATATTCTTGATAAATTGGTGTCCACGCCATACCTGATATCACAGTCCTGTACCATCAAGATGTCCATTTGAAAGTAGATGGACCATATATTGCTGTTGCCATGTCACGAATTGTGTTAGAAGAAACATTCCAATTAAACTGAAGAGATTTGAAGCTACTCAGAAAGAAAAATCCATATATTTCATTGTTCAATGGTGGTGTGTTAATTTTTTTAGTTAAAACTTACAAACTGTACTTTTTCTCTAGGAAAGAGATGTGGTTTTCAAACAGCATCACCTGTCATAGATAAGAATAAAAATAACATGGGAGTGCCAATTAGATATTCAAATAACACAGAATTGCCCATTAATCTATGTAACTCGTCTGAACCCAGGGCAATACCCATTCTAAACAGGACCGGGCACACATTCAGGCTTGAGTTCCCAAAGGGTGTGCCCTAGTTTTGTACAGGGAAACCCCAAAATATATGTATTTGGGAAAGGAAAAAAACTTATTTTCCTACAGATAATAAGCAATGTAAATTTTCTTTTCATGAATGTTTGAGGGGAGGTCGGGAGTGTAGATACATGGAGGGTGCCAAATACAGAATCAATACAACACACCAAGGCATTTATTTCCTGGCTCTGGAAGTGCTCACAAAAGAGAATAGGTGGTGATTCTTTAAGGAATCCAGGCCCCCAAATTTCAAACGTCTTGCCTCCACATCTTTGCATTTGTTGTCTATAAGTAGAGTTGTCTGTCTGCCTCTTAGCCCACCTGGAGATTGTCTTTATCAGCCACCATTCCAAGGCAGAGATCATCAACCCACATAGAAAGCACACCTTTCATGAGGAGCTCCATCAAGATCATGGAGGCAGCAAACCATTCAAGCTCAAACCCCAATGCCAAGGCAGCAGGTTCAAATCCCTACCAAGAAGAGACAACAGCATATCCATGGAAGTACCTGTTCAATAAGGCTATTACACCCAGTGATGTGGGGAAGCTGAATTGCGTAGTGATTCCAAACAGCATCCCCTGCAACACTTCTTTCTTGAGGTCTCCATACTTCCGTCAAGCACATATTTCATCTTCACTTTTCTAACATAATATAATTATATTATGTTAGCCAAATAAATGTATATTATGTTACTCTCAGTGTCTATGGAGAGGAGAGCAAAAGTTAGGGTTGGGTCTTTGCAGGAAAAGGGAAGCAGCAGCAGTAGAGCTTCAGGCACAGCTAAAGGTCATTGATAAACTGGACAGAGAGGATTGAGAGGCAGACATCAGCTCAGATGTGGATAAAACCCATAGTTCCACGGAGTTTCCTGACAGGGGGACGCAAGGACGTGGGGACGGGTTTCGGGGACAAGGGGACCAAGGACCTAAGTTTGGGGACGGTGGGGGGGCAGTGGCGGGGTGGCGGAGGGTGGCAGCACTGAAACAGAAATACATATAGTACTTGAAAAAATAGTTATAAAAAGATGTATAAGTATAAGAACTACAAATGAAACTTTGGCAAACTAGTTTTAAGCATTTGAATTTTGAAGCGAACCTTAACTTGACATCACTCCTCTTCTTGCTCTTCATCTTGCTCCTCCTCAACCCTCTTGCTCTTCATTCTCACTCTTTCACCTTACACTTGCAGCTTCCACTCTCACACTCACACTATTAGCTTCTTGTTGATTTGTTTTTTGTGAATTGAAATGAGGATAGGAGGCAATTTTATAGTTTGTGGGGTTTGGGTGAGGCCCATAGGCCATTAGGGTTTGGCCTTGGGCACATAAAATTTTGATTTTTTTTAAAAGATTTGCTTTTTGGTCATTTGGTCGTAAGAGATGCCTGGGCATCTTCCAGACGGTTCGGGGACAACTAGGAGTCCCCTAGACATCTTGAGGACAACCCAGCGTCCTCAAAGTCCTAGCGGCATCTTGGAGATGGCGGCGCTGATGGTGGGATGGTGGGGGGACGTCCCCCCAAGTCCCCAAGTCTCCGAGACAGGGACGTCTAGGAAATGTGGGGTTTGGGGGAGGGGGGATGCATCCCCATGGAACACTAATTATTAAAACCCCAAAAAGGGTTGTTTTACAATTAGAAAAGAAAGTGAGATCTACATTAGATAGGCATCAGAATGTAGGGCTGGTGGCAGTGAAGAATTCAGATGTATAAGAGAATAATGATAAGACACGTGAAGTTGTAGTCATTCAAGGTATTGATGCAGATTTAGACAATAGTGTGCTATAGCAGGCAACAAATGAGCAAAGGAGGGATGTAGCTGACGATAGACTGATTTATGCAACATACAAAAATGCCTCAAATAGTTATCATGTATGTTGTGATTTCTGTTTGTTGTTGCTTTTAAAGAATTCAAGCTCTTCTCAGCCTGTTCAAAAAGCCATTGAGATATTCTGCAATATCCCAAACAATGGAGGTAAGAGGAAGGAGGGCACAGGTAGGGTTTCTGGCCTGTTTTTGGGTGACTTTCCCTTCTCTTTGGACTACTTCCCATCAGAGGTAGATCTTTCGGATGATAATGTTTTGGAAACCTCTTCTCAACAAGAGGAACTTTCAGTAGTTGGAAAGTTTGTGGGTAAATCTATAGATATGGCAACACTACGTGGATGGTTGAAGTTTCAGTTTGTTATTGTTATGGTTACATAGTTGTTTAAGTACATTGTTTCTATTTTATGTGCAGCATATCAATAGGGTTATTTGTCATAACACTATCATTGTTTCTCTTAGTTTTTTTCAAATACTCATGTATTTCTGTTTATACATATGGGTGAGGCCCCAACAGACCCCTCAATTATTTTATTAAAAAAAAACTTAATATTATGTTATATTAATTGCTATGTTTATGTTAGTTACTTTATTATATTGTATTATAGATAATCATTAATATTAAATATTATTCATAGATTCATTATTCTATTTTCTATATTTATATTTTTCTTTCTTTCTTTAATATTTATATATATAGTATGGCTATACCCATCCATACCAAAACTGGTAGAAAAAATCTGCAATTCCAGCAAATCCAAACCCCAAACGCATACCCGAACCAGCAACTTAGCTATTAATGTTGTTTCTAGAGAGAATTGAGATGATGAATAACCATATTTTATACAAGAAAATAGAAATTCTACACTGCACTCAACAACTTGTTTTCTTTCACTTCAAGAGTCCTGTTACTTTTAGAACTTGTTTGTTTTTCTGCAGTTTTACTTCTGACCCTTCAGCTTTGAGTTTAATCTTATAAAGAATCAAAACATTAATTCATCAGAACCCAATTGCTAGATGAAAATAAGCACCAATCTCAACTTTACATGATGCCTCACAATTTCTCAGCATAAAAATGATTTGTCACAACAATTCCAGCTGGTATCAACCTGAGATTTTCTTCTTTAACCCTAATTTTTTGGTCAAAGTCAAACTATCTGACTGTTTGATTAATTAGGGGTGTACTCACTCCCCTAAGATCAGGGTAGTTCTAACAGAAAGTACTAACTACTACACTATACAATTGTGAAGTTTGAATTATGTTGCAAAGACGATTGCCGTTGCACCAAAAGATCAACCTATTAATCCCTGATACAACCGTCAGAGTTAATGAATCCATGGGAGGCGATTAAGCCATGTCACAAACCCGAGCGCTGCGCTGCACAGCACAAGGAGACCAAGGGCGCACACCTTGCAACAACCCCCCCTCCCCCCCCAGCGCAAGCAAGGGGTTCAAACCCATGACCCGGGCTCTGATACCAATTGTTGCAAAGGCGATTGCCGTTGCACCAAAAGATTGACCTGTTAATGCGTGATACAACCGCCAGAGTTAATGAATCCATGGGAGGCGGTTAAGCCATGTCACAAACCCAAGTGCTGCACTGCACAGCACAAGGAGACCGAGGGCGCACACCTTGGATCAAATTATATGTTGATTAATTAGGGATGTAATCACTCCCCTAAGATCAGGGTAGTTCTACTTATAACAGAAAGTACTACACTATGCAACTTTGCATTATATGCAAGAAATTCATAGGTAACGTTTAAAAGAAAAAGGTTTCTTCAGAGATCGGAAAAAAAATGTTTACAATTTTTTGAAAGTTTAGCAAGCTTGATTCATTTACAAGGTACATGATTCAAATAAAGAAGAAGATGAAGAAAATGACAGAACTAAATCAACATACAGTAATTTAAAGTTTAAACAGAAGGATAAAAGACCAGGTTTCTGTAATTCATGTGTGTCTCTCTCATCTATTATTATTATTATCAATTAAGTCAATTACTACTATATAGAAACCAAAAAACAGTTAATTCCTGTCAAATAATAGGACCCAGTTCTATACAGAATATATGTAAACACTCCAAAGAATGTCTGAATTTGTTGATGAAAAGTTGAGAACAATTTTGTAAAAGGAACAAACTTGGCACTTACAGCATGATAAGCATATGGAGCTTTGTTTTGACGCTGGAAATGCTTTGCCATAATGGAAAATTCAATAGGGCCCCATTCCTCCTCTTCAAAGACATTACCCAGGGCTGCTTTATACAACTGCTCGAAAATATAAACCAAAATCAGTGTCCAGAAACATCTCAAACAAGAAAAGGCCTTCAGCCCACCCTTGGGCTACATATAAGTAATCAAGAAATGTATTTAACGAGCCTTTTACTAACCTTTGTGGTATCAGAGAGAAGCTCTACACCAGCTGGATAGGAGCTATAAAATTGATCCGCCCGTGAAATCCCAGCCCTTGTGCTGCACAACACTCGATCCAAGTTCTTATAAAAATTGTATCTTCATTAATATAAAAAATTACAGCAGTTTGAAAAGAGAAAGTGTGAATGAGATCCTGTTATCTCCTAATTTCATCATTACCTTCCACTTCCCATCCAACCCTTCAAAAATGGAACAAGATTGTATTAAATCCTACATAAGCAAGAAATTTATGGAACCTAGAAAGGTAAATCATACGTGTTGTTTGTGTAGGCATACACTAGGCCACTGAACAAGCAATATATTCCGAAATAAGAGGCAGCTCTTCTGAACTTCTGGATCTCCAGATAAGCCTTCCATGTTCTCTCCATTTTTTGCTAGTTACTGGTCCACCTGCAATTATTGTTTGAAAGTAGATGAACAAAAGTGAAGATTAATTATAGTACGGCCAGTTAACTGTAGAATTTGCATACAGTTCCTCCTATCTTTTGATGTCATATACTTCTATTATTAATATAAAACAGTCTATAAGCAGAGGTCAATTGAGCCACCAGCATTGGAATGGAAACTGAAACCAACTCCCACAAAGCAAGATGACTCGGGTCACTAATGGAAAAAAATGGTCAGAGCAGTGAAACTAAACAGTTTACAGAAAAGAGGAAAGGGATCTGCCATATCTTTTCCAGAATTAAGGGAGGACCATGCTATGCACAAAGAAGGAATAGTTTTTATTTAAGAAAAATTCATCCAACTTTTGAAAATTTAAAAAGAAGAGAGAGAGAGAGAGAGAGAATCAAATATCATGTTTTCAGTTGATCAGAATATACCTCAAAGTTTTAATTGCCTTTTGCTGGAATGGATGTTGGTCAACTTGAAGATCAGAACAGGGCTACCCAACAAGACAAACTGTAATCATAGAAAATACTGAAAAGACCCATTGAATGAAACAATCTCCCTCCTCTAGAATGTGCTTGCCTCATTCTCAAATTTGAAAGAAAACTTGGTTCTTTGAGACAAGTGGGACAAGAAGAATAGAGAAGACATGAGAAACTTATGAAATATATTTTGCCAAGAAGTTGCATCACGTTTCTTCTGATTTCTGTTTGAATGAACACTTTAAGGCTTTGTACACAAGGAAACCCTTCAATTGAGACAGGCACACAATCTAATGGCAAACTTGTTCATGATATATTGTAATAATAAACCATTGCAACTTTGCAGTTTTAAGAAGAATAATAAAGATTTGCTTCAAACAAAAATAAAGACATGCTCATTTGAATGTGTATAAGTTAATCTTTATGCAGTCTTTTTAGACAAATACTTTGAATTCAACAGAGTGCAACTAAAGTTGCAAATCATCCTTTCGCTAATTTCATCAATAGTTAGAAACTTAGAACCAATCTTTTTTTCTGCCCAGATTTTGTTTGCTTCTTTGTATAATAGAAAATGTAGTTTTAACATCAGATTTTTCTGGTTTGATAGGAACCAACCTTTGATTTCAATGCTAGTAAAACCAATTGTATTTGCTTCTTGCTAGATCAGGTCCTATTACTGCATGTCTTTACATATCATATCTTCCCTGAAGCTTATATTTCAAAAGACCAATCTTGAATTGCATTTACGAATAACTGTAGAATTTCTTTTCCGGGTTTCCCTCTGTTCCAAGATAGGTTTTTTCCACTTGCTGCTACACCCTCTTTCTCACCCTTGTCCTTAGCAAAAGGAAATGATTTGAAAATGGGGACAACTACAATTCGTGAGTAAGTGTTAAACATAATTCAATCTGTGGTATCACTCCTCACAATATGAGCTATACTTTTCCAAATGGATACAAAACATTTGAGGTGCAGTTTAAACATATTGGAGATACTTGAGCAGAACATCAATGTATTGTATGTAGTGGTCTAGTTGATGGAAGATGCTGCCGCACAGCCTTGTTTGAGCAATGGCTGGTATGAAAAGTTGTTACAATATGTTGATGGAATTCCTTCAGATTGGTAAACTGCTGCTACATGCACATCTTACATACCTGACAGGTTTATCAAGTCACATCCAATTCAGGAAACCAACACACAATAAGAGGAAGAGAGTTTGACAGCATAAGTGTGTGGCATACAATTTGCTGCACCCTTACTTCGCCATTCCATTGTATCTGAAGGACCAAGCCGATTGGGAAGAACCGAAGGGAAAACTGTCAGGAAGTTTTTAAGGCATTCCAACAGCATTTTTGCAAAGAAGAAAAGCTCTTGAATAAGAATGTCACAGCCTTTTATCGTGAAAGAAGAGATGTATGTGAGCTGTCTCAAACGTTTAGATGGATGCTGTGAACTGTAGCACAAACATGTGCAGCCTTCACAAAGGGTTTCCTATATTTTTGCAGGAGTAAAGATGCATAACACTGAGGGCTACCTGCAATCATTACAAGATTCACCAAAACTGGTGTTTTTTAGAACTTTTCAAGCATTTGAAAAGAAATGCTCATACCAAATGTGCTCTCAACAACTACAATAATTGCTGGATGAGCACATAATGGATTTGCTGAGAAAGCATTGGAAATTTTTAAGAAAATGTAATTAGCAGATTTGATCAATGTCATTGTGATCATGCAAAATGACCTTGTGGAGATTACGTGTGATATTAGTAAAAATTTCAATGCAGACCTGTTTTTATCAATGTAATTGAAAAGTTAATAACTTTCCTATCACCATCTCCATAGCCTCTCATTGCTGATGTTTCTATAAATAGTAATTTGCTGATAGCAGTTCATAAAATTGCAAAATTACTCTGAATTACATCTCCAAAACCTTATACCCAAACACAAATGGGAGTTTCTATGGCCAAGTATAGCATTTTCCAACACTTTGTTATGCCCAAAATTTAAAATTTTTGCTTCATTAAGGCATTTTGTAAAAGTTGTTAAAATCTTGTAAAAATTGTCGAAAAAGTCAAAATTTCTAAAACTAGAAATTTTCTATTTTTATAGATGTGATTTAGGGTTTTCTGGGTTTGTTGTCAAACGGATGCTGGCAAAAATTTCTAAAAATAGAATCCTTGTTTCCAGGTTTCAAACTCATTTTGATTGGTTGAAAATACGTCCCGATCAGGCTGGTCTAGTCAGAATCGTCAAAAGGTCAGTATTTCTCTGGTGGGTCTATTCTGCTTTGTCAAAAGATAAATCAGGACCTCTGAGGTCATCAATGGAGGAAGGTCAACTGCTAGGTGTCAGATTCAAAGTCTCAAATGCTGCACAGACACGGGAATCGGCGAACATGCACGTAGAACGAAGAACAAAAAAGGGGAAAAGTCAAAAAGTGAAAATTGTAAAAAATATTCTAACATTGAAAACCCAGGTGCCTTTTCTTTTTTCAAAGAGGGCACCTGGCTTTCAATGCCTTAGTCAATTTTCAGCTCCCAGAGACAATGAACACAATCAACAAAGGTGGTGAACAGAAAACAAGAGAAATTGAAAATCATGAAAATAAAACTAAGTCTGGGATGTTTAGGTGCCTTTTTTCAAGGGAGGTGCCTGGCATTTCATGCCTTAGAAAATTTTACTCGTTTTTCAAAAAAGGTGCAATCTCCTTCGTTAGCCCAATTCCAATTGCACAGAAAGCAGTCAAAAGCAGTTTTTAGGGTTTGAAAAGTTGGAGGTCATCTCAGATATGTTCAGGCTCTTCAAGGAATTCATCATCCAGTTCAGAGGATCCATCAGATGGCAGGAATTGCAAATCAAATGGAGGCGTTTCATGCAAAATGGAGAAAGTCAAAGGAAAAGTTGAAAATTACAAAAATTTGTCTAAGTCTGGAAGGCTTGGGCGCCTTTTTTCAAGGAGGGCGCCTAGACTTCCAACACTTACAATATTTTTTGTCCATTCGAAAATTTGTCAAAAACACCTTCGTCAGCCTAGTTCCGGATCTCAAAAAATCAGTCAGATGCAGTAACGGAGGCTGACAAAAGGAGTCATTCATCTTAGGTTTGATCAAGCTTGCCAGACTGACTGGCTTTCAATCTCAGTTGTTCACGGATTGGCGAAAAATGCTGCCCAAACAAGGGGTATCAGCTTCCAGAGACACGCAAAGGCAAAAAAGTTGAAAATCTCAAAAAATAAACTAACATTGGAAAACCCAGGCACCTTTTTTCAAGGAGGGTGCCTCACTTTCCATGCCTTAGAAACATTTGGCCCCATCCGTGTTTTCTTCCATTTCTCCTCCGTCAGCAGTTTCTGAGGTGTACAATCAGGATCAAACATCGTCAAATGTCGGTATGAAGCTAGGGATCACTTCAGCAGTGGTCAAACAGAGTTTATCAGTTGACAATGCCAATTTGCCAGATCGTCAAAGTCAAAAGTAGGCTTCGTCGAAAGCAAAAGCGAGGAAAAAATTGAAAATCATGGAAAATGGCTAAGTCTAGTGATGCTAGGCGCCCCTGTCAGCCAAGGGCGCCCAAGTCTTCATGCCTTAGAATATTTTTTGCTTTCGTCATGCATTTTTTTTAAAAAAGTGTCATTGCATGCATGCTTTTTTGCAGATATACTAAGGAATTTTCCGTTTTGATACAAACGAAGTCAGATAAGCACATGCATGGATTCCAAAATTTTAGGGTTTTTGCATGGAAGCGCTTTTTATCTCCAAAACTCTATTTAAGAAAGCCTTGAGCATTCATTCTTCACAATTTGCAAGTTAGCTTTTAGAGGAAGAGAGACGGAAATTTCTTCTCATCAAGATTTGGAGGCTCAAACGGAAAGCTTTTTCAGTGTTCTTCACAGATTCGGAATTGGGAAGCATAGAAGCACGCTTTTGCATGGTCTAATTTTCTAGAGCATCACATTTCGGAAATAGTTGGTCATCTTTTTCAATTTTCATCGATCTAGGTCCATCTATATTTTACTCCTCTAGAAGATTGGGAAATTTTTTGTCAACTTTTTTGGCCCTATTTTTTAGAGATCTTGCATGCTTGGAAAAAAAGTCAGTTTTTTCAAAATCTGACAATTTGGGTCTCTTCAAAACATAATTATCTACAAAACCCAGATCTCAGCTACTTTTTAGGAAATCTGCTATTTTTAAAATCAATAAATCTATTTTTAGGAGGTTGTCCGAACATAGGCGTGTTTACAGTCAAAAGTCAAGTTTTTCGACATGCAATACTCTCCAACAGAAATTAGGACCAAATCAGTGTTGCTCCACCATTTCCTGAGAACATTTGAAACTAACTTACATCATGTGCTTCCAGTATTCAATTTGCATGCTTTGGAAGGCGCAAAAAACATTGCAATCAAGAATCTTGATCATTCCCAGTTGCTTGCAGAAGCTTCTATCCCCATCTCGTTGCAAAGTCTTGAATTCGTAATTGCTTGTATCAAGCATTGCAATCCAACTTCACAAGAAATCATATCAGCAGATGGGCATATTATTTGCAACCTTAGGCTGGAAGATATTGAGAAATGTTTTGCAATACCACCATGGACGGAAAACTTCATCATATCTATTGAAGAATGTGAAAAGGTGTGGTATGCGCAAAAGGACAAGTGTCGGAAAAGAATGGCTCAAAAGTGGCTAAAAGAGAAGCAAAATACTTTGCCAAGGAATGTTGGGCACAGTGAGTTCAAGGAAGAATTTGCAATCATGATTACTTTACTCAACCAAGTCACAGGTCAAGCAAAGGCTAATAAATTTCAGCCTTGGATGTTTTACATCATTTCTCAGATTGTTGATAGAGCAAAACACTATGACTGGCCAGTATTGATCGGTGATAGTCTCCACCGTCAGATGACAGAGTTCTTCAAGGCCCATGAATTCCACATGATATCTTACCTCATATATCTAATGGCCTTTCAAGGCAATTTAGAGGTTTGAATGTCATTGGAATTCTGGGTGTTCAGCATGTGTATGATCATTACCCACAGTTAGAGTTTTCAAAATCTGAGCAACATTACAAGCGGGTGAATGATCTATTCCCGATGCATACTTTGTGAGATCTTAATGATGAGTTGCATATAAGAATTTCAGCAAATGCCAGATTGGTTTATCCAATTCCCCACATTCTCCTACATAAGAGTATATGACTTCTGAGGTGATCCAGTCATGCTACCTAGATATCCAACAGATGAGGTCGTGTTCATGGAATTTCTAAGGCAAGTACACGGAATACACACATTTTTGCATAATAGACGCAAGCCTGCATTTAGTTTCCCATTTGAGATGAGCATATACAGATGTAGATCAACAGTTGATGCTAAGTTGATGAGTGATGAAATGTCAAATTTGGTCTCAAGCTTTTCAAGGAGAGACGTTCATATGATCCTCGTGGTGTCTTCACAACCCGTCTTGGTCAGAATCATACACATGTGCCTACTGTTGAAGATTTTTGGATTAATTGTGAAGATGAGTTTGAAGTGCGCAAGCGCAACTACACCAAACTTACTCTTCGACAGATGGCTGATTTCTTATCAGAAAATGTGGAGGATCTTTCAAATGATGATGGGGAAGTCCTACTTCAAATGTATACCTGAGATCAGGTCAAGCAACGGCCACTTTCACAAGTTGATTGGTTTGCCAAAGAGGGCACCTCAATCGAGGAAAGAACAAGCCGAGTTATCAAAAACAGCAAGATGTTCCTAAACAGTAAGAGGACACGAAAGGTAGCTATTCCAATTGCAGAGCCGCCGATAGTTCAGTCATCTCTACCTTCTAAATCAAAACCGAGAGCGAAAGCTATGAGCAATCCTCCAGAAGATACAAAGATTGGCAGAATGACCAAGAGCTTAAAGGAAAAGGTGAATCAGCAAGAACAGTCAACAGATACACCAGAAGTTCCAGTTGAGTCAGCACCACGAGTTGAAGTCGTGCCTTCATCTCTTGTTCTTTCGCCATCGCTGAGGCCTTCTCCTATTCATATAGATTCAAAAGGTGATTCACCAGTTCACAATGTCTCAACACCTATTGATCCATCAAGAGTTGTTGGAGCTGGAACCAATCCCCTCAGAGAAGTTAGTAGAGACTCCTTGTCTTGGCTTGAGAACCTGTTGGGTAGGAAGAAGAGGTAGCCTTCTTATCAGTTGAACTTTTCAGAACTTGATAGCATCTACCAAGACACAACAGAGAAGAAACTTAAGAAGCAAGTTCATATGGAGAAGAATTTTGAAGGCAAGATTATCCTTGAGTTTGCCACACCTTCGGAGGACAAGAATGTTGATGAGGTTGAAATTGATGACTTCAAAGTTGTCAAGGCCAATCTCGGAAGAAGCACTCGACATACTGATGTGAATCTCTTAAAGGTTGTAGCTGATAATCTGAAGGAACGAGTGCTCAAGGATGGAGAAGATAAGGCAGCCCTCAAGGCTGAGGTTCGGCAATTGCGGCAGTATATTTCCAATCTCCTTCATTGCACTTCACAGGCCGCTTTATTGCTTCCACGGATTCTGGAGTCACCTACAGATCAACATCAACTGAGTCAATTGGTTATATACAGAAAACATATGAGAGATTGGGTAGAAGAATTCATCACCAGGGGCAAATTTATACTTGCAAAGATGTACCAATTGAGGTATAACGCCCATGATCTTCGCTCAGGGATTCACGAGTTTGAGCAGAATAGAGCGGAAAGGAAACCAAGAGATGAGATCATCATTTTCGACTTGAGGATGGCTTATGATTCAGTTGTTGCAAAAGAGTATAAGAAGAAGCTTTTTGCTTGGAGAGAACAACCTCTTCAAAGTAAAAACCTACGAAGGAATATCTGTAGAATTGGTTGGATATAGACAGAAGGTTGTTGATACTCTCAAGTTTGTAAGCACGTTTGTTTCGCAAATCCCTTGTCAATATCGACATGAAGATGGCACTTACTTTGATCTCGGTGAAGTACAAACAAAGTTTCAAAACCTTGTTCGTGACAGTTTTAATGGTGATCCTGTTGCCTGCAAGATGAATCATGTGGTCGCAATATCAGCAAAATTTGATAAAGCAACTGAAGAGATAAGAGAATTTCTAAGTTTGATCGCAGATGATGAAGAGATGCTGGAAAAACAGTATATTGTTCTGGATAGTATCAGTGTTCCTAATGAAGAGGTAGTTGACAACTTTTTGGAGGATATGGTTTCCCAAGTTATCAATGAGTGAGCCACCAGTTGGAGCATGCAACGATTTCCAAGGATAGAACTAAAAGCAGCAGTTAACTCGATGCCTTTTCCGAGTTTAACTTGCTGTTCTCTTTCATGCATATCTATTCTTTGGAAATATCAAATGTATAGTTGGAGTTTTTTCAGTTAACTAATGTAAACAGTTGGTTAGTTGTTAGTTATCTTTTGTCTAGTCTTAGAAATAAAGCTTGCATGTTGGCAAGTCTAGTTGCTAAAAACAAGGAGATTTTAGGGTTTCCTACTCTTTGTTTGTGTATAAATAAGGGCAGCCTTGCCCATTTATTTTTAACCATTGTGATAACAAATTGCCGAGCCTACTTTGCCTACAGCTTTGTTACTCAGTGTCTGTTCAACTTTTGTTTATGTAATCTGGTTTGATCGCATATTGTAAGCCAACTTTGCTATAATTTGTTGTCCCAGAAGTGTTTTTTTACTGTTATAAAATTGGGGAAGGAAATCTCATGCCTATCTTGCTCTGATCTACTTTCTCAATCTATTTCAGTACTTTGTCTTATATTTTGCTTTCATAATCTTTATTTCAGCTTACATCTAATAAGTACAATGAGTCTTCGGGTGTGTTCTGGAAGTGAGTTTATTTAAGCTTTTGTGTTAAATCAAATCATTCCTTGTTTACTTCTGAAACTCAGGCTCTGGATTTACTTGAGTTCTCAGAAGCGTCTTTAGAGTAGGCCTAGTTGTAATTGAAGTTCTAGAAAAGAGAAAACCTCAGCTACGACGCAAAGAGTTTTATAACCTTGTGCTCTTAGCTGAGAATAAAAAGATTGGCAGTGGTTTAGTATTTCTTTTTAAGCATAATCAGCGAAGAGGGAGCTTCCCCTCCTAATTTGAAGAGCAGTCTAACTGTGCATAGCTGTCTGTTTCTAATCTGCATTCCAGAGGTGCGAATTAAAATGCCAACACACTTGCATCTTAAGCCACAACAAAAATCAGATAAAATTTCCTTTGATAAGTAATCCCAGAGATGCAGCTTTCGGAGAATAATTTGTTGCCATAATCTGATGTTTTTAGTTGGAGTACTTACTTTTTCCTATTCAAACCAGGGATACATGGGGACATGTCCTCACCCCCAACCCCAATGCCATCCCCAGAACACGGGGACATCCCTGGCAATCCCCTGGCCTCAGAGATTTCAAGGACATCCCAGGAATGCCAGCTAATGAGGCTGGATGTCCCAGGGACGGCCAGGTGTTCCCTTCTTTTAAATTAAACAAAAGTCAGTTTTTTTCAAAAACAATGTAAAAAAAGTGAGGGGTGGCCCTCTCATGCGCCTTATGAAACCCTAAACATACCTATAAATAATTCACTCATCCATTTGCATTGCCACTCACAATTGCCACAATCATTTTTGCATTTGCAGCTGAACTTCACAAGGAAGTATGCATAATTTATGATTAGTCAACCTTGAATATTCGCACTGCTTACACAAATGAAACACATGGCTTGAAGGCATAAAATTCAAAACACACACTACTTGATGCCAAATATGATGATTTTATATGAAATCTCTAAGTGGCCCCAAAGGCACCTAAAAAAATTTGGATACAATAGTTTGTTTGATATATTTTGATGTTCTCCAAACAATGTGCCATTGGGACAATTAAGAATAGCATACATTTTTAGTAACTACATAAGAATACATAACAAAATGGTGAGAATTGTGAATTCTTCCAAACTAATGAAATGTTAAATAGTAATATCTACAAATTTCATGACTAACAATTTCATTTCCTATTACAGCCAGTTGAAAAGTATTGAACTAAATAGCACATCACCAACTAGAACGACTACTGAAAGCAAGAAACAAAGGTATTAATTTTTAATAGTCTTCTTTCATACCATAATTAGTAAGAAATCTACGTATATGGTCGTACATTTTCCAAATATTTCTACAAACACTAACATACATAGTGAAAAATCTTTAATTTACATTTGCACAATTGAGAATAATATACATTTTCTATCCTTCAATGTTCACAGCTATAATGCATATTTACAATACATAATTAACTACACAATTTATTTTTTATAGTCTAATTTCAACAAACCAAAAACCTAGTACAATATTGGAAATTTCCACATAGCAAACTGGTTCGGTATTCGAAGGAGATGTCCTTGTTGTGTATGGTCCTACTTCTACAAAGCACAACAACACCCAAAAAAAGGTAGAAATAGTACATGTGGATCTTGTAGATTGCTATGGTCAAATGACTATAATTGTGAACGTTAACAACAATCCGATAAATACATTTTTGCCCGGTATGTTTGTTGGGTCTAGTATTCACATCACCAACTTTTTAATCAAAAATAAAACTCAATATGAAAGAGGCGATGTGGACTGCTGCCTTGCCTTAACCAGTAGAAGCATAGTAGAAAGTGTACCTATTGTTTGCAAAAAACATAGATTAACTCCAGATGTCACTATCTCCCAACTAATACAAGCAGACTGTAGCTATTCTGTTGGCTTGTTTGGAGCAATAATGACATCTTATCATTTGAACAAAATCTAGTTTGAAGTACATGTGAAAGATGGAGACCTCCAACAAGACATGGCAACTATAAATACCTAACCATCTTCCTTTTATTTTCATATGCAATTGAACTTATTTACTTAAATTCATTAACAATTTTCTTTTGTAGGTTGTTATCCCAATTGCCAACATAGATTTGTGTGCATTTTTACATCAAATGTTTTCAAAAATAGACATGCCACTGCTCCTTTTCAAAAATGTAGTTAGAAGTGGTCCACAAGGCTCAAATGTAATGCACACAACATAATCAACATTTTTTGAGGAGCTCAAAGATGCATGTAAAAGAGCATAGTTGCAAACTCTTGCAAAATCTAACATTTAGGCAAGAGCCCAAAAATTAATAATTTTATTTTTACATTTATATAACACATTTATGAAATATTTTCAATTCCCTACACAATACATAACATGTTTTTTTTATTGACAGGTACTTGGGACACTAAAACCAAAGAATTTCCACTTGTCTCCCTTCGAAGCTTGTTTCAGCACATGTCATCACTCCATGCTACTGGACAAGTGTCTTGAAAAAGGATCTGCCAATTGCACGTTCTGCAAAAAAAGTACTCAACTTTCCTACCGGCACAATCTAGCTTGCACATTGTATAGGAAAGAAGGAAACATTGACTGTTGATTAAGTGGACAGCTGCTTAAACAATTTTTTCCAAAGCTTCAAGAGATCACATATGAGAAATATAAAGAAGACATCTCGCCTGCAGTGTTCTTATTACGCAGATTCCAATTGCAAGGGACTTTTACACTATCTATTAACAATTTCATTCTAAGAATTCTTCAACAATGACTATGTTATTGTTTCCACAAATTGCAATTACACACAATCCACCATACTGAACTACAAATTTTGTATATTTAAATAAGTAATTTTTTCGTGTTTGAATTTTACAACAGTTAATTTTAAAGACACTAGCTCAATAAGCCTTTAATTTTGTTGCTTTTGGTACAAAACTTTACTATGCATCCTTTAAGTTTTATCAGTTATGATTTAACAAACATTAATGTGAGTGTTTACTGTTTTGATTGTCTTCAATGGAAAACTTAAACAAGTCTTTGTTGCTTTCATTGGTTTCACATAAAAAAAATATTCTCACACTTGCTTTCTTCTAATAAAGCATAGGCTTTAACTAGGTGCGAGCCAATAGCATGCTTCATTTTCAGTTCAAAATTATGCTGCCTTCTTTGCGGTTGGTTTTACATTGACACTTGTTTCCTAGTTAAATGTTCCAAATATTTCATTTCTTTACTATACAATAGCTTCAGATGTCTATCATGAGGTGAAAATTATTTGTAGGCTAGGATTTGGGAAAGCATAGCAGATGATCATTGCCACAAGGTTGAAGCCTGCAGTGACGAGGCAGATTTCAACACAAAATACCAACAAAATCTTTGTAAAGTTGAGGCACACTTTGCTTCTATTGTAATGCACCTTTTTGCACATTACTAGTAAGTTGGAAACATAAAAATGCTCCTTTTGTGATAGATAATTTTTATACTACTTATAGTGTTCGTGAATTTTCAAACATGTTTTGAATTGGTAGAATGTTTAGTTGATTGTTCTAAGCATAATTTATCTTTTAGATGTATTTTGGAGAAATTTCACATTCTTTTCTTTTGGATGATGCATTCAGTTATGACTACCATGCTAGGTTTTGGGGCATTATGGGGGAGCCTTGTCTGGGAATCATACCAGTATGTTAATTTCATCTCTCCTTTTGTTTCTTTCTATGACAAATTATGCTTTTAGTGAAGAAATTAATCTTATGACTATACTTATGTATCTCACAATATTGACCAAAATTTTGTATGTGTGGGGTTTAGCCTTTTATACACGAATTCAATTATCCCATGCCACATGACGGTGCTGCTGCAAAAACTCGCATTTTAGTAAATAGTAGGGAGCTTCGTCAAAAGGACTTGGATTGACTTTCTAGCAGAGGTCTACCAATCACAAAAGACAAGTCTTACCACATTTAAATCAGTGGAAGAGTTGTGGATAAAGCAACTAATACTGACCTAAATGGTATTCATTCATTTTCATCTACAATAGTAAGATTTGATGCCTACAAAAAATGTTTCATAAAATCATTTCAAAATGAGTAGGTATCTGCATTAGTACTAGTACTAGAACCATATCAATATAGTTATGGGATCCTCTAGGACAGTACCCAATAATATAGCTTTTGACTAGTTCTTATTTGTCTTGTTGAACAAAATGAAATAGTTGTATTAAAGTAAATGCAATACTTGCATGTAATGGACTTTCAAGGCATGAGGAATATTTTAGTACCATGAAGTTACATCTATCATTTACATTAAGGGGGACTATAAGGGACTATCACAAGGCATTTTGACAACCATAGCCATTGTTGTACATAACATTCCACAAGGCTTAGTTGTTAGTATGGTTCTATCTTCGCGGGGAGTTTCTCCACGTCATGCAATGATTTGGAGTGCAATTACATCTTTGCCTCAGGTATGTCTATTCTTCCAGAAAATATTTCTTAACAACTATGATGTTATAGAGACTTAGCATGCTTGAATATATAGTGTATATTGTCAAATTTTCCCATATATAGGAAATGTGCATGGCTTGACATGGTAAGGTTTAAATAATTCTATATTTTAGCAATGATGTTGAAAATTGAGGTGTTTTCTTAGCTTAATACTTTGTAAAACCTTAATATTGCTGATCTAAATAAGCTTTTCCTTTTGTTACATGTTCTTTGTAGGTGATTATCTGATTAATCCATTTTATTGTTTGTAGAACGTAGACAGAAGTTGATAGGAGAAGTAGACAGGATATTAGAAAGATTACACAAGCATGTACCGTGGAGAAACCCTTTCGGGAAAAAACTCCACCAAGAATTATTCTATTATTAAATCTTTGAAGTAGATTACAATAGGTCCAATTCTTGCTTGAGAATGCCTCTTTTGCCTTCACCAAAACTTCTTCACACCTGCAATAAAAACTAATACCAACTCTCTTCAACTTGCTTGAGATATATAGGCTTTAATCAACTTTGTAAACTCCACAAGAGTTACAATTACAATGCTCAAGCCCTATCCCTAAAGGGTACGCCTATCTCATGCAAATAGAGTTATGCCGTGAAGAATAATGTCAAATCCTCATGTTCATGCATTTGGGCGTCCCAAACTGAAGTAGCAACTCAACCTCTATTCTATAAATATCTTCAAGGCTTCATCCTCAAAGTAGGCACCCAAAAGTGGTCCCACTTAACTAAGCCTTCTAAAATATCTCAACATACAAAGGAGCTAATTCCAAGAAGCCAACTTGGGTGCCCAAGTTGGGTCCAAGTCATTTCTTGTTAACTGAAACATTTCTCAACACCATTCATGCAAGAATGGTCATCCCTTGTTAATTGAAGGTAGTCCCTGCTATCTGTCATGCAACTCAAGTCATTAGCCATGCATTCCAAGTTAATTGAAGTCAACTAGCATTCAACTAAAACTAACTAAAGATAATTGAACCATAACCGGTGAACTAAACTAAACTAAACTAAACTTCATGCATGCAAACATCAAACCCTAACTCCTAGGATCTTTACATGCATTCAAAAGTGTTATCTCTTACTCTGAATAGTTAACTAAGTTAAGGTGAGTGTCACCTACCATGTGGGCGCCCCATGTGCCCCTATTATTTAGGAACTCATAATGGACCCTCTCACATGCTCCTAACATTTAGAATTAATTACAAATGTCAATTAACATGATTATTTCATCAAATATTAATCTCTTCCTAATCCTAGTGTTAATGAACACATTCCAAGGACTTAGGAGATACAGGAAATAAATAATGTTTAGGATTGCAATTAAATGGCATCCTATTTCCAACATTCTCCCACTTGACATTATACATTGCAATTATTCTAAACAAGGAATAATATAAAACAAAGTACAGGACTCAAGGCCAATGGCCTTCCTGCACCTAACTAATCAATCCATGCCAACTTCAAATGCAACCTGCATAATCATGAAGCTTCCAAGCAAATGATTAAAACCAAGAGAACTTATCTGGTTTCATAAGATAATTTGTAACATTAATTAAAGTGTCAACTTTCTCAATTAATATCTTCCCATTATCAACCAAACCAATACCTTTCCCAAGCCTTTGTATCCAAACTGCCTCTTTGGAGGCATGTTAAACCACCGAGTGTGTTGAACTCACATTCAACCAAGGTGTAGGCTCCTCGGTCTTTTCAGTTGGAAATTTTTCTTCTTGCGAGTAACCATTCCAACAAATATCTCTTACCATAAGAGAAATCCAACCTCATCTATTTCTCCAAGTATCCATGAGGACTTGTAACCAACCAATCCATGCCAAACTCCAAATGCAACACAACACTTTCATGAAGTAATCAAGCAAATGATTAATGTACCCAATACTTAAGAGAACTACACAAGATCAATGTCAAAGCTCCAATCATGAATCAGGAACATAAACATGACATCCATGATATAACCATCTCCTCCTAGAAGATCACATGCACCATAACATATATATACATCCTGGTCTCAAGAGAACGTGTAATATACCAAACTCTAAACTAGTATCAAGAGTATAACATGACATCCTAACAAATACACTCTAAACCAAGAAACCATATCTCCAATCACATGGAGATAACCTTACCAATGATGCATCCACGTCACTGCCAACAACTCCCAGAACCGTGGTACCGAGTCACACATGGCATCATGACTACCATCCTCTCTATGAAGATTACTCTGAAACATGAAGCAAAGGGTTATCATAAATATTAGTTGAAATAACCAATGCATCATTACTATCACCTGAGGATTCCTCCGTAGAAGAATCAAAACTCTCTTTCTTGTTCTTACAATCCTTCTTCACATGTCCCAATTTCCCATAGTTTCAACACTTTACCTTACTCGTCCTTCTGACTTACCCTTCCCTTGTTTCCCTTAGGTTCCTTTTTCTTAGGCCCACCTTTTACAAACAAGGCATCTTGGATTTCCTCCTTAGACTTCCTCCTCATCTCCTCTAATAGGAGAGTAGGAATTATATTGTCCATCTTCGGATCTGCACCACTACCATTGATAGCAACCATTAATTTTCCCAAGAATTGGTAAAGAACAAAGTAACAAAATGCATTTATCCTCATCTTCTAGCTTTACATCTACAAATGCTAATGACTGAGAATTAAATTGAAAGAATTTAAATGTTGTTACCTTGATTCACCATCTTTCATTTTTAATGAATACAATTGCCTTTTTAGATACAACTTATTGGTGAGACTCTTAGTTTGATAAATATCGCCTATTCTCTTCCATAATTTATATGCAGTATTTTCATTTGAAACATTCAAGAGAATAGCATCAACAAGACATAATCTAATTGTTCCTCTTGCCTTCTTATCTAACTTAGCCCAATCCCCATCTGAAATAGTTGTAGGTGTCTTTCTCTCATTATTAACTGCTAACCACTAACCTCTTTCTTCAAGAAGATCTTCCATTTTTAGTTTCCACATTTCATAGTTAGATCCATTGAACCTTTCAATATCTAAACCTAGAATTCATTGTAACAAACTTATTTCCAAAATCAGCAAATAACAAAAATAATAAAAGCTCCCACTAAGCCAAAAAACCTCCAATCTTTTAAAAGAAAGGCATCCCAATACTCTACCCAACCTCAGCTCTGATACCAAATGTTGAAAATTGAGGTGTTTTCTTAGCTTAATACTTTGTAAAACCTTAATATTGCTGATCTAAATAAGCTTTTCCTTTTGTTACATGTTCTTTTTGGGTGATTATCTGATTAATCCATTTTACTATTTGTAGAATGTAGACAAAGTTGATAGAAGAAGTAGACAGGATATTAGAAAGATTACACAAGCATGTACCGTGGAGAAACACTTTCGGGAAAAAACTCCACCAAGAATTATTCTATTATTCAATCTCTGAAGTAGATTAAAATAGGTCCAATTCTTGCTTGAGAATGCCTCTTTTTCCTTCACCAAAACTTCTTCACACCTACAATAAAAACTAATACCAACTCTCTTCAACTTGTTTGAGATATATAGGCTTTAATCAACTTTGTAAACTCCACAAGAGTTACAATTACAATGCTCAAGCCCTATCCCTAAAAGGTACACCTATCTCATGCAAATAGAGTTATGTTGTGAAGAATAATGTCAAATCCTCATGTTCATGCATTTGGGCGTCCCAAACTAAAGTAGCAACTCAACCTCTGTTATGTAAATATCTTTAAGGCTTCATCCTCAAAGTAGGCACCCAAAAGTGGTCCCACTTAACTAAGCCTTCTGAAATATCTCAACATGCAAAGGAGTTAATTCCAAGAAGCCAACTTGGGCGCCCAAGTTGGGTCCAAGTCATTTCTTGTTAACTGAAACATTTCTCAACACCATTCATGCAAGAATGGTCATCCCCTATTAACTAAAGGTAGTCCCTATTATCTGTCATGCAACTCAAGTCATTAGCCATGTATTCCAAGTTAACTGAAGTCAATTAGCATTCAACTAAAACTAACTAAAGATAATTGAACCATAACTGAACTGAACTGAACTGAATTGAATTGAACTGAACTAAACTAAATTGAACTGAACTAAACTAAACTAAACTGATTTTGAACTGAACTGAACTAAATTGATCCAAACTGAACTTCATGCATGCAAACATCAAACCCTAACTCCTAGGATCTTTACATGCATTCAGAAGTGTTATCTCTTACTCTGAATAGTTAACTGAACTTAAGGTGAGTGTCACCTACCATGTGGGCGCCCCATGTTCTCCTATTATTTAGGAACTCATAGTGGACACCCTCATATGCTCCTAACATTTAGAATTAATTACAAATGTCAATTAACATGATTATTTCATCAAATATCAATCTCTTCCTAATCCTAGTGTTAATGAACACATTGCAAGGACTTAGGAGATACATGAAATAAATAATGTTTAGGATTGCAATTAAATGGCATCATATTTCCAACAAAGGCAAGGCCCCAATTTTTAAAGATCTATCCCTTAAATGCTTGTACAATTCATGAAATACAAAACCAGTGACAATGGTTCTTTTAGATGCCACCAAGTTAGTAAACAAAATGTTGACTTGTGGATACTTGATTCAGAAAATATTTTTTTACTAAAATTATTCTACTTTAGTTAATAAAGCTACACAATAAATCACTTCAATTGATATAGATTCACATTGTATAGTCTCCTCACTAATTATAAGAATGAAAACGTGTTCATTTTGCATAAGTTTGAGGAAAAACTAAAACAAGAAACTATATCAATCTTCACATATTATATAACCACCAAGTGTTTTATTATGTCTCTTCCATATTTGAAAAGGTGAACCCCACAACCAAGCAACAAGGGTGTTTCAGGACATCTCTACATCACCAACGTTTTAGTTGACGGTGGTAGTATTTGGACTTTTGTTGGAAACATCATTTGTAAGAATATTGTTGCTTCAACTTGTTTGGGACCGTCTACAATCTCCAAACATTATTTTTTGCTCGTCATCATAGAGAGGGGCTTCTAACTAACAATAGTTTCAACTCAAATATTAGTAACTCTAAGATCACAAATCAAAGCAAGCTCACAAAATATCAGTAAATGCAATCAGTCTTCAAACCATTTCAGCGAATACTCACTCCAAAATATTTTAGTTACCATCAAAGCTAGATAAGCTTTTGAACTAATTTATTTGAACATCGAGATCTTATGCAACCACTCTTAGCTTTCAACAAGAAATTCACACAAAACTCTGGTAGTCTTTCTTTTCAAAAAACATCATCTATTTATGAACCAACACCAATTAGCATATTTGCATCTAAAACATCCTTTTATAGCTTAGATAGGCATGTTCTATTGGATGTGTCCAAAATTATTATTGATGTTAACCAGTAGACTATTAATTGTAATGCAAATTTGACCACTTTTGTGTTTGAAATTATTGTTAATATTAACCAGTTGAATAATATCTGTGATTTGTATTCTAGTGGCACAAATATGACCACGAGAGTCATACATATGGGGTCTGAGGCATCTTTTGTTCCTTTTGATTTGGTTTATTATTGTGGTCTAGATGGGGGTCAGTAGTAGGAAGCATCGTCCACTTCCTTTTAATTTGGTTTATTACTATGAATTAGTTTTCACGGAGAGCAGTACATCATAGTAGATACTTTCCTTGCCTATTTTCTATGTTAGAATATGGCGAAGACTTTATGCAAAGTCCACATTACAGATGAAAATAAAACTCAATTCATGCTAAGAAAACCTGAGGGAGTAGTTGGGTCACTTGATTACAGTAAGGAAGAAAGGAGTGCTCTTGCCATTAAGTCCCGGGTTCATCCACCAAAGTTTGGGAACATAGACCGACATAAACTAATTAATGAGGTTTGTTTTAATGCCATTTTGAATTTAACATTTGATCTTAATTACATGTTTTTTCAATTCATGATTATGGTTTTGCATATAATTCAGCACAACCTCTACTTATTTATTCTAATGGCTTAACTATTTTCTTGCATTATAGATTCATGAATATATGTTGAAAAAGGCGACTCTCGCAATGAACATAGTTCTGTGATAGGCAACCAAGATGCCTCACAACCTGTAACACCTGAGGTTGAAGACTAGACAAATACAATTACATTGGCATTTGTAGAACATTTACAAGTACAAGAGATGGTTGGGGATGCACATGAATCACCTATGGAACCAGGAGTTCCATCAGTCTATACAATTCATGAAGTTGAAAAATATCTCCTTACAAATAATAGACAAAGAACGTTTTTACATCAAATCCCTTGAATTTTTGACCTACTTTGTTATAGTCACACTTCTATAGCGATAAATCCCAATGATTCAGGGGAGACACTTGAACCATGTCATTGTCATGGTCATGCTCTAGTATTAGCACTCAGTTACACATTGTACAAATATCATACAAAATTATCAATTACATATTCATCAATTGGTCTAATCCAATAGTCCTATAGTCAGAAGTGTTGCTAAAACAATATATCAATTTTTTTGCCATGTGAGTTTTCTTCTCATTGAATGATTGAGGGTTCTCTTTGGACAAGCCTATGCTTCTATTCATCGTGATTTGATTGTGACAGGTGAGGAAAGCTAAGAGCATGCTCGATGAATTTTCCCCTTTTAGTTCAAGCTCTTTTATGGCACATTAGTAAAGTGGTCAGATAATGATAAACAAGCACCCAAATATTACTTTTAACCTATAAAGTTGACAAACATCTATAATAATCAGATGAACTATCTAGGGCTTTTTGTTCTCCACTTTGTGGGCTTCGGCCTCTCCTTAGATGTGGAAATTTTCATGCATTCATTGATCACCCCCTCCACATTTAGTTCAATTTATTAATTGATTATTTATTTGTTTTATCAACATTGTTGCTAAAACTTATCAAACACAACTAATTAAAACATAACTATTCTATAACTTTTTTGGTAGGAACTTCACTGCCCTGCAGCTCTTGTTTTTTATTTCCATGCCTTGGATTTGGGAAATTTTTAAAGGCCCTATGGAACTATGGATCTTTTAGATTGATTTGCACAGTTATGTGTTGAGCCATATGGAAGTCAAAAGGGAGACTTGTGTAGATTTCCATATTCCATGTAATGATGCATCTATTTAGTCCTCCAAATTTAATCGACTTTCTCCATATTAAAATAGTAGATCACATATTTAAAAGTTTATAAAGGCAATTTAATATCGTAGATTTTATTCACAAGTTAAAAATTATATACCAAACATTCCCATGAACACCGATTTGATATACACAACTTATATCTACCTGTGTACATCTTCCATATGATTGTGGATATATGTCATGGCGAATCCATACCTGTATTGTTGTTTCTAAAGATATATATAGTGTGTATATTACCTTCGGTTGAGAATATATTTTGCAAAATGGCGTATATACTAAAACTCTATGTATATATTTAAAGGAACTATATATATGCTTACAATTGTACATACTACAAATAATAATAGAAAATACTTCATGTTAATTTATTTTTGTGTACTAGTATGGTTGTCCGTAAAATATAAACTATATGCATTTTGTATGGAAGTGCGATGTTTTGTATCATTGTATCTTCAAGTGACATTGTAAAACACTGAAAAAAAATCATCAATGGAATACTAAGTGTTTTATGTCAAATTTTGTTTCTCAACATTTTAGATGCAACAATGCAATCCATTTTGCTCTTGGACACACCTATAAAAACTTGGTAGCTGAAACTCACTCAAAGGCTTGCACAACTAGTTAGTGAAAATTCACTACAAGACACAAATACACAAAATGGAGTGAGATAAGAGATAATATCCCCAACAAAGTTGCTAGAATGTGAGCACCAATATGAAAATGCAAATGGAAACAAAACAAGCATGCAAGTTCCTATTTCAAACTACTGCAAACCTCTAGATAAAGCTCAACAATGAAAGCAAAATAATATAATAACATTAAAACCAACAAGAAATGTTACCAAAATCCTCCATTGTTGAATAATTTGCTCCTTGATGAATTGGAACGTGGATGCTCTCTTTGCTTGAAGATGACTAATTTGACATCATATACTTAGCATGAGTGATTATGGCTTGATTTGGATGAGAGGATGTTTGAATTTATAGACTCTTAGAAGAGGGAATGGATGGTCAAGATTTTATTGTGAGATCAAGGGTGGAGAATGGTTGAGAGGAATTTCCTAGGATTTAAGAGAGGATGAAGGGTGGAGATGAAAGTAGTTAGAATATGAATGACTATGATTAACTTACCAAATTCAGTATGTGTAAGCACAAGGGAAATTAGGGACATGTGCACCTAAGAAGGTTATAACTTTTGAATGTCCTAAGATAATAATGGGGACATAAGGACAAGTTTTCTTAGGTGGCTAATGTTATTAAGTGCCTAATGTTCTTGGAATATTTGAGAGAATAATAACTTTATTAAAAAATATTATTTGATTATTTTAGCCACATGGGTGAAGTGGATAATAGGTGGAAATACGTATTTATTTATTTATTTGTGAGATGGAAAAGGTGATAAAATAAATAATATGATTATTTAATTTAAGTGTGAGACTTTAATTGAAAGGGATATGTCTTAGGTGATGGTATTGGTCGATTAGGACTAGGTGATGGAACGTAGGCCTAGGTGATGAAATTAGTTGATTAGGGATCAACTGATAGGTTTAGTGATGATGAATAGACCTAAGGAATATTTTATGTGTCTACAAGGTGATTTCCATGTGTTGCCTTCTCTTGTGGTAGAGTTTCTAGATATTACTTTTTACATATGTTTACATCATTATTGTGTAGTTTATCCTCTTGATGTAGGAGACCACACACCTAGCTAGTTACTGATACTTATTTTTTTCTTGTTGTAAAAATTGGTCCATACAAGTCCACAACTAAGGAAATTATGAGTCAAAAGTATGAATAGGTCAAAGGAAAAGGTAAAGCAACATCAATTGCACTCACATACAAGCACACAATAACTATTGTTTGCATTTAGGGTGAAGTAGAGCATGAGGTAAAGGTAGAAAATATGTGAAAAATGCTAGCCACAAAGTGTGCCTCATTCTACTTCACATCAATGCTTACCTATGGATAAATCAAAGGCATATGGCTCTAGCCCATATTTAGCGAAACAACAAACAATGCCTCCACCACCCTCAACTCCTTTAGCTTCTACCTTATTAGCCTCCTTGTTGCATGTATTTTTGTCACCTCCACTCTTTAGCAAGTGCATCGTGATCCCTGTTTAGTTGAGGTGGAAACCAAGAACTAACTACATAATAATTTCCCTTGTGTACCACACTTAAGTTTGAGAATATAATAAGTATTTGGCTAGCCTATGAGAATTTTTTTGGATCCATGTGTGACCACACCAAAACCATTACCACTCCTTCAAAATATAGAGGTGTTCTAATGTTATAGATAATGAACGATGAGTTAAAATAACATTTTTTCATGGTGTTGAGTGCATTGTTGAACAATACCCTAGTCACACTCTTGCTCACAACACCATAAATATTGTTACAAAATTTAACCAATAATTAGCACAATGGGCAAGCCACAAGAAAAAAAAAATCATGGAGAAAATTAATATAAAGAGATATCTTTGGCTATGCAAAATAAGACCCAATACGTACATTAACAACTAAAGGAGGCATATGAATGGGAGAATACACTCCAATAGTTTGTGAAAGTGTAGAATGAGAGACTAACAAGGCATGCATTGTATTTGAGAATGCAAAGAGATACTAGATACAAGTATATGTAGTAATAACCTATATCATTAGTTAACTTCACTTGTTGTAACATAAAATAATGACCATATTCCTTTATTTATATCCCTCTATTATTTTGGTGTTAGCTCTAAGATTCTATTCCAAAGCATGTTGATATACTCATGAAATTAGTTTGGGGAATTTCTCACTACATCATTTCCACTATGTCACTCATGAAGCTCTAATAAATAAACCAATTGAATGCATCTCTTTGTCATCTCTTGAAGATGGAGTTTCGCATATCAAGGTCATTGCATAAGAAGAAGATGAAAAGGAGCTCAAATGTTCAAACATTCCAACATTGCACAAGATTGGATGAAATCTTGCATCTCATCATGCTCACTTACAATGATTATGAAAACTTGGATCTAGCTAACTTTCAACAAGTAGCTAATTTTGTAGTGAAAATATAATTATCAATGGGTGCATGATTAGCCCCATAAAATCATACACTTGGCAGTCTAAAGAAATAATTTTAGTGTGTAAACCTATAACTAGACAAAGCAAGAACTTTGATTGATGAAATAAATGAGCTATAAATTTGTATTGATACCAAGACTATAAAATATATGGCTATGTTGCTACTATTGGTGCAAAAGGTTCACATTGAGCTTCAAGTGGTGATTTCAAAGTTTGATAAATTACACCAAAATTTGCAAGGGCTAATGACATCATTGATAACATCACCAAATTTTAGGGGTCACCACAAATTGCTTATGCGAGATTGTAGATTTTTTTTAAAATGAAGCATTTTGAAGGTAAAAACAACCCCTTCTCATATTATCACTACACAAATTTTCTTCTTCTTCTTCTTCTTTATAAGTTTTGTTAGTGTGAATGCCCACTAGTTTACTTCTAGGTCCTTTCTCACCTATTTAATTAAGTTAACACGTGGATTTTACTTTTTGTGTCCTTGATTCATATGATTACAACACTTGCATAACATTTTTTCATCCTCTATCCCACCCTTGTCTATATATAAAAGGGTTCTTGACATTGAAATGAAAGAAAATGTATGGTGGCAAAACGAGGTGATTGAATATATGATGCACCTATCTTCCTTCTTTCATTAGGAAAAATAGATCCTCAAAGATAGGATTGAATTCCGACCCTTAGGTGAGTCAACCCTATTGGAAATCTTGGCTATTTTCCTTATGACAAGACAGGGTAAATATTCCTGAAATACACTTTGGGGAGAAAAACTAAAAATACTAAACGATCTCAATTATCCAATGTAAAACTTGAACCATCAATTTAAAGCATAATGCAATTAGAAACAACAGACTTCCAATAGATCTAAGAAGGGTAAGTTGATGTGTACCATTCACCAAAAGTTGTTGTTCAGTGTCCTGCTAGGATTGGTTCACCTTGGGGCAAATGGGTCCTGCTACAGGGATCCAAAATTTGATTTCACAGTCCTCTGCTCCTAGATTTGCACTCCTAATTCCTCCAAATCTCCCTGTCAGAAAGTTATAAATAAATTATGCAAGTAATATTCTGTGTCTTGACAACTTTGATGACAACTTTGCAAAAATTACACTTTTGATTAATCTTCAATCCTTCTTCACCCCCAAATTACACTTTTGTTTATTTTTGGTGAATAGGGGTTTGCCTTGGTCAAACCCCATTTTGGTAATTAAATCTTGAAATGAAGTAATAATGAAAGGAAGGAATGATGAATGAACTCTAGCTTGTTACAACTCACCAAACCCTTTAATGACTACCCTTGGAGGACTAAAGTCTAACACATCACTCCAAAGATTAGATCTTGCATGAATGGCTTGATTGGATGCTTGATTTTGACATAATGCATAGATGCAAATAACTTTGACATAATGCTTGAGATCTTGAATGTTGATGTAGAAGACTGATAAATCTACTCTTGAATGCTCTTGACAATAATATTTGCTATAGGAATGCTCTCATAAAAATTCTAGGATTGCTTAGGATTTGAATATGATAAAAAGACCTTGTATTTATAAGTAATTTTCTAATTTCCAACAATTAAACATCAAAAGGCAATAATTGCAATTTGAATTTAGACCATAAAAATACTACCAAAAACATATTAAAAAATGGGATCCTAAACTTAATGAGGACCCATTCACCCTTGGGCGAATGGGTCCTAGGCCCTAAACCTAGGACACACATTTTCCAAGATGTGTAATATGATGTTTACAATTGTTTAATATAGGTTCTCCTATTGGAAAACAAAATTAATTAGGCTTTTAAATGCATAATTGGGTCAATTAAAGGCTTAATTAAGTCTAGTTAATTAAGGGGATGCAAACATAGTGATAAAATGTAAACGAGTACATTTTTCGTCACAACATTTAGCCCCCACTTTAGTGAGGGGATGAACTTACGCTCAAACTCACACTAAAGTAGACAAATAAGCATCAAGAGGGGTCCAAGTGTGCAAATGTTAGCGAGATAGGTTGAAAAATATCAAGGAGGTGGCCAAGCCCCCAGGATCAATATCCCATGGTAAACCAACATAAGTACAAAGGAACACACATATATGTATGATATATATTAGCAAGACAAGATACACAAGCATACAATGCCAAAATTGATGCAAAAAGAGAAGAAAAAGGGGTGGATCAAGCCTCAAATTTTTGTCTAATAGGTATGGATCAAGCCTTAGGCTATTTTTCCAAAAAAATGTTCACAAGTGGAAACTCGTTGTCCACTATGCAAACAAAATATACTCACATGGGCTAGTGAAATCTGGTGTCCACTAGGTGAGCCCCAAAAAGGTGGTTGATGGGAAATTCATGCTAGGTCTATAAGCTCCCATACATCAACCATACCAAAATTTATACCTCCTGATAGCTTTGATAAGGTTCCACACAAAAAGGTCACAAGGCTAGCAAGCTGCATTATGCTAGACACTAATGAAAAACAAAAAGGCTCCATTGGCAAGCAAGTTGTGTTATGCTTGGTAACCATGACAAAGTTGTAAATGTAGTAGGATAGGATATTCCAAGGGGTTTTCCTTAATTCATGAAAGGTCTCACTTTAGGGAACATCACGCTTAATGTCACCAAGAGAGGACTAGTCGAGGATAAAAGATTCACAATTTAGGGAATGCAAGCCATAACATTACCACTAATAGGAATGCCATATGCCAAGAAAGGTCACGCTCTTGAAGGAAATCAAACCCAATGTCACCACCAAGAAGACACATCACATGAAGTAAGAATCTACCACACCTTGAACCAAACAATGAGTGAGGACACGTATGCCCCCACTTAAAAGAAATTACTAAACACCATGTTGTGAGCAATTACTTTAAAGTAGAACACAATAAATGCCAATACATGAGATCTTTATTTGGAAAGCCCTATGTAAAACGTATGTTTCCAAGTAGATCTACATCATGGAAAGGAGGATTCACCCCATATGCAATCCTAAGATAACATATAAGGGATCCATGGATTTGGGGTCAGTGCATGTCTTTGCTACAGTGATATAATCGAGCTCAAAATCATCATCATTCCCCAAATGACTCATGGAAAAATGAGCACAAAGGAAGAATGACACATATAGAGTGAAAACAAAGAAAAGATTTTGGTTCAACATGGAAGAGACCTAAATGTCTCAATGCCTTGCATCATCCCCAAAAGAAAAACACAAGACAAGAGAAAAGATAAAATATTTACGACATATAGAAGAATGAAGATACAAATAAAAGAATGTCATGATAGGTTTGCTTCCTTTGTATCCTTGCACCAATGGAGTAACAAGAGTCATCCAAAGTAGGCTCACAAACATATAAAGACACACCGAGCAACATTGTAAAGGGATCATATTGCACACATGCAATCACAAAGAACATGAAAAGAAAATAAAGAAAAGACTAGTATGGCACATGCGAGTCAACCTATAGCAGGTCATCTGCATCACAATCTTCATCATATGTAGAAGGAAGATAACTAACCAAAGGGACAATGACAAGTGATGTACTAGGAGTATCACCAAGTTTAACATGTGGTGAGTCACTCTTGTTGGGAGGATCATCACAGTTGTTATCATCTAAGCTCATGTAAGAGGAAAACAATAAATTTAGCTCATTATGCACTTCCTCATGAATCTTAGCAATCTCATCATCATCATCCAAGTTAATCATAATAGGAGGCCTAATGATCATGTCTGTTAAAGTTTCATGTTGTTGTGGCGATGATGGAGAATCATGATTTGTCTCAATCGATATTTGATCTTGATTTGTTCTTTTGTTCTTTTCTTCTATCTCCCAAGCAATAGCACGACATCTACAACTACACTCTTTAGCATTTCTATTTCTTCTTGCATGATTTTCAAGTTGTGATTGTGTAGGATCGGGTTTATCAACTATAGGTTTCTTTTCTTCCCACAAGGGAGGAATGGAAGGAACCATGGAAGATTGTTCAACTACTTTCTCTTTAGCTTTATAAACTTGTTTGATCTTAGGAGGCACCACATGACATATGGTTATCTCTTGGTCTTTTATAGGAAATAGGTGGAGGATTTTTCATGGGTTGGTCTTGGTTACTTGGAAGGGTTGTTGGTTCAATCATGGTCTCATCAATGATAAGAGGCTCAATTATGGGTTGAGGCATGTTGCTAAGGGATAATTCTGCTATGCACTTTTCCTTGAACCTTTAATAAGATTTGAAAAAGAAGTCCTCACAAGGCTTAATAGGTTCCATGGGTTCGGGCCAAAAGAAATCCAATGAGAAATTCTAACGGGAAGACATAGGATTAAAGCCACTACAATGCATAGTAAAGATGTCATTTCCAAATGGAAACTTTAAGAATTTATGCATTACTGACGGTATGACATCCATGGAGCGTAGCCATGGATAACCAAGTTTCACATGAAATTGGGTTGTTAATGGGATGATGGAGAATGAGACATTCAATTGTTTCGGTCCAAGTTTTAAAGGAAGAGTGATCGAACCTATTGTAGGGCAAGCAAAACCATTATGTGTTTTGATCCATGCTTTCATTTATTCATAAGAATCTTGATAAAGTTCATGCATAAATAAGAATTCCCCGCTGATCACATTCTCTACACACACAAGATCAATTAATATCCCATTAGTAGGCTTGTCATTGATTCTTTCAGTGATGTAAAGAGGACCATCAAGTGCGTGTTTAATTATATCAATTTGTGAGAAATAAATGTTCATAAACAAGTTTTTTTGGCCCTTACGAGGTTGAACATCAATGAAGGCAACCATATCATGTAATTCTTCTTCATTATCACTCATATTGTCATTATTTATATCTTGATGTTTGAAGTTTTTCAACATTCATTACATCATTCTTGGTATCACTTGCTTTTACAAAAGAGATGTTATGATTTGGCATTTTTTTGGTAAAGATTTGCAAATTTTGGTTGGGCAGGGCAACCGACTTATTTCCTTGATCATTAACACCACTAATATGGATGTGATTAGAATCAACAAGGTCTTGCACAATATGTTTAAGACGCTTACATTGCTCAGTATCTTGTCCATTTTGTCAGTGATAATGGAAAAAGGTATTTGAGTTAAAGTTTGGAGGTAAGGTCTTAGTGGTATCAACGACTCTAACGGGAGGTAGGGTAACCAAGTTCTTACTCATAAGTTGCAACATGATAGAATGAAGGGTATCGGGTAATGGGGTAAATTGTCTATTATGCTCTCTGAATTGATATGGATTTGTTGTTTTTATTGCAACTACTTGAGAGTCAACATGTAGACTTATTTGGGGTGGATTTATCTGTAAAAAACTCTTTTTTTGTTTCTTGAAGGGTTGGAAATTGTTATGAGGTATAGATTCAGATTTCTCAAGACAGTTAGAAGGAATTTTTGCTTCACGATGACTAGCCAAATTTTGATATTCATGAAGAGTCATGCACAAGTGTGTAAAGGAGGGAAATTTCATCATCCCAAGCTTGTCTTGAATTTTGTTTTGCAAATGTTTAATGAACATTCTTTGAAGATCAACATCAATAATCTTATGTTGATTCATGAGTAAAGAAATTGGTATCTTGCTATAAAATCAGTGATCTTTTCGTCGTTAGGTTTTATTTACACTTCATTAGATCAACTAAGGTCATCTTGGGACCAATGTGCACTTGGAAATGGTTGAGAAATGCATCAACAAGCTCATTGAATGAACTAATTGAGTTATTCGGTAAAGAGAAAAACCATTCCAAGGTTGTATCTTTCAAAGACCTGGGGAAAAGCTTAGCCAAGAGCTTATCTTCAAAAATAAAGTCACTACATAAGGTTGTGTATGCCGAAACATGGTTGCTAGGATATCCTTTACCATCATATTTCTCAAATATAGGAATCTCTATGCCTTTTGGCATTTGTTCTCTCAATATTTCTAAGGATAATGGGTTTATTTTGACATATTGTGAAGGTTGGCCATTTCGATTTTGGTTCAATGTGGAAATTTTTTGTTGGAGGGATGAAACATTTTGCAAGAGTTGGTTAAGGATGAAATCATTAGTTGTGTTGTGAGATGGAGGTGTATATGTATTTGGAGGACAAGTGAATTGTAAGTTTGCGAGGGATGATGGATTAGGAGATATGAGATTTGAATGCATGAGGCTAAAGGGATTCGTAGTGGAAATACCTAAGGTTGTATTGAAATTGCTAGGGGGTTGCCTTGTTGTTGTAACAGTTGGATTAGTGTATATAGGAATAGAGGCCATAGTTGTAGAAGGAGGAATTGGATTTCTACCTTGACTTTGAGTGTACCCCAAAGTTTTAGCACAACTAGCCATAGTAGGAATATGATTGTCAATTATATGAGCTAGGCTACACACAATTTCTATTCCTTGTTCGTTATCAAGCATTTTCCTCATGTTATCTATGACAGGAACCGCAGTACCAACAATATATTTAGAACTCACAATTTTTTGCAATTTTTCTAAGGCTTTGTCCATTTGTTTTAGCTTCTCTTAAGGGACATTAGCAACCATTGTGTCAACATCAGTCACACTAGTTGTGGGTAGGGTGGTCATGGGAAATGTGGTATTAAAGCTATGGTCCATAATAGGTTGTCTAGTATCAACACTATGAGTGAAAGAGTTGGAAAACTCAAGATCCATGGCAGATGTAGTAGCACAGGATGACATGAGTCTCGAACTACGTCTCACTAAAGTATTGGTAATAGGACACCAGGTTGTGAAGCTCGTACAAGTTTCACCAAACCTAAGTGCACCCAAAATGGAGAAAGGGCATTATGCGAATGTAGTTACGCCCAAAAGTGTGAATCTCAATGCAAGTATGTAAAAAGATTTTGCAATTTTTAGATTTGAAACAAGATAATCTACTAATTATGCTATGCAAAAACCTGAAAAAATAATGTCTTTTAATGCCAATTTTGATTTCAAATAATGCACTTAATTTGACCAATTAAACTCAATGCAAGAAAGTATAAATATTTTTGTTTTCTAAAATTGAAACACAAATTTAACAACAAAAGAAAACATAGACAAATTAATGCCCAAAATTTTGAAAAGACACCTGTACAGGGACTTATTCGCCCTAGGGAAAATGAGTCCTAGGTTGGGGATCTAAAAAATCAAAGTTTGAACTTCTTACTATTTGAATTCCCTATTTCAAGTTGCAGACTGTGGTTTTAGTGACAAAATTTTCCAGATTTAGGTGTCCTAATGCAAATGAAATTAGTGACAAATGATGAACAAAGTGACAATTTTTTGGATGCAAGCTTAACTAAATTTATTGACGTAAATGACTAAAAGTACACTAATATGCAAGTACTATGCAAAAATAATGTAACATGCATGCAATTTTTTTTTAATTTTTAGAATTTTAAACAATGCAAAATTAAAACCCTAAATGATATGTAAACTAATGCAATCTTGACAACCCTAGATGAAATACAAACTAATGTAATGAAATGAAATGCACACTAATGCAAATCCTAGGTCTAGGTTTTGAATGAACTCCAAATCAAAAAGTTTACAGAAGAATGTCAGGTTCGCCAAAATAAAATGAAGGAAAATGTATGGTGGAAAAATGGGGTTATTGAATATATGATGAACCTATCTTCCTTCTTTCATTAGGAAAAAGAGATCCCAAAGGTAGGATTGACTTTCAACCCTTAGGTGAGTCAACCCTATTGGAGATCTTGGCTATTTTCCTTATGACAAGATGGGGTAAATATGCCTAAAATGCACTTTTGGGAGAAAAACTAAAAATACTAAATGATCTCAATTATGCAATGTGAAACTTGAATCATCAATTTAAAGCATAACACAATCAGAAAAAATAGACTTCCGACATATTTGAGAAGAGTAAGTTGATGTGTACCAGTCGCCAAAAGTTGAGTGTCTTGTTAGGATTGGTTCGCCCTAGGGCGAATGGGTCTTGCTACAAGGATCCAAAATTTGATTTCACAGACCTCTGCTCCTGGATCTGCACTCTTGATTCCTTCAAATCTTAGTGTTCAAAAAGTCAGAAATAAATTCTACAAGTAAGATTTTGTGTCTTGACAACTTTGATGACAACTTTGCAAAATTACACTTTTGATCAATCTTCAACCCTTCTTCACCTCCAAATCTACACACACAAAGAGAGGTTTTTTTTTTTTTGGTGAATAGGAGTTTGGCTTGGTCAAACCCCATTTTGGTAATTAAACCTTGCAATGAAGTAATAATGAAAGGAATAAATGATGAATGAACTTTAGCTTGTTACAACTCACCAAACCCTTCAATGGTTGCCCTTGGAGGACTGAAGTCTAACACATCACTCCAAAGATTAGATCTTGTATGAATGGCTTGATTGGATGCTTGAATTTTGACTTGAATGCTTGAAACCTACATCACAATGTTAGCTCCAAAAACATGCATAGATGCAAATAACTTTGACATGATGCTTGAGATCTTGAATGTTGATATAGAAGACTGATAAATCTGCTCTTGAATGCTCTTGACAATA
The DNA here is from genome assembly GCA_007258455.2 of Sequoia sempervirens. Taxonomy (NCBI): domain Eukaryota; kingdom Viridiplantae; phylum Streptophyta; class Pinopsida; order Cupressales; family Cupressaceae; genus Sequoia; species Sequoia sempervirens. The sequence goes on from VDFB02000015.1 coordinate 138,431,808, forward strand.
ATATTTTCTATAGGAATGCTCTCATAAAAATTATAGGATTGCTTGGGATTTGAATTTGATAGAAGACCTTGTATTTATAGGTAATTTTCTAATTTCTCGACAATTAAACATCAAAATATGACAATTGCAATTTGAATTTAGATCATAAAAATACCGCAAAAAAATATATTAAAAAATGGGATCCTAAACTTAAGGAGGACCCATTAACCCTTGGGCGAATGGGTCCTAGGCCCTAAACCTAGGACACATATTTTTCCAAGATGTGTAATTTGATGTTTGTAATTGTTTAATATAGGTTCCCCTTTTGAAAAATGAAATAAATTATTCTTTTAAATGCATAATTAGGTCAATTAAAGGCTTAATTAAGTCCAATTAATCAAGGGGATACAAACATAGTGATAAAATGTAAAGGAGTACATTTTCTGTCACTACAAACATTAATCTATCAACATTATATATTTACATCCTTTGATATAATATAATTATTGTCCCATTTTGGGTCCCTTTGTGTTTACATTGAAGCTTCTTGATCTTGATATTAGAGCTTTGTGGTATTGCTTGTTATTGTCCTTTTTAGAGATCTAGGTTGTAGATCTTATTTTTTCTTGAAAAATGAGTATGCTCTTCTCTTGCATCAAATGATGACCTAGAGAATCAAAATATGATAGAAATACCAAGTTATAGGGGGGTTCTTCTTTGTGAATTTATATTGAAAGTTCAATTTGGAGTTTGATGGATAAAAGATGATCCCACCATTAAATTTAGAGTGTTCAAGAAAGTCATTATTTCCTTTTGTTTCATTTAGATTAAGTATAGGAGGCTATACCTACAAGGGTTTGAAGGAAGGATTTTTCTGATGGGCATCTAAATATCACATCATTTAGAGAATTTTGGATTGCATTTGCAAGGCTCGACAACCTATAAATTAACTATCAAATCATCAAAATTCAAGTACTTTGCCTAGGCCATTAGGGAATTTCCTCCACTCCTTTGTCATATATACAATTTGTATTGTTGCATGACACCCTACAAAATATTTTACACACTTCTTATGTAGGTGCCCACACCATTTGGGTGCAAATTTACTAAGATATGATTTTTTAATGTATATTTTCATATTTTAAAAATATTGTTGGATACTTGATAGGATATTGCCTATGCAAGCTTGTTAGTCCCCATACCACAATGTACATGTGGAGTACAAATCATCCCTAATGGAAGTAACTCCAATTAGTGGTTGCTAATTGGTGGCTACACAACCACCAACACTAGTAGCCAACCAACCACCATCGATAAATATTTATAGAAATAATGACCATGCCACTACTAACTAGTGACATTGCCTCGTACAAGTTGTGCCATTGAAAAAAACAACTATTTGAACATCAATATAGTAAAAATAGATTTTTTCCATTTATATAGTGGTTTTAGACTATCAAGTAGTGGTTTTCTAGTCATAAGGTGGTTTCATGATAAAGTAATGATAACTTTGAGATCTACATGGAATATTTTGTTAGTAAAGGATATTTTATCTCCTAGAATTCATTGATGCAATATGACATCGTGGTGATATCATCACTTTTCTCCCAAAATTTTTGACCCCTTACCATTGACCTTTCCAATAAAGGAGGTCATTTTCAGACAATTTTTTCTTAGTCATACATAGGCCTTTTTTAATGCAAAAATCTATTTGGGCTTTTTTCCCATGCAATTCATAGTAGTGGAAGTATTTTCTAATTTTGATGCATATTTTTCTATATTTTATAGATTTCCCTAGGTGTTGTTACATAGTTATAATTTTGGGACCTTGCAAGGCCTTGTTTGGGCTCATGGGGATCGTTTTTGGTACATTCTTTTTGAAAATTACATATTTTTTGAGCTCTATGTAATATTTTTTTTAGTTCATTTAGATATTGCTCCTATATGTATTTTGAATTTTGGGCCTCTTTTTTATTTTTATAAAGTATTGGGATCAAGTCCACTTGGTGAATTATAATTGTATTAGATATAAAGTGCCCAGATCATATTGTGTAGGGGAATCGTTCATTAATTAGATTTGAGGGGATCTTATTATGGTTGTGCTTGAATTCCTATTGAAATTTATGTTTTAGATTTCTTGCTTCATCACATAGAGTGTTTATATTCCACTTCTAATACCTTACAACTATTCTACATAGAAATTTGAAATGAACAAATCACTGAGAGCTAAGAGGTTGTACAAGATAGTTCATGGGCTTGATGGAGAACTAAAAGATGAGCATGAAATTACAAAGTAGTTTAATAGTTGTGAGAAATCTATTTTCTAATTGTGCTTGTGTGTCTCCTCATTTGTTTCACATTGAACACCTTGCCACACCTATGGCTATGTAGACTATATTGTCAACTTTGTTTGGTAAGATAGATGAAATCCAAGGACATGTGTTAGAAAATGAACCAATAAATCTTAATCCATGAAAATTTGAAAACATATAGGACTTCATCACCAAATTCAAGTCACTCAAAGCATAATTGAATGATTGTTAAATTGAAATTTGGATACACAATTGATATTAAGTGTTCTCTTCGAGTTAGGAACTAACTATTTAACATCCATGTCTACTTTATATGCTACAATAAGTGTTTCAAAGAGTGATTTTAGGATGCCTAGCTTTGAAAACTTGGTATGTCACTAATTAGGGAGCAAGATAAGCTTATTCAAATGGGCAGCTTGAAGTCTTCAAAAACACAAGCTTTGCTTGTAAAAGACAAGAAGATTTCTAGTGGAAAAGAGAAGAAAAAGAAGCATAATAAAAACAAAACAATAATCCACATCCACATCCACAATAGAACATGAAAAATTATCTTCTAAAGAGGAATATCCAAGAAGAAGAAGCCCTAATGTGCATATTGTAAGAAATTAGGGCATGAGGAACATCAATGATTTTAAAAATAAATTGATGAATTAAGCATCCTCTAATGAAGAAGCAAATCAAACTTCCTTCAAATATGTTAGGAGTTTCTTCTTCTTATACACAATTATAGAAATAGAAGGGTAATTCCCTTGTTGTAGTTGTAGATTCTAACCCAGAGAGACAAATATTTGAATTTGGAGCTTCAGATCATAGAGTGTATCTTTTACATTCAAAACTTGTTTTATACCACATATATTAATGAAAACAACACATGTGTTTATTGTAGGAGAAAATTTAGTGACATGGGCAAAAGATACTTCAATAATGTCCTTTGTATTTTACCAACCAATCTAGTTTCTACCCATGAATCAAACATAATATAATAGGGAATATTGTTGAGTTCACACCAAATTCCATAATTATTCAATATTTATATAACAAATATATTGCTGCGGACATAGATGATCAATCTATATCTACACCTTCTCACTTTTGTACCCAATGTTTATTCTACTAAGGTTCACACTCAAGCATCTAGTGTGGATACTTTTGAGGAGGTATAATATGGTCATTTAAACCTTAATATCCTTTAATCAATTGATCTTCTAAATATGTGTGATAACATTCAATCTCCTTCATCTCTATAAAGAAGGGGGATTTGTTTCCCCCAAGACTCTTAGGTCACATAAGAGCCCAAGGGAGTGAACTGCCCTAAACTACTTATGACTAGCTAATAAGTTGAAAAGGAAGGGCAAACAAGGCTCTATTTCCCTTATATTTATTACTGATGTTTTTTGGAACCAAGAGACCAACCATAGAGGTCTTGGATTGTAGACCAAACAACTCTCTGTTAGAGGACAACAATGCAAGGGTTAGACTTCAGTGTGTTGCGTTGGAGTCTCAAAGATGCACTAGCATCCTGTATGGACAGAGGGTTGAGTAGCAACCAAAAACACAGAGTCTATTGACAATTTGAATGTTCTAGTTTTAAACTTGAAAAAATGTACAAAAATGCAAAGTACAAAAAGAAGAATAATATTAAAGCTACTTTAATAGTGAAATGACAAAGAAAGAAGAAGAATTCCAACTTACTCAAGGTCCAGTTGGCCATCTAGCTCCAAGAAAATGAATAGCACCTACACACACAGTAACAAGAAAAATGTTGGGGTTGTGTTTTGGAACTTGCCTTAGTCAAGTCCCTGTTTCGGTGTTCCCACCTCCACGGACAACCAATAGACCACGAGATGTAGAAAAGTGATAAAGAAGGAGATATAATAGACACAAAGAAGGATAGAGTAATGACAATCTAAATGTTACTCTACAAGAAAGATAATGCAAAAAAGAAAATAGACACAATATCACCTCCCTTTCTATGAGTACTCAAGGTTAATAGAGAAAGGAGAAGAACAAGATTGTTGTGCTAATGAGGTAGAGCTTCAACAACCCACAATAATAATGGTGCTAGAGCAAGAAGATGATGTAGAAGCAAAGTATGAAGCTAATAAAAGTAAGAAGGGGTGATAGAGATGCAAGGATAAGTGTTAGAGCCAAGACAGAGCTTGAGAATGAGATATAATTGAGTTCAGATGACCAAATTGGAAGTAAATAGTCATTCCTGGCAGTCAAGATTCGACAAGGGAATGTTATGCTTGCAGGTGAAAAAGAACCATAACATCTTTATCATTTCTTGATGTAGAAATCTTGTCAAGACGACATCGTGGCACACAGATGTGCACGCATCTGTGATAGAAATTCCCTTCATCGATGCTAAATGATAGGCACACATGGAAAAAGCGAAGCAAAAACAACATGTTTTTACATTATCGGATTTGTAAGGTAAAATAGGGTAAATTAATGGGAATTTGTACGAGGTGCAAATTTATGCTATTACATTTTTCCCCCACTTTAGTGAGCATATGTGTCGATGCATATGAGAGCTAAAGTAGAAAGAGGTTGAATAAAATATATCGACTTCGTTGAGGAAGAAAACCTTCAATTCGACATACCTTGAGGTGAAGGAGGGAGCTCCACCAAGATGTGAAGATGACACGAGTCTTCGATCCTGCAAAGCTAGCTATGATCTCACCATAAACATGTTGGCTGCAAACAAACATGTTAGGCAAAAAAAAGCTGATCATAATAGACAATTTTATAAAACATAATTTTGACACAAGTTGATATTATAAGACAGTTTGATCAAATAGGACACAAGACACACTGATTAGATAGATAAGCTTGTGGCTGCTGCAAACTACATTGCAGGACAGTCACAAAAAAAGAAAGGTCTAGTTAGGTTGCCCCCAAGCTAGACACCAAGATATAAGGCATTAGACACCAAGTCACACATTACTGAATATCAGATAAAAGACACAAAGGAATCCTCCTTGAGACATCAAGACAAGTTGAGAAATCCTTTGTAGAAAGCAATCTTCAGAAAGGGGTTCTTTCAACAGAGAAACCTTCATGACATTAAGACACTGAGGGGCCCTTTTGAAAGAACACAACATTTGAAAGACAATTTTTTTTTTCGTAAGTTATTCTATCATCAAGGAATCCTTTCGAAAGATCTTTCATCAAGGAATTCGTCGGAAAGATCTTTCATCAAGGAATTCATTGGAAAGAATGCTCCTTTTTCAAAGGACAGTTTTCACACTCTTTCATTACACAAAATGCATCTTTATGTTTATTTCTTCCTACGGGGAGGAACATTGTTCAATATTCTTGGATCATCTTTAGCATTAAGTGTTGAGAATCTACCACTGATACATGAGGCTACACTTTTTTGGGGGGCTTCCATGGCCTCTCTTTTTCTTTTCTCTCTCTTTTGGGTAGTGTTGTCCTTCATGTTTTTATCCTTCTCATCTTTTTGAGGGGCATCATCATTTTGTGCATTGGTGCCTTATTAGGCCTTATTATTAGGACTCATAATTGAGGCCTTTTCTCTTTTTTTCATCTCTAAGTTACACTTATGGGGTGTTGGTGTGAATGGGTTATAATACCTAAATAGTTCATTTTTAGGTCCCTTCACACCCATTTAGTTTAGTTTAGTTTATGAGGGCATTTAATTTTTGTGTCACAAGTCATATGATTATGAAACTTGTCATAATCTTATGTTGTATTATGTCCCACCCTTGACTATATATACATGGGTTCTCTTATACATTAATCTATCATCATTATCTTTTTGCATCCTTTGATAAAATATAATTACTCTCATTTTGGGTTCCCTTGTGTTTTCGTTGAAGCTCCCTGATCTTTGGTGGCTATCTCCATAGTCAAATCCAATATTTTGGTCCAAATTTTGTAATTGCTTGGAGGACCAGACAAAGTTTTTCATTAGGGGGATGTTGACACCATACTGAACATCTCTCATGGCTCACACACAAATTTTAGGCTAAGTTTTAGGGAAAAAACCAAATAGTCTATTTTGAAAGGATAAAGCATGTAGATGCGATATAACAAGCGCTATATAATCAACTAAAGTGTGTTATATGATTCATGCATACAAGATCTAGTTAGATATCCACTTTTTAGCCACATGCGATTTGTATTACATTCATACAGATTGTAGTTTGGAGTAGTTGAGTAAAGCACCTATAAACCCCCTAATATAAATAATTGAACAAAGAGTGAAAGTAATGAGTTTTCAAAATTTTTGACACCCATTTTATTAGTGTAATTTCATGCATTTTGTTGTGTTGCATTTATTATGCTCACAATGTTCACTGTGTATATGATCTAATGAGGGTACTCAAATCCTTGCTAGGTCTAGGTGAGAATGCTTGTATGTCATTGTGTGTGGGGAGCCTATCACTTAAGCATTAACCATGCCCTAAGTATACAATTGTTGAATGGTTAATAAAGTAATAATATTATCATGTAATGTAGTGTTATCAGTATCTAAATGAGAAGCTAACAAACTATTATAATGCATGCTATCATCTTGTAATGAGTCACCATGCAATGAGAAAGAAACTCTTATATGTAAAATGACATGGTGTACCTACCTATCACTAGCCATATGAAAGGCATAATCAAGGTGAAGCTCATAACACAAGTGAAAAGAGTGTATTTGAAAGAGAAGGAAATGAACTTACTAGCAATATCAAGGAAGGAAAAATATATACACAATAAACAATATCTATACAAAACACATCCCTAACCATAACATAAAAAGACATGGCACATTAATGATGGAAGGATCAAATGCCACAAAAGATATAAACACATTAAATAAGCAAGGAATTCATGGAGAGAGGTTAAATACAATGACCTATAATAAAACATGACAAATAACCTAGCAAGAAAGCATAATCCAAGGGTAGATGTAGGGATTCAAAAGATAGCAATAATAAAAATCCAAACCCCAACCAATAGGTACAATGATTAAATCATTGGAAAGGGCAATACCTAAACTTCAATTAGATAAGAAATGAATGACAAGAAATCATAAATACTAGATTTAAAACCTTAATGTAGAAGGAAAAAACCCTAAGGATAAATCTCAAGGGATTGTAGGAATGTTGGGTTCAACAAAGATGTAAAGAAATAAAACATATCTTTACAAATGTCTTGGATATTAAATAATTAAAATGATATTTATAAAACACTCTAGGATATTTTTTATGGATTGGAACTATTTGAAATAAGTGTTGTAGAATTTAAATAATATAAAAATGGTACTTGGCTCTAAGTTTGATGCTAATTTGACCATGCCATGCATCATCAATCAATTCATTAATGCATTAGAAAATTAGAATTTGATAGAGGATTGCCTTAAATCTAAGAAAATTACCATCAAAATATCTAGGTCATTTTCACAAGTGTAAATTTGAGCCTTGTATGTGGATATGAACTTGACTAACAAATTAGAACTAGATCACTATAATTTTTATGCACCTTCCAATACATATTTACCTAGATATTTGAATTTATAATAACAAATAGGTGGAGTTTACAAACATTTTTTCAAGAGTTAGTTAGGCTAGGACGAATTTCCCTTAACCAACCTTTGGATATTGATCTAGCAACTTGGTATAATGATTAAAGATAACACACAATCATGCAATATTCTTAGGATGCTAAGATGACAAGATAATGCTTTGATGTCCCTTGATTTGTGTGAGAATAATGCTTAATTCTTGACCCTAGATTTTTATTAGATCTATTCCATAATGAATTAACATTTATCTCTTTATACAATACTCCAATATGCAATTCAATTTATTTTTCGCATTTTAGAATGCTCATAATAACTATTTGAAGGGAATAATTTAAGACTACAAACTAAAATCTAAACTTCAGCTTATCTAAATGATTTTCATAAATCATAATACTTTGACAACTATAAATCTAAACTTAAATGATAGATAAAGAAAGGAAAAAACATAGTAAACCCTTGAAATAAATATAAATAAAATCACATTAGAATAAAATTATTTATCAATTTCTATAAAAATATTAAATTTATTATTGTTATTTTTTTTCAATTTTCCCATTACACACGAACCCAATTTTTTTCCCTTTAACCATAATGTCATGGTTCTTTAGCGCAAATGAGTATTTAATATAAAATATTAAGATTAGCAAAGCGAACCCTAAACAAAATCCCATCTTAGGGTTTTATGTAAGAATCCATATTTAGGGTTTGATATAAGGCTTCTAAAGGTTTTTACTCCTCTGCGGACGACGGCGGAGGCTCAGAGAAGCGGAGAGAGCAGGAGCTACACCATCCAGAAGAGCAATGGTGGGTTTGCGTACTCTTCTCTTTATTCTTCTTCGTCTTCTTCGTGTGTGCGTGTATTGAGTAGTGTTACGAATTGCAGGGCAAGGGAACAGGAAGTTTTGGCAAGAGGAGAAACAAGACGCACACTCTTTGTGTGCGCTGCGGCCGTCGCAGTTTTCACATCCAAAAGAGTCGATGTTCTGCCTGTGCATACCCTGCTGCGCGCATTCGCAAATGTATGTATTTATCCTTTTTATGTGAAATAGGCAAAAAAACCAAAAAAAAAAGCGTCTTTTAATTTGTAGTTTTTGTTGTATACAGTATTTAACTTTGCACGAATAAGCCGTTCCTTTGAGGTTTCCGTTCTTCCCACTGAAATATTTATTTGTTAGATCATTCTAGAATGGCGAGCAAGGTAAGTTAGAGCCGGTCCCTGGAAAATAACAATGCTTAAATCCACGGAGGATGGTGTAGCCCGAATTAATACAATGGATTTAGTAGCCCACCATAGGTTTAGCTCGGATCTCATATGATAATGCTTCTATTATATTACAGGCAAATCAATTACTGCCTTGCGGTGAATTATTTTTGGCTCTCAATCGACTAAGACCCTTTTAGGGATATAGAATAAAACCATATGCTGGTAGAGAATATCAAAGGAGGTTTGGGAAGACAGATTATGCAATGTTCATTGAGCAAAAGCATTTCCCCAAAAGATAGCCAAAGGAACTGTGTTGAAAAAATGGATTCTTAGTTTTCACTTTGATATGTTACTCTTAAATCAGTAAATGTTTCCTCATAGCATCTCTTGGGCATATGATTTTTAACAATAGCAAGCACACGCTTATTCACCTTAGTGTTGTAGCGGTATCTCTAAGCTTATAACACGCCTCCTATGATTTGGCAGTATATAAATTAAATGATGACTGTAATAATTTGGCTGTGAATATTTTTCGTTAGAGCATATATTACAAGAATAAAATTCTAATTTCTATAAATAGGTACTAGTTGTTGCTTGTGATTCTCATACACTGGAAGAACCACACACCCAGTTACAGTTATCTAAGGGCAAATATTTGAGCTATCTGTCCTACAGGCTATTGCTAGAAGCTTATTTAATCACAGCTTTAGATCTAGACTGTGCATCAGGTTCTTTCTTAAGATAAAAAACAAACAACTTGAAACTTTTTAGATATATTCGGCAATGACAGGCTTGGAACGATTGAGGACAATATGTGTACTGAAGCCTAGCATGTTTTAGAAGAAATCTCACTGAATATTGTTCACTGCCCTGTGTCCTGCCAGTCTCTTGCCCAGAAGAATTGGAACGATTGAGGACAATATGTGTACTGAAGCCTAGCATGTTTTAGAAGAAATCTCACTGAATATTGTTCACTGCCCTGTGTCCTGCCAGTCTCTTGCCCAGAAGAAGTTAGGATGGAGAAAAGGATGATATTGACAGAATTGTGGAAAACTACAGAAGAAAAGTTGGTAATGATAGGGGATGAGGATAATGGGATTAAAAAGAGGTAGCTATTGGAAGGGGTAGTCCTAGATAGTCCTCTCCCCATATCGCCATTAGAGCTAGAGAAGGATAATGAACTAAGGTCAGAAGATGTTATAGGATAGACAGTTGGATTTTGGAGCGGTAGCCAAAGGTTGCTTCAAAACGGTGCCTTGGAAATATAACATAATAGTAGTGTAGAAGAAGAGAATATGGCAGACCAGGGGAGGACTCATCATGTCAAGCCCTTGAAAAATAAAAGAGATAGACGAGACTGTTAGTTAGGTAGGAGTTACAATAAATAGGAGGGAAAGGAGTTACATTAAATAGGAGGGAAAAGGAACACAGAAGTAGAGGTGGGCATCCTCAAGACATTGGGGCACTACCTCTATTGTCCTACTATCCGCTATGTTAATTGTTCAAACTTTTTTTGGGCAAGTAAAATAGTGTAGCTTTTTGAAGCATCTAATATCATTATCATTTTTTAATATCACAATCAAACATTAATATATACAATTTAATTTTCATATTCCAGGGTTTCGCTTGATTTTGAATTTTCCAGTTTTCAATGGTCAATGTTCAGTATTCATTGTTCAATGTTTAGTGTCATTTATTTTGTTGTTTATATTTCAAGTTTCAACTATCCAGAATGTTTAATGATGTTTTGTAGTCCAATTTGACTATTGAGTAACTCTCGATATCTAAAAAATTTGTACCTACACTGTCCCAAAATTTGAGAAGCTAGAACTCTTTTTTGTTGTCTTGGATTTTTTTTTCTGGTACTAGTAACTAGACGATGTGTGCCATTGGTAATCACAAAACTTTTTCCTCAAGGACAGGCTTTCACCATTTTAACTGTTTGAGAATCAGGATACACGATGTTTGGAATTTTTGTGGGATGTAACAGGATAAAGTGCTAATTTTAGCATGCAAATACTGTAGCAAGGGATTTGAATTTGAGATGCTTATCGGTACTTGCAATGAAGAGCTAACTGCATGAAAGGGTTTGATTGACTCAGCACTGTTCCTGACTATCTTTAATAAGTTTCATGGTTTTTTAAAAACTCTATTTTGCTTCCTGGATAAATATGAAAGGTTGTAAAAAACAAAATTGAGTCATGAAAAATTTGTAACATGGGAGTGTCTGAAATAGTAAACATTAATAGTGGATGTTAGTTCATTCCTGGTTGCCCCCATTTCTCACTCCAATATAACTTATGAATCTCTCATTTACTGGTTCTTATTTGATGCCATGCTTGTCAAAAACTAAATTTGTGAGGACATGTAATTTGCTTTTTCTATGTTATAATGGTTTTGTTGATAGGTTTAATTTGTAGGAGTCCTATTAACAAGATAACACCAAGTAAACTTAAAGTTATCTGGTTCTTCATTTGAAGCCTGAGTGTCTGGGTCCAGGACTGCATACCCACAAGGAACCCAGGGTGTTGAGGGCACTACTTGGATGCTTCTGGGTGTTCCCAGGCACTCCTGCAGGTGCCAGTGCCTTGTGGGTGCCAAAAAGTAATAATAACACACTTAAATGCAAAAAGTGCTTCTGTAGATGAAATTGAGAGAATAGTGTGCACCATGAAGATTTGTGTGGTTTCAAAGGCCTTAATTTGGGCTTGGTGGTGGGGGCTCTGCCCACCCGACACTGCCCTGTATCACTCTATATATATATATATATATCTTATACAGCCGGTACCCAAATGTACCCTACCCAAGAAAAAAACTTGCCATACTGGTGTACCACGTACCTGACTTTGTACCAGAACAGGCAACTTAGAGTAAACTAGAGTTGATTCATTGAATAGTCAGAAATTTCTTTGGGAATGTTTGTTTTTTAATATAAAACTATAGTATGAGCACTTTGTAGCTTACCAGGCTTAAATATATTGTTTCTGCATGGATTTTGTACAGCAAGCTTGGTGGTTTAATAAAGTTAAAAGGTAGTTTCTTAGGTCACTGTCAAGCAAGCTCAGTTTGGTGGCATGAGAATCACCTTATGGAGATTGTTTTGATCTGTACGGTTCTACCTCCCTGCAGATTTGAGCCTGTGATCTCTAGTGCACATTCCTTAACCACTAGGGCAACTCAGGTTGCATAAAGAATAAAATGTTCACTGCTAAGGGAGACAACTTTTACCATTAGGCCAACTTGAGTTGTATAAAGAGTAAAATGGTCACTGCCAAGGGAGACAGCTTTTACCATTAGGCCAACTCAAATTGTTTAGAGTAAAATGGTCACTGCCAAGGGAGACAGCTTTTACCATTAGGCCAACTCAAATTGTTTAGAGTAAAATGGTCACTGCAGTTTGGGGAGTATGAGATTTGGGGTATGAGATCTCCTTCGTGTAACCATACCACAATGGGATTGATTTTCGATTTACCTTGTAATACTTTTCATTTAACCTTACCTCTCTAGTTCTGAACTTGTGGTCTCCACTATAGAGTACGCTAGGCTAACTCAATTCAAGTTTTCTTGGAGATAATACTAACCGAGCTGTCCATTCTGGATGCAATACACACATGAGCATGATAAGTTGAATTCATGCTAATTCATAAATTGGTATGACTGAACTAAGTTTGAGCTTAGATTATTTTATGTGTGCCTGTTGTTGATTTTTGTTGAGGCTCTGAAATAGAATTTCAATTAATCACTTCATTAGAGTTGGCTATTATCTGCAAATTTTGCTTGTAAGTTAGTCTGTTGTTCACATAATTTGTGGAATATGCAAATGAGGTTGTACAAACAATTTTTTATAGTGTTTTGCAATTGGTTTAGATAACTGGAGTGTGAAAGCTATTCGAAGGAAGACTACTGGCACTGGACGAATGAGATATCTTCGTCACATGCCCCGACGCTTCAAGAATAATTTCAGGGAGGGTAAGTCATTAATGGTTCTAATTTGATAGTTTTTTAATTTAAATGGTTATTGGTATAATAAGTAATGTGGTTGCATTTTGTTTGTTGTCCAGGGACTCAAGCAATCCCCAGGAAGAAGGCTGCTGCCACTTCATTCTAAATTTGTTTGGAATGAATGTGCTGGGATGTAGTGTCGAATTCATTATGTACTAGACCTTATGATTGTTTTTCTTGTTATTGTAGAAAGCCTGGTTTCCAGTTAAAAACGCGCTTTTGGAAGGAAATGCTTTCCCAAAATTTTAAACAAAATAGAGAGGCAGGCTTGTATGCAGTAATAAATTTTAGTACTGTTTGAGTTTGAGATTTTCATTTCTTGAGTTTTAGATGGTCAAATTTTGTAGCTTTTAGCAACAGCTAGTAAACCTGCATTTTTTGAAGAAGACTTATAAGCAAATATTTCCAGCAGATTTTATTTTCTATTTTTCTTTAAGTTCAATGTGTTTTGATTGTCAACTTAACTGTTGGGTTGTATGTTAATTCTTTATCAAGCCTTCAAAGGCAAGGCAACTTCTAATGTCTTATTTTAAGCTTGCATTATTATTGGTTAAATTCTGGTACCCATATGAAACACTGAAGGCAACTTCTATTGTCATATTTTGAGCTTGCATTATTATTGGTCAAACTCTGGTAATCATATGAACATATCCCGTATCAGTGATCTTAAGACTGACCAAAACATCCTATGCGAACGATCTTAAATTGAAAATGTTTTATAAGCTGCATGTTTTGTTACAGACATAAAAGCTTGGCAAAGCTTTGACACTTACTTAAGTGATAATGTTTCTTTGTGTTGTTTATGACCAAATTTGTTGAGCTTCCTTAAACCAAGGTCTATTGAAGTTTTTATTTATAAACATCTTAAGTTAACTGATTTCCTTAGGTAAATTTAATATCACAAGGTCAATTCCTCAAAAATGGACTTCATAATAATATTTTACTCTTCGTTTCAAAATCTCAACCCAAACCCAAAATTTGTGTAGTTATTATTTGAAAGCTACACAGTGACAAGTATGCCATCTTGCATAGAATAACAATGTGGTTCAGAGTTACCTATTGCCATTTTGCCCTTGCAATATACTTTTCTAATCTATTTTTGAAGTCCAGCAGAATTTCTTGGCCATGAGAGCATACATCTATTCATGTTATATTCACAGGAGGGTGATTTGCCATAATTAGTGATTTTGATGTGATCGGTGCTTTTCACAACCTTTTCAGACCTGGTTAGCTTGATGGATGACATCTGTCTGGATAGTAGAAGTGTATTGCACACTTTATATGAAAAATATAATTTCATCATTGTCAGGAGAACTTGAGTCAGACTTGTTTTCACTTTGCAAAACTCCCTACAATTAAATCATATAATAAGACGAGCTTCATAATGTTTGATCCTGTTCTCCTTCATGGTCCTAGAAATTTACCATAAACGTTCTCCACTTTAGTAGTCGTTATCTGAGCTCTACACCATATTCATGGTAAGCTTATCTGGCGAAAGAATTGATAAAAACTATTGAAGGGGATGGTAAACTTAATACTGCTAATGTTCTCTGCTTCTCAATAGGTAATTGTGATAGGGAAGGTTAACATTGCCAAATTTAGCTTTAACTATTCCATCTGGATTTGCCACCTCTTTTTCACCGTGAGTTCTCCTTGACTGTAAGCCTTTTTAGATAAGCATGTGCTTGTATGTCAATTTAATGCCCCATCTGTGTGTATAGGTCACAATCTTGCTTTCGCTGTGTACTACCATTTTGTTGCCCGGATGATGCAATTATCATTTGGCCTTGTGATGTTCATCAGCTGCTACAATATAGTTGCTTATAATTTTTTCCCAAATTTGATGGAGGTTGATGTATAAATGTTATGATAATTACTATATAGTTTATAGTTTCAAAATAAGACTTTACTTAACTATGTTGGAATGTCGGATGCATAATGAAAATTTACTAAGTAATGTTTTTAAGCTTGCTCAATCTCGTCGTTCAACTTTCATCGCTAATGTACGTAAACCAAACAAGAGTTGAGAGTTTTGCAATCTTATAAAGGTATTCCAATGGAGAACGAAATGAAGGGAATTATGTGTCTGCAAATATGTATTGCAATAGTTTTATCGTTGTCTATTAATTACAATGTTTTTTTTTGATTAATTAGTGTAAATGTAAGCACTAATTCTGGTTCCACAACTCGTGAAATATTTGAACTGTGCAAATTCAAATGTGGAGACGAATAAATCCGCATTTGGTGGATAAATCAAATGCAGCACGACATATGTTCCTCTCACTCGGGCGTATAAAATCAAATATACGTACAAATTTGTGATGCGAGAACGCCACGGCCCACCCTATCTCCATTTCTGATTTATCTAAACTGTGACCGCTCAGAGTGGGGAATTATGGGATTAGTCTCTACCGTGGATTTTGCTCTCCTTGGTAACAAGGAATGGGATATGCTTTTACATTCATTGGAAAGAGAGGATGAATTTATTTTTTAGGGATCTTTATGTTAAATAGAGTGCATTTTATATTTTAGATTATATTAAAACGTAATACTCTAGTTCACGTAAAGGACAACTAGAATGGGATCAAACCCTCGAAGGTTGATGCACAGTTTTACAGACAACTAAAGGTAGCCATACTACTGTGCAACTAATATAAATCCTAATATAACTAATATAATCCCAGTGCCACCAAGTGATGGTTAACTGGGTTATCTCAATAACACCCTTCCTTAAACGAACCAACTCTGAATCAATCAACTTGAAGCTGCTAACAAGAAGCCAAGCTGAAGTTACACGGATTAGCCTCCTAGTATAAGTCCTAAAGTAGTTTAACTAAGTTTAAAAGTTACCCGTTTAAATGAATTATTATGCTGAGGCGTGCCACAATCATAGTGGGGGTGGAAGTGAGCTAACATGTTATCGTGAATATAAAAACTTAAAATAGAATGTGAAGCCGTAACGGCATGGTAGAGAATAGCAATGGACGATGCTGGATGGGGAAGAGGTTACACGGTCGAGTAATGTATTTTTCATTTTAGCGTTTTGAAAGAGGGGAGAAGAGGGTTGTACACAAATGGGAGTATATTGGGTTACTTCACATGAACCATTATTCTCTGTTGAAAGTTAGTAGGATTGTATGATTGAAATGGTATTGGGTAGTGCTAGTTACATAGTTTCGCCTCAATTATTCGCACCGAACAATTGGTGTCCCTGCATCATCTGCTCCTATACTTTGACTTGACAATGTTTGATCATTCATCTCATTCAGTTTAATCTCTATCTTATCATTAAATTTACTTTTTAGAGTAAGGCATAGAATGTAAGTGACAATTGCTATACAATAATTAATGGACTGTGGGATACGAGAAGACAAAATCATGTCTAGATCTCAAGGCTTGCTTAAGTTAGGGAAAAAAGTAACAACAACGCAATCTTCATACCTGACATTCAACAGACTTGTAACCAAAATCTCTTGATTGAGTATTACTGGCACCAAAATATTATGGATAGGTATGCCCTGTACAATTTCTAAACCTTCTCTCGCCATACCAATTTTATTGCCTATTAACATGGTTCTATTATGTTACTTGGGCTTATTGTAGATCTGCACGGTAGCCTAACGTGGAAAAGAATTTAAGCACTGCATATCTTTATTAAAATATCAAAGTTGGCATTGCAGAGCGGGAGGTATACTTTTCTTTCTCATTGTGCAAGCTGAGCGATCATTTCCACTACCATAAATCTCAACCTTCCTTCTGACATCCACACGATTAAAGAGAAATATGTATCGTTGTAGTTGTAATTGATGGAATGAAAGCTTGATTTGCATAGCTGAATTTATCAGTGGTTTCATTGATATATTAATAGATCATAAGCAATAATGCATGCAACTTTGAGTTATTATAAATCATCAGATGAAGGATTTGGTCTTTAAACAAACCATATTTTTCTTCACAAATTTATTATTATTTTGGTTCTGAATTATTCTTCAACGCTTTCGGAAGATTGCTCTGAATAATTTGGAAATAAATTGCTACATACAACTTGTGGATGCCCTAACTATATAGCCCTAGAGGTAAAGTACATGTTTTCTACAATAGATTTTATAGTTATTAGGTACAAAGGTTGGAGGCGACTAAATTTTTTATGTTATTATGTTGGATTCATGTAGGTGATTGTTGGTAGATGTTATGACGGGGCTACCGCTAATTTATGGTCTTGTGATGTATTTCTCTTTGTTCTTTTGATGGGTTGGTTGATATTCCAGTGGTTAAGAAAGTAAGTATTCTTTCGTTTGTAAATGCATCGATTGGTCTTGCATTAATTTCTGTAACTTGTGATATTAATGGGATATTGTCTGGGATAATGATTTTATATTAACATTTAACTAAATATCCATCTTATTGCAATGATGATCATATATTTTTAGTTACTGATTCATGTAAGGATTTTATCAATTTATTGTATGGGAGTGGTTTTCCGCTAGATGTATTATTGAAATTATTATGGCTTCTTGTTAAGATTTGAGTGGTTCGTTCCCAGATATGATGTTGACATGCATTGTATTGAATACTGAAAGAGTGGTTCGTTCCCAGATGTGATGTTGACATTACATTGTATTGAATACTGAAATCTGCAAGGCATAGCTGCCAACGAGTATAATGAGTTTAATATTGTACATATCCTTTTAGTGTTCTCACCTTGTAAATATTGGGACCACAATTATCAAAATGTGTTATTGTAAAATTTGTCAAAGATCGGAAAATTTAGTTTAAGACAATAATAAACCACTATTTTCCAAACCAACCACTTAGCTGAAGTCGAGGTAGCCTATAATGGCATCACATTGGTGGTTGATAGTGGCTTTCAAATAGTTTGGATAGAGGGGGACTTGCTCAACATTATTAGATGTTTGCTAAGTTTGAGCACCCCTAGTAGGTCGATCAAAGCTCTTATTCATGATTTCCAAGGGCTAATCAACACTTTTGATGAGGTCAGAATTTCACATGTTTTTAGGGAAGGCAATTCGTTGGCGGATTGTTTCACCAACGAGGGGTTAAATTCCAGTGCTCCAAAGCATGGGATGGGTACTTTTAGTATCTGTCGAGGTCCTTGCCATTCTACTTAATGATGCTAAGCACTGGTCCTAAGGTAAGATGGGATGGGTGTTTAATGATTTTCATTAACACCACATGTTTTGTGGGGTATTTTGGAGGTTGCTACCACTCTCATTTTTTGGTTATTGGGAAGAGTTTGGTGTGAAAAGGGAAAAAAAATCTTGCTGAAAATGGGAGGCGATTGTTGCTGGGTTGAGCCTATTTCTTGTGATGACGTTAGGAGATAACCCAAGTTATGGCACATCCTTGAGGAGGGTGGTCTCACGCCATATATGGAATGACTCCATGAGTATGATCACGAAGCCACCATTTGTTTGTCAAAGGATGGAGAAACTAAACTCTGACTGTTCATAGTGTTGAGTTCTCGATTCATGAGAAAATTATTGCGGAGATTTTTGGGCTTCAGTTGCAGGGCAGGAAGTTCTTCAAAGATTGTAAAGCTAATGAGGAGGCTTTAAATCAATTTTTCGAAGGCGACGAGAGGGAGAAGTTGGTGAAGCTTACCTCTTGGGGATACGATCGTTTGTCCATTAAGCCCATTTGGGGTGAGGTGGTGGAGATGATAATGCATTATGTTACCTTAGATGGTAGCTACATGACTATTCTAGGTGTGCATTTCAATTTTCTTAATCATTTCATACACAAGTTGCTTGTCTTGGTTCCTTTCTATCTGCTTGCTTCACTTGAGTCCTCCATGAAAGACCATGTCAAAAACCCTAGTGCTCCAGTATTGCATGAGGGCTTAATGTTGTTATTAATGGAGCATGTTAAAGCCCTTGTCTCGATTAAGATAAAAAAGGGAAAGGGGGAGTTCAAAAGAAACACATTTCTAAATCTCTACAATATTCTGATACGAGGTTTGATTCTCCAAATGAGGACGATGACAAGGAATGGCAAGAGATGGAGGACGAGGCAGATTCAATGGAAGTTCCCTCTTCCACCCCCCCCCTTTGGATGTGGGTGGGAAAAAAGAGAGGAAGGCGCCTCTGAAGAAGCTCCCCACAAAAAGAAAACTAGAAAGGCTATTTCTTGGTCTAAAGGCTCCCAAATGAGTTAGGAGGGTGGCATCATCCAAAAGCATGGAAAACAATATGGGTTGGCTCCTGGGGTTGTGGTTGGCAAAGGGAAAGAGAAAATGGTTGAGGATGGTGTCACAAAGAAGGTTGATGATAGAGAGGAGTTGGATCACTCCCCATTAATTGGCCCGACCAAGGTTAATACTGATGCTACCAACATTAACCCTCTCTTAGAGGATTTTTCGTACCTGCATGTTGAAAAGGAAGGGATTTATGATGTTTTAGGGGTGGCAAGAGAGTGTGACAGGCGTTTTCAAATTGACCAAGTGGTTCCTTTTGGAACCTAACAAAGTCAATGTTAAGGTTTGAGGGTTGTAGGAGAAAGCTGCCAAGGAAGATTGTGATCTGGAGACTTCTGGTTCTAAAGAGTTAAAGTTAAAAACTATGGCAATTGATGAGCTCAAAAGTGACTATGATATTTGCTTGTAGGATATGGAAAAGAAGGTTCAAGAGATCAAAATAAGCATGGAGAATCTTTTAAAAATCAACCAGTGCTCTATTAAGAACAATGTGAATGCCTTAAAGATTCTCATTGAGAAGTTGAGGGAATTGAAAGAAGACCAGATGGTTGACGGTTCCAATAAGCTTAAAGAGCAACCTGCTAAGGACAAGGGTAAAAAGAGTGTGCCAAAAGGTGAGAAAGGCCCAAGTGCTCGCACCTGAGGGAGTAAAAAGAAGTCCTTTGAAGAAGAAAAGGAGGAGCTGTTAACCTAGGTCAATCTTCATTATAACCAGGAGTTGGAGGTGGCCGATCCCCTCACAAATTTGAAATAGTCTATTGGTTGTTTTGTTGCTTTAAGTTTAGTTTTGTTGTTAGGTTGCTTTTTCTGTTTTTCCTGTTAATCAAAAAATAATAAACCACTATTTGCATAATAGATAATGACGTTTTTTAATTTTATTTATATGAAAATTGCAATTTACAATATTTTATAGATCAATTGAAAATGAAAGTTATAATAGTAATGATTTATTGGATTTGTATTGTTCCATTATCTGCAACCAAAACCCTAAAAGTACATATTAAACTCTATATTTATTGGGCACAAATGATACAAAATAATGTAATATTTTAATGTTATTTTCATAATTTTATAAAAATAAATAATGTATTCACATTATAAATATTTTTTTCAAATATTATATTTTAATGATTTAATAAACCAATGATATAGAACAATGTTTACATTAAAGTCTGTCTATTTGATAAACATATTTTAATGTTATTTTAACTTTTTTTTAATGAAAATAAATAATGTATTCACATCAAGGTCTATATCCATTGGACAAAAATGATATAAAATAATATTATATTTTAATGTTATTTTCACTATTTTATAAAAAATAATAATGTATTCACACTATAAATATTTGTTTTCAAATATTATATTTTTAAGATTTAACAAATCAATGATATAGAACAATGTTTACATTAAAGTTAACATCTATTTGGTAAACATATTTTAATATTGTTTTTACTTTTTTTTTTATTAAAATAAATAATGTATTCACATCACAAATATTTGTTTTCAATTTTTATGTAGATATGGTTCAATTAAGGTTGAATTTTCTAATTAAGAGACAATCAAAACAATATTAAAGAGTATCAAAAGGAATACCAAAGACAACAATGATAACAAATGATACATGCAGAAAGAAAAAATAAAGAAGACAAAATGATGTTGACAAAGAAATATGCTAGCTATAGGGCCGAATTAGTAGTTGAAGAATTGAAATTAAAAAATTGATGATAAATAAAAATGATGAGAAGTCATGCATGTACATTTGAACAATTATGTGATTTTGAAAGAGAAAAAATATGAACACGATCATCAAACAATTGAAAGGCATTATCATCTATCAAACGTTAATATTGATTTTTATGCTAAAGATGAAAATTCAAGATCAATAGATAGTGTACTTGAAACACAAGATAATGCACCTCAACATGAAATAAATGTAGTTGTTGGAAATAATATAAAAAATATACCAAATCCCAATGAAATGCTTCATAGATATTTCATTACTTTTTAAATATATTTTGAACATGGCCTAGATAACTTTATTTCACCAAACGTGTTTTAGCTGTGAAATATGTTACCTTGGAATAAAGGTTTCTTGCACACATGAAGGCCTTATATGCAATAAATATTGACAAGAGAAAAATAATTGTTTTTTAGCATAAAATAATATGGTTTTGGCCTAGAGAAAACATTGGGAGGGCATGTCAACCCAATTTTACAAGTGACACAAGCAATTGACAATTAATATACTTACAAATGACACAATAAGTTTTGTACAAGACATAAACAATATTTGCTAGGTATTACCATATTGAAAATATATATTTTTTTAATCATTATTGTTTAGTGGAGGGATCAATGTGGTACAAATTATAGCTTTACAGTTGATAGAGTGAGTATATAAGATGTTAAAATACAAAATTGAGCACGACAAGTTCTATTTTGATGTTCAAATTGATGGAAATGCTCTTAGTTAACTTTTATCAAACTCAATGAAAATATCTTGAAGTAACTAAACTTCGTGCATATTGAGTTTGATTCTGATATAAATAAAATTATATTTGTGGGTTCATTGATGGAGATGGACAAAAGAAATACCATTAATCACACAACATTAATGACTTCTAAACCACCTAACAACTAACGAGAAATGAAATTAATCCATTCATTGGTAGATAACCGTGATGTAGATCTAAGAACATTGATTGACTAGGAATTGATGGAGCTATTAAAGAGTATTTGACATTAGGCTTACTTGATATGAAATTTATAACATTATTTATTGGTGGTAGATGTGATTAGCTAGAACCACACATAAGAAAAGTACATCTAAATATTTTTTTTGAACATCTATTTTGGTATAAAACTCACCATTTTGTTTGATACACACAATTTAGATATTTCATGATGAACTTGATCATGAGATATCGTGCACAAAATTTATTTACAATGTTTGTAAAAAGAAGTCTTCAAGATATACCAATCACCATCATTGAGTTGCATGAACATATAAAAATGTGCCCCACCCCCATTTAGCTAATTGTTTGATGTAGTTTGGAACAAACTTAAGGGGTACATAGTCATATTGGACAAAATGTTGTAAATAATTAACTGACATGCTTTGTCAAATTGGTTTTGCAGACACTTAAAATTGTCCTGAATGATACTACACATTGACATTTGATATAATAACATTATTTTGTCATAAAATCCATTCTCTTTTCATTTATTTGATTAAATTAACCTATTTAATTAATCAAAGGCCTCATTTTCACCTATTAATCTAATTAATTTAATTAGGATTAATTCACTCTCCATGATATTCACCTTTTATCCTGTCTAATCAAATAATGCAAATTATTTCATTAGCTTTCTTATATCTTCTTATTTGATTAAATAAATCCTAGTTATCCTAGTTATTTAATTAAATATTCTAATCCCACCCCTTTCATTAAATAAATCATTTATTTAATCCTAAATCTTAAATTCCTCCAAAAGGGAATATTCCTATGGAATATCCCTTCCCTTTGCACATTAAAAATTTATTTTAATTTACTAAAATACTAATTTTCCTCATCCACTTGCATAAAAATATTCTTTAAGAATATTCTCGCTTTTCACTCATTCAAAAAAGGGAATATTCTTCTCTATAACAAACTTTCAACAAACTTCTTGAGCAAGTTTTGAAAGTGTGCTTCTTTGCATGAATGTGAGCCCTTGATTAAATATCAACTTGCATTCTCAACCCTTGATGGGAATCCATGATCCATGCCTCCATCTTCTTCCCATCTTGACCATTGATTGATTCTTTCAATATTGACCATCAGTTTCTCATTGCCTATTCTATAAATAGATTTTGCATCTATTGAATAGGGATCCATCTTTTGATAGCAAACTTATGCTGTTGAAACTCACACCCATTTGCATTCATGTTTTACATTTGATAGCATTTTAGATTAAGTTTCATGCATTGTTAACTTAGAATCCATTAATGGCTTTCGTGATAACTTAGTTTGCATTCATTAAGTATATTTTGGAATCTAAGGCTTGCATCTTTGAATTTTGTACATATTTAGCATAGGTTTGCATACACTTACATTAAACATCTTAGCTTTTATCATGTTAATCTAGCTTTTATCATGTTTTTGTTCATCTTTTTCATTAGTTTCCATCGATTTTAATCAATAAAATCGATTGGGAAGGCTTATATTATCCAAGGGATAGGGAAAGGGTCGCCATTCCACATCAATGCGACACCACTCCCCCAATAGGATAAGATTCAATGTCTTAGAATAAATGCTTGTCAAGCTTTCATGTTTTAGCATGTTAGTTTTAATGGCTTCTTTGCTTTGTTGGTATTGAATATCTTATTGGGATCATGACTTAGGTAATTAAATATGATTTAAATTCGTTTGGATCTAGCATATTTAGTTAACACTATGATTATGGTCACATTTTGGCACTAGAAGGAGGGAAATACTAATCAAATCTGATGGATTTCTCTTCAAATTCTTGTTTTCTTGTGTTTGCAGGTTCAACAACGCAGTTGATCAAATTCAGCGAGGCATCTAGGACGTGTCGCTATACAGTGATGCACTTTGGTTCGATTTTAGTGACACAATTAATTTAGTGACGCGTGATTTAATTTCACCGCATAATTAAAATAGCGATGCTAAACTGATTTCTATTCACGTTATGAATTTCATTATAGTGACGCATATGGTGACATTATTGATGTCACTATTTACTACAGAGTGACGCAATTGATTTTTCAATATAGCGATGCATCTGATGAAATTCAAAGACGTAATTGATTTCAGCGTCACTTTTTACTAGTAAACAAAATAGAGATTGAATTTTGACACGTGCTTTAAATTTTTGATTTCATCTTATTTCTAACATGTCATTGACTTGTTGTTTTTGTTTTTGAGGCTAACTGGTTTTGCAGATTTGGGCAATAAAATTTGAAGTGAAGGAGCATATCATCATTTGACTATATATTGTAACAAGTGTTTTTACACTTATAGGGCAATTATAACCCATTTTATGATGCTTTACTTCACATTTTAGGACCAACTAAATTTCCTTTGGGTTTAAAATTAATGTTCGAAGTTGGTTAAAATTGAACCCACATATCTTCATTTTGCAATATCAGTTTAAAATTGAACAAAACAATCCCAACACTTCAATTTGGTGCTTAAAACAAACTCATTATGCTTGTCAAGATTAAAATGAATGTGTCTTTGATTTGCTTGTTTGTACTTGTTATGTGTATCCTCTCCCCTTGCGCTTCGTGCGATCTTGGGTGAAGAGAAACACACAAGTATACTTTTCTTCTTGGAAGAACCTATCCTCTCCCCTTGTGCCATTTGGAAATCTTGGGTGATGAAAAACATTTTAAGCTTCATAATCTGTGTTAGCTTTAGAGGGCTTGCCTCCCAACTTGTGAGAGGGAACAACCCAAGCGGTACTTTCATTTCGCTTTGCTATATAAATAATTGGTGTGATGAAAGTCATTAACCAGCTGGTGTTGTTGTCTTATACCGATGAATGTCTCCCTTAGTATTTGTGTGATATGCGAAACCCTTAAATGTTTCTAAGGGTTGGGAGGCCTCTTAATTGAGTGAATTGCCGCATTATAGGCACCAATTTATCTCAAAAATCCTCATTAAGAACCTTTGTTAATAGTGGCTCACCAATTTTATCTCCGAAGCATATTTTAAAATAGTGCATTGGAATAGCACCGTTCCAAGAATTTACTTACCATGTTCGGTTTTTGGTTGAGGCAATAAAGCAAATAGGGAAGGAACTCTTTTACTTGGCGTGTCAAGATGGTACATTTCCTTGACCTAGTCTATTTGTCCATTGCATCTTCACGGATTAATCATCTCTTAGGGGATGATGGTAAGCCTACTAAGAAATATGCACCCACTTGAGCTAAGATTGTAAATGCTTGTGATTCAGTTTAATACTTGCTTGGTTCCAAAACATTGAAACAAACATCAACAAGTTTTCTCAAAATTTCAAACCCTTTGGTTTAAAGCATGGATACCCTTTGAAAAGTCTTGATATTGATGCTTGTGTTGGGAATAGGATGCCATTCAATTGCAATCCTAAACATATTTCATGTATCTCCTAAGTCCTTGGAAAGTGTTCCCCAACACTAGGATTAGAAAGAGATTAAATTCGAATGAAATGAACATGTAAATTGAAATTTGTGATTATTCCTAAATGATAAGAACATGTGGGGGTTTCCAAGAAGAGCTCCTACAAAATAGGAGCACATGGGGTGCCCACATGGAAGGTGGAACCCACCTTGCTTAAGTTAACTGTTTGGAGGAGTGATAACACTTCAGTAATGCATGTAAAGATCCTACAAGCTAGGGATTGATATTTACATGAGTGGAGTTCAGTTCAGTTCAGTATCAGTTCAATTCAGTTTAGTTTAGTTATGGTTCAATTATCTTCAGTTGCATGTAGTTAGTTTGATTTGAATGCTAGTTGATTTCAGTTGACTTGAGTTGCATGACTAATGAGTTTAGTTGTATGACAGATAACATGTGGCTACATTCACTTAGGTGGGGATGATCAATCATGCATGATGTTTGCATGAATTGATGGAGAGATATGTTTCAGTTAACAAATATTGACTTGGACCCACCTTGGGTGCCCAAGTTGGAATATTTGAGTTAACACCTTTTGTATGAGAAGATATTTACAAGGATGAGTTAAGTGGGCCCATTGTTGGGCGCCAACTTTGAGGAGAAGCTTGGAAAATACTTTCTTGACCAATGATCAGTTAAGTGTTCAGTTTGGGGCGCCTAAATTGAGGAGACTTTGGTTTTGACTTCATGTTACATGATGGAACTCTACTTGCACAAAATAGGCATAGGGTTTTTGAGAGGAGCTTTATGCTCTTGTATTTGATAACTCTTATGAGTTTACATGCTCATTAATTATCTATTTATTGCATCAATTGCATCAGAGTTTGTGATAGGTATTGTAGGTTAGCAGGTTGAGCTTGTGCATGTGTGAGGGTTTGAAGCATGGAATGGGATGTGTGGATTCATGCTTGGTCATATGGAATGCATGGATAACTTGTAATTGCAAAAAGTGTGTGAGAGTTTTGTGCAAGTTGTGAAGAAGGATTGTTGAAGGCAAGGAAGCATACCAATCAAGGATTGATACAATATTATTGTAATCTTGTTCTAAGGTTAAATAATACAAGCACTATTGATTCTAGTGGAGTTTTTTCCCGAAAGGGTTTCTCCACGTATATGCTGTTTCACTGCTATCTACTTGTCTCCATTCTTCTACAATCTTCTGTCTCTTTCTACAATTGGTAAAATTGATCTAAATAGATTAATCATACACAAAGAATTGTTAACGGAGAATACTTAATTAAATCTACAGTCTCATAGTTTTACAAGTTTTAAGCTACAATTTCACATTCATTTACAACATTGGGTATCAGAGCTAACGGTTGGGTAGAGTTTGGGATGCCTTTCTCTTAAAAGTTTGAAGGTTTTTTGGCTGTAGTGGGAGCTTTTACTATTGAGTTATTGCTGATTTGTAAAAGAAGTATGTTACAATGTATTTGGGCTAATGGCTATAAGACATGGTATGGCTTGCTCAATACCTGAAAGGAAAGGCTTGGTAAGAGAGGAGTTCTCCCAGGTGGTAAGGAGGGGAAGTTGGGTTAAACTAGTTCTTGGGTTAGAGTTAGTGGATTAACCTTTAGTGGTCTTTAGCACATGGTCTTGTGCTAGTTGTATTGGTTCATGGTTGATCTTCATTTAGGAGATGGCTATCACAATGTCATGGATATCTTGGTTACATGTTTCAGTGGGAGATTTTGACAGTGATGGTTTGATGTTGATCTTGTTGCCATGTATAGCTTGATATCATAGTTCAGTGGGAGCTTTGCTAGGATATCATTATCTTCATGTGATTTGAAGATGTTTTAACATCTTGTTTCATGGAGGACCCTTAGAGTCTTTGGTAAAGGTGTTATTGTTCTTCCTTTGGAGAGGATGTAGTTCTTTTTGGTTTTGAATATTAATCATTTGCTTGGAGCTTCATGATTATGTAGGTTGCATTTGAAGTTGGCATGAATTGATTGGTGGGTGCTCATGGATACTAGAGAGACTTGGGTTAGGTTGGATATTTCTTATGTTAAGAGATATGTGTTGGAATGGTTACTTGTTATAAAAGTTTTTCAACAATAAAGACCAAGGAGCCTACACCTAGAAATGGATGTGAGTCCATCATAGACTTGATGAGAAGGTTGTCTTTATTGAAATCCTATATTGCTTAGTGTTGTATGCACAAGACAATCTTGTATCCCATTCTTGGTCTACTCGGCAGGTAAAATGATCTAAGAGGTGTTGCCCGCCTAATTATTAGATGCATTATTTATATGTATCTTGTCTTCTCTTATGCATTAGTCTTGGAAATTGAGTTCTTAGGGATTGTTGAGAAGTAGATGCATGATTTTATGTATTTCCATTGTTCTCCTTGCAATCTTGAACTTGAGTTAGTTTTGAGGATTTGGGTAAGAGAGGTACGAGAGATAGTGGCTTTGGGCATATTCCATTTTGTTGTGGGAATGTTTGGCTAAGTTTGATCTACTTTCTGTGAGAGGTTTACATGATCTAAGTTCTGCAATGTTTCATTATAAGTTGAATGGTTATATATTGATATCCTTTTAGTTATGGGAGTGTTGAAGGAGATCTTACTTTACACAATTTGGCACATGTTAGTGTGGTACAAGAACATGGTTTGATTTGCAGGTTCTCTCTTTGTGGGAATATTGTCTTCTTCTTGAAGGTTCTTATGTCATGAGAGATGTATTTCACATATCATTGAATGCTTCTTTTGTTGGAAATAGGATGCTATTTAATTGCAAATCCTAAACATTAATTATTTCATGTATCTCCTAGATTCTTGGAATGTGTTCAACAACACTAAGATTAGGATGGGATTAATATTTGATGAAATAATCATGATTATTGACATTTGTAATTAATTCTAAATGTAAGGAGCATGTGAGGGCGTCCATAGTGAGTTCATAAATAATAGGGGCACATGGGGCACCCACATGGTAAGGTGACACTCACCTTGTGTTCAGTTAACTATACAGAGTAACAGTTAACACTTCTGAATGCATGTAAAGATCCTAGGAGTTAGGATTTAATGTTTGCATGCTTGAAGTTCAGTTCAGTTCAGTTTAGAATCAATTTAGTTTAGTTTAGTTCAGTTATGGTTCAGTTATCTTCAGTTAGTTTCAGTTGTATGTTAGTTAACTTCAGTTAACTTGGAATGCATGGCTAATAACATTGAGTTGTATGACAGATAATAGGGACTATCTCTAGTTAACAGGGGATGACCATTCTTGCATGAATGGTGTTGAGTAAATGTTTCAGTTAACTAGAAATCACTTGGAGCCAACTTGGGCACCCAAGATGCTTTCTTGGATTTACCTCTCATGCATGATAAGATATTTTTGAAGGCTCAGTTATGTAGGATTACTTAAGGGCGCCAACTTTGAGGAAGAGCTTTGGAATTATCACGAGAGTGAAGGATAAGTTGTAGCTTCAGTTTGGGATGCCCAAATGCATGAAGCACATGTTGCAAGCTTTAGTCTTCACAGAATAACTCAACTTGAAGATATATGGCGTACCTTTTCAAGGGCTTGAGCTTATGCATTGTAATTATCACCATTTGGAGATTACAAGGTTGCATATTGTCTCTATATCTCATTCAAGTTGAAGAGAGTTTTCATAATTGCTATTTGCAAGTGTGAAGAAGATTGGTAAAGACAGAAGCATTCTCAAGCAAGAATTGGAGCTATTGTAATTCAGAGATTGAATAATAGAATAATTCTTGGTGGAGTTTTTTCCCGAAAGGGTTTCTCCACGTTATATCTTGTGTAATCTTTCTAATATCCTGTCTAGTTCTTCTATCAACTTCTCTCTTCATTCTACAATAGTAAAATGAATTAATCAAGATAATCACCCACAAAGAATATATGTAACAAAGAAAGAGCTTACTTAGATCAGCAATATTAAAGTTTTACAGAGTATTAAGCTAAGAAAATACCTCATTTTTCAACATTTGGTATCAGAGCTAAGGTTGGGTAGAGTATTGGGACACCATTCTCTTAAAGTTTGAAGAATTTATTGGCTTAGTGGGAGCTCTTATTATTTTAGTAATTTGCTGATTTTCGAATTAAGTTTTTTGTTACAATGAATTCAAGGTTAGATATTGAAAAGTTCAATGGTTCTAACTATGAAATGTGGAAATTAAAAATGGAAGATCTTCTTGAAGAAAGAGATCAATGGTTAGCAGTTAATAATGAGACAAAGACACCTACAACTATGTTAGATGAAGATTGGGCTAAGTTAGATAAAAAGGCAAGAGGAACAATTAGATTGTGTCTTGCCGATGCTGTTCTTTTAAATGTTTCAGTGGAAACCAATGCATATAAATTATGGAAAAGAATAGGAGACTTTTATCAAACAAAGAGTCTAACAAATAAGTTGTATTTGAAAAGGAGATTATATTCATTGAAAATGAAAGATGGTGATTTAGTAGCACAACATTTAAATGCTTTCAATTTAATTCTCAGTTAGTTAGCATCCGTAGATGTAAAGCTTGAGGATGAGAATAAGTGCATTTTATTGCTTTGCTCTTTACCAGATTCTTGGGAAAATCTAATAGTTGCAATTAGTGGTAATGGTGCAGATCCAAAAATGGACAACATCATTCCTACTCTCCTATCAGAGGAGATGAGGAGGAAATCTAAAACTGGCTCCCAAGATGCCTTGTTTGTAAGAGGTAGGCCTAAAGAGAAGGAATCTAAAGCAAACAAGAAAGGAAAGGGTAAGTCTAAAGGATGGTAAAAAACCCCTGGTAAGAGTAAGGTAAAGTGTTGGAATTGTGGAAAACCTGGACATATTAAAAAGGATTGTAAGAGCAAGAAGAAGAGTACTGATGCTTCTACAGAAAAATCCGATGATAGTAATGATGCATTAGTCATTTCTTCTAATACTGTTGTTGATAACTCTTGGCTTCTTGATTCAGGTTGCTCCTATCATATGACTCCTAGAAAGGAGTGGTTCTCTAAATATACTGCATATGATGGAGGAGATGTCTTCTTTGGAGACAACAACACAACAAAGGTTGTTGGAAAAGGAGAGGTAAAATTGTGTTTCAGTGATGGTAGTGTTAAGACCCTTAATGATGTTTTACATATTCCAGGACTTGCAAGGAGTCTACTTTATGTCTCTAAGTTTAATGATTCTGGA
This sequence comes from Sequoia sempervirens, assembly GCA_007258455.2. NCBI lineage: Eukaryota > Viridiplantae > Streptophyta > Pinopsida > Cupressales > Cupressaceae > Sequoia > Sequoia sempervirens. Next base: position 138,462,370 of record VDFB02000015.1, read on the forward strand.
ATGCATGTGACATTTGACAAAGGTGGTTGCGGATTGGTGAAAGGGAATATGGTGGTTGCTAAAGGATCTCAGATTGGGACTTTGTTTAAGCTGAATACCTCCAATGTAAATATTTTATCAAATGTAACTGAAGCTGAAAATACATGTATGCTATGGCACCATAGATTGGGCCATATAGGTGAAAAAGGTCTTAGGACCATTCTTAATAAAAATTTGGTTGACGGTATTCCTAATTATAATATTGGCAAAAATGACTTTTGTGAGCACTGTGTGTTTGGAAAGCAATCTAGATCTAAATTTCCTAGTGGTACAAATAGAGCTAAAAGATTATTAGAGATTATTCACTCAGATGTAATGGGTCTTGTGGATATTGACTCTATTGGAAAATCTAGATACTATGTCACATTTATTGATGATGTCTCAAGATACACTTGGATATATTTTATGCATAACAAATCTGATGTGTTTAATAAGTTTAAGGAATTTAAGGCTTTGGTTGAGAAACAATCAGATCATAAGATAAAAGTGTTGAGATCAGATAATGGTGGTGAGTATTGTTCTAAGGAATTTGATGATTATTGTAAGCATGCATGAATAGTGAGACAAAAAACTACTCCATATACACCTCAACAAAATGGAGTAGCAAAAAGGATGAACCAAACCTTAATGGAAAGAGCTAGGAGTATGTTAAGTAGTGCTAAGCTTGAACAATCCTTATGGGTTGAAGCGGTATGTACTTGTTATTTAATCAATAGATCCCCTAGTTCATCTATTGAAGATAAAACTCCTTATGAGATGTGGTTAGGTAAGAAACCTAGTGTTGTACATTTAAGAATCTTTGGTTGTGAGGCTTTTGTACACGTGCCTCAAGAAAAGCGATCTAAATTGGATCCTAAAGCACAAAAATGCATATTCATAGGTTATGGTGAAAATGTAAAAGGATACAAGCTTTGGAATCCACTAACAAGAAAAGTTTCTTTATCTAGAGATGTTATTTTTAGGGAATTTAGAGCTTATTCAGGAGAAGAACAACCAAAGGAAAAGGATACTTTTCGAACAATGCATTTTGAGACAAATAATGAGAAGCAACAAGATGCACATGTTGAAGAACAAGTGGATGAATTGCAAGAAGAGACTTCAGAGAGTTCTTCTGAAATAGAGGCTCAAGATGAGCATGTTGAGGAACAAGAAGAAACTCCTTTAAGGAGATCCACAAGACAACAAAATCCCATTGATAGGTATATCCCACCTAATTTCTGTTGCATTTTTGCTTTAATGAGTACTAATGATGAACCCAGTTCTTACAGGGAAGCTTTGTCCTTAGACGAGAACAAGCTTTGGTCACAAGCTATGCATGAGGAAATGGAATCCTTGGATACTTGTGACACGTGGGATCTTGAGAGTTTTCCCAAAGATAGAAAGGCCATTGGTTGTAAATGGATCTTTAAAAAGAAGATTGGTGCAGATGGTAATCTCGAAAGGTACAAGGCTAGATTAGTAGCCAAGGGCTACTCCCAGAGAGAGGGAGTTGACTTTATTGAAATCTTCTCTCCTGTTGCTAAATTAACTTCTATTAGATTCTTCTTATCTATTGCTGCTGCTTATGATTTTGAAATTGAGAAAATGGATGTGAAAACTACTTTTTTGCATGGGAATCTTGATGAAGAGATTTATATGAAGCAACCTGAAGGTTTTGTTGTAAAAGGAAAAGAAAATTGGTTTGCAGGTTAAAGAGATCTTTATATGGATTGAAACAGTCACCTAGAATGTGGTACCAAAAGTTTGATGCTTTCGCATTAAAAATTGGTTATGTTAGGAGTGAGGAAGATCATTGTGTTTATATAAAAATTATTGATGATCAACTTTTAATTATTATCTTGTATGTTGATGACATGTTGTTTATTGGTAACAACAAGGTAATGATCAGAGAATTGAAAGCACAACTCTCAGCACATTTGAGATGAAAGATCTAGGGGCTGCAAAATATATCCTCGGTATGGAGATCAGTAGAGATAGAGGTAACATAAAGCTTTGCTTAAGTCAGAGTAATTATGTTGATACTATTTTGAAAAGATTTAACATGCTTGACAGTAAACCGGTTAATATTCCTTTACCAGTTGGCACAAAGTTAAGTTTAGATATGAGTCCTAAATCTGATTTTGATTTTGAAGAAATGTCTAAAATTCTGTATGCTAGTGCAATTGGTAGTTTAATGTATGCAATGGTCTGTACAAGACCAGATATAGCACAAGCAGTGGGAGTTCTTAGTAGGTTTATGTCTAACCTTGGTAAAGAACATTGGACTTATGTTAAGAGGGTATTTAGATATTTACGAGGGGCTTCAAATTACTGTTTAGTTTATCATGGTTCTAATAATATTGATATTATGAATAGATCATTGGACATACAGGGGTTTGTTGATTTAGATTGGGCAGGAGATTTGGATAGTTGGAGGTCGACAAGTGGTTATGTGTACACTTTGTTTGGAGCTGCGGTTAGTTGGATGAGTAAGAGGCAACCCACAGTTTCTTTGTCCACCACAGAAGCAGAGTACATGGCTGCCACACATGCCTCTAAAGAGGCAGTTTGGTTATAGAGCCTTGGGTCAGGTATTGGTTTTAATTGCAAGCAAGTTAGGCTTGAATGTGATAGTCAGAGTGCTATTTGTTTAGCCAAAAATCCTATGTATCATGCTCGTACTAAACATGTAGATGTTCAATATCACTTTGTGTGAGAAATGATTGAGAGTGGGAAAGTATTAATTGAAAAAGTTGACACTTTAATTAATGCTGCAGATTATCTTACGAAGCCAGTTCCTACAGATAAGTTCTCATGGTGCAGGAAGGCCATTGGCCTTGAGTCCTGTACTTGATTTAAATTTATTATTCCTTGTTTAGAATAATTGCAATGTATAATGTCAAGTGGGAGATGTTGGAAATAGGATGCCATTTAATTGCAAATCCTAAACATTAATTATTTCATGTATCTCCTAGATTCTTGGAATGTGTTCAACAACACTAAGATTAGGATGAGATTAATATTTGATGAAATAATCATGATTATTGACATTTGTAATTAATTCTAAATGTAAGGAGCATGTGAGGGAATCCATAGTGAGTTCCTAAATAATAGGGGCACATGGGGCACCCACATGGTAAGGTGACACTCACCTTGTGTTCAGTTAACTATACAGAGTAACAATTAACACTTTGAATGCATGTAAAGATCTAGGAGTTAGGATCTTATGTTTGCATGCTTGAAGTTCAGTTCAGTTCAGTTCAAAATCAGTTTAGTTTAGTTTAGTTTAGTTTAGTTTAGTTCAGTTATGGTTCAGTTATCTTCAGTTAGTTTCAATTGTATGTTAGTTAACTTCAGTTAACTTGGAATGCATGGCTAATAACATTGAGTTTTATGACAGATAATAGGGACTACCTCCAGTTAACAGGGGATGACCATTCTTGCATGAATGGTGTTGAGTAAATGTTTCAGTTAACTAGAAATCACTTGGAGCCAACTTGGGTGCCCAAGATGCTTTCTTGGATTTACCTCTCATGCATGATAAGATTTTTTTGAAGGCTCAGTTAAGTAGGATTACTTAAGGGCGCCAACTTTGAGGAAGAGCTTTGGAATTATCACAAGAGTGAAGGATAAGTTGTAGCTTCAGTTTGGGACGCCCAAACGCATGAAGCACATGTTGCAAGCTTTAGTCTTCATAGAATAACTCAACTTGAAGATATATGGCATACCTTTTCAAGGGCTTGAGCTTGTGCAATGTAATTATCACCATTTGGAGATTACAAGGTTGCATATTGTCTCTATATCTCATTCAAGTTGAAGAGAGTTTTCATAATTGTTATTTCCAGGTGTGAAGAAGATTGGTAAAGACAAAAGAAGTATTCTCAAGCAAGAATTGGAGCTATTGTAATTTAGAGATTGAATAATAGAATAATTCTCGGTGGAGTTTTTTCCCGAAAGGGTTTCTCCACGTTATATCTTGTGTAATCTTTCTAATATCCTGTCTAGTTCTTCTATCAACTTCTCTCTTCATTCTACAACAGTAAAATGAATTAATCAAGATAATCACCCACAAAGAATATATATAACAAAGAAAGAGCTTACGTAGATCAACAATATTAAAGTTTTACAGAGTATTAAGCTAAGAAAACACCTCATTTTTCAACATCTTTGACACTATGATAGTGGAGTTAGCCACATCCTCTATGTGAAGTGCTATAGGAGGACTTGTTAATGTTGTGATCTTGTTTTCAGATTTGAAATTACATGTGCAGTGGGAGTTCCAGAATGTATATGTGTTATGTATGAGAGGGGCACCTCTCTTGGACTGGTTACACCTTACTACAATGAGTTACTTTAGAGGTTTTTTATCGCATGCCTATGTGTGCTATTACCTTGGAGTCTTATTTTGCAGGATGGTGGATATACAGGGACTTGTTTTCAGATTTGGGTTGTTATATTGATAGCATGAAGTTCTACCTATGATAGTTTGGTTACAAGAAGGCCATTGGCCTTGAATTATGTACTTGATTTATAATAATGATTCCTTGTTTAGAATAATTGCAATGTATAATGTCAAGTGGGAGAATGTTGGGAATAGGATGCCATTTAATTGCAATCCTAAACATATTTCATGTATCTCCTAAGTTCTTGGAAAGTGTTCCCCAACACTATGATTAGAAAGAGATTAAATTCGAATGAAATGAACATGTAAATTGAAATTTGTGATTATTCCTAAATGATAGGAACATGTGGGGGCGTCCAAGAAGAGCTCCTACAAAATAGGAGCACATGGGGCACCCACATGGAAGGTGGAACCCGCCTTGCTTAAGTTAACTGTTTGGAGGATTGATAACACTTCAGTAATGCATGTAAAGATCCTACAAGTTAGGGATTGATATTTACATGAGTGGAGTTTAGTTTAGTTTAGTTTAGTTATAGTTCAATTATCTTCAGTTGCATGTAGTTAGTTTGAGTTGAATGCTAGTTGACTTGAGTTGACTTGAGTTGCATGACATATAATAGGTGGCTACATTCAGTTAAGTGGGGATGATCAATCATTCATGATGTTTGCATGAATTGATGGAGAGATATGTTTCAGTTAACAAAGATTGACTTGGACCCACCTTGGGCACATAAGTTGGAATCTTTGAATTAAAACCTTTTGCATGAGAATATATTTACAAGATTGAGTTAAGTGGGCCCATTCTTGGGTGCCAACTTTGAGGAGAATCTTGGAAGATATTTTCTTGACCAATGATTACTTAAGTGTTCAGTTTGGGACGTGTAAATTGAGGAGACTTTGGTTTTGACTTCATGTTACATGATGAAACTCTACTTGCATAAAATAGTCGTAGGTTATTTGAGAGGAGCTTTATGCTCTTGTATTTGATAACTCTTATGAGTTTACATGCTCATTAATTGTCTATTTATTGCAGTAATTGCATCAGAGTTTGTGACAGGTATTGCAGGTTGAGCTTGTGCATGTCTGAGGGTTTGAAGCATGGCATGGGATGTGTGGATTCATGCTTGGTCACATGGAATGCATGGATAGCTTGTAATTGCAAAAAGTGTATGAGAGTTTTTTGCAGTTTGTGAAAAAGGATTGTTGAAGGAAAGGAAGCATACCAATCAAGGATTGATACAGTATTATTGTAATCTTGTTCTAAGGTTAAATAATACAAGCACTATTGATTTTGGTGGGGTTTTTTCCCGAAATGGTTTCTCCACATATATGCTGTGTCACTTCTATCTTCTTGTCTCATTCTTCTAAAATCTTCTATCTCTTTCTACAATTGGTAAAATTGATCTAAATAAATTAATCATACACAAATAATTGTTAACAAAGAACACTTAATTAAATCTATAGTCTCATAGTTTTACAAGTTTTAAGCTACAATTTTACCTTCATTTTCAACAAATTTTCCTAAGGATTCTATCCTTAGAGACTTCTAAATATCTTGGATTATATCTCAATCCATACTTCCCAAAGTTAACATAGGAAACTATGGCTCTAACTTCATGATTTTCACATAATGGACCTTGTGAAATGAATGATGTTTTTGACATAGACATTTAGTTTGAAACTTAAGAAAGACAAGTGTTTGCGGTAGGAAGAAAGTCACTATTCAAGATAAAACTCACAAATTGAACCCCACATATGTGCTTGATCTCTCACCTTATGACCATTTAGCATTCGATTTCTCCACTTCAACAACCAAGCCTTATGTCGGCTATCATACAACCAAACTTTGAGTTGATTGAAGGAGAACAAATAGACATAATTAGTAGTTTGAGGAGCTTCACATTTGAGACAAAGGAAACAACAACTTAGTGGATAAACACAACAAACATCCTAGAAAAGCAAGAGCAAAAAGCCAATATTGCGGTCAGAAGGCCCGTATTACCACCTCATGCATGGTATAGGTATCGTCTTTTCAAAAAACAAAAAATCCCCAAAAAAAGGCACAATTGAACTCCACACATGTGTTGGTCCTCATGATCTCTGGAAAAATTAAAATCCCCAAACGAAGATCCACATTCCACCTTGTCAAACGTAGACATCATAATTCAAAGTTTATCAGAAAACAAGCCTTAAAGATTTACTGCAACTAGGACATCTTGCTTAGAAATTTTTAGTCTCGCCCCTTGTTGAATGAACCAGATTTATGTCCAAATTTTTCCTCTCATTTACATCAACACTGATAATTTGGGTTTGAGTTACTTGTAGGGTAAAACATTTTTCTCACTACCCTAGTCTTGCAACACGAAGGATCACTCTAGGTTAACATTATTGGGTCAAAAAATTTCATCCACTCTTTATCATATCTCACATTTCACTACACCAAACTTTGTAAAACCTTTTGACACACCAAATTTTTTTTACTTAGACATCATCAAACCAATCCCCTTACTTAGCTATGTTGTGTGTGAAATGGATCCTTTTTCATACACTTAGTTAAGTTAGTTATCACATTTGTGGAAAAATTTATCTTGAAATTCATGAGTCTACCTTCAAGATTTACAAGTTCATTATCATATTTATCAAAACATTAAATCTCTTTACCTAAAAAAGTGCTATCCCAAAAGATTACAAAGATCACTCTCCCCATATCATTCACCCATTTCATCTCTGACTCACACCATTGGTCTAAAACTACTTAGAGTGGTCCTTTTACAAAAAATTGAGTCAACTAGAGAGTTTAAACATTATAAATATCAACATAACTCTCCCATAGGTGACCCATAATTTATGGTAACAACAAGATCACAACATAAGAGAATCATGGAAAAAACCAGTCACATCCACCACAAGTGATACCAATCCACAAGAATTTTACCCAAGGAGTCATTCTACCCCCTTGCAACAACTCCACACTCCATTGGGACCATATGAGGTAGATGATGTTACAAAAAATCCTTTTGAGCTTACTAAGGAAGAAATCCTTGAGTATAAACAAGAACATCAAACCTTAACACAAACGTTGACACAAGGCTTGATTCTATCCACGATTCCACTAACTTCATCACTAGGGATGAGCCAAACACAAACCCCTAGTCTTGCAACTAGTCTTGCTAAGGACTTTGGTCACAATCTTCCTTTGGAAAGCGACACACTTGTGGGTACTCTAAACACCAATCCTCCCCAAAACACTGCTTGGACACCTATATTGGTGTTCTTGCTATTCTTGAGCACTCGCTACATCCACATAAACCACTTACACTCCATGACTCCACGACGACCTCAAAATTTCATGGGAAACCATCTTCATCCATCCCCACAAGTACCACAAGTGTGCAAAACATCACACAAGGTAGTGCGAACCAAGTATCTAAAATAGACCAACAAGGGCATGTCAACACCCTTACACAAAATCAACCCTTAACACAACAAGGGACATCTTCATCCAATTATCCCATTGGTTTCACAAAACACATCCATCCCATCCATCATCAACCCAAATCAAAACAACACCTTGGTCACAAACCCCGTCAACCAAGGTAATATCTTGGTCCTACCTCAACTACAACAAGGGAACCCCCTACCCATCGCTCAAGGGAACCCTTTCATTCAATTTCAAGGTCTTAATATGCCATTACCATCACAATACCAAATAGTGCCATCCTTATCATTACCATTGGTTCCCCACATCATGCAAAATAAAATGGGACCTCAAACTTACATTCCTCCATCCCAATCCACCATTTTACAAGGAATGTTAAACCAAGGTAACCCCAAACCAATCAACATCCACCCACAACCTACTCAAGCCATTAACACCCAAAAATCATCGCAAATGTCCCAACAACAAAGTGATCCTACATTGTAAGCACATGCTCTAGCTTTCCAGCAAGCACAACAAGCTTATCGGTAAACCATATAACAACAAAAAGCATCCCTAGCAACACAACAACAACAATAAGCCCAACAAGTAGCCTTAGCAGTACAACACCAACAACAAGTGCAACAAACAACCCTCATAGCCCAACAAAAACAACAAGCAGCCTTAGCAACACAACAACAAGTGCAACAAGCATCCCTCATATCCCAACAACAACAATAAGCCCAACACGAAGCCTTAGTAGCCCAACAACAACAAGCACAACAACCATCCCTCATAGCACAACAAAAACAAGCCCAACAACAAGCCTTGCCAGCTCAATAGTATGCCCAACAAACGCTTATGCAACAACAACAACAAAAATAGGGTTTATATTATAACCCTCAACAACACATCGTCAATCCAAACATGTTAGGAACATACACACTATCACCACTATCACCTTCACAATATTCCACACCACCATACACACCATACAACACTCTAGCATATCAAAATCCCACTTATAATTCATCTACCGTCCCACCATATACAACATATGTTCCTCCACCAAACCCACAAGATGATGTAGGATCCCAACTCAAGAAACTAACACAACAAATGCAGGACATGCAAATGGGAAAAATGAAGAAGCCCCATGCACAACAAAACTTATGTTCCTATCCATTTGATAGAAACATTGCAATGGTACCTTTCCCTCTTGGTTTTGAGGTTCTTAAATTTGATAAATACAAAAGGAGAGGCAATACTGTGGATCACGTCAAAGAATTCAATGCCATGTGCATGGAGGTGGCCTACAATGATTCCTACTTAATGCGCCTCTTCCCACGAAGTTTAATAGGTTCTGCCATGGATTGGTTCTCACAATTGCCTCTAGGTTTCAAAAAATTTCAAGAAATCATTGATAAATTCATCAATCACTTCTCCTTCAACCTTGACATAGATGTGAGCTTAGAGGAATTATATACACTCAAGCAAAATAAAGGAGAATCATTTGCTAATTTCTTGCAACGATGGAGACAAAGAGCTAGCAAAAGCAAGTGGCCCATCCCTGACAAACAACAAGGGGATTATCATAGAAAATTTTGATCTAGATCTATCCTTCCATCTAAAAATGCAATGTATTACCACTTATGACAAGCTTGTCCCTAGGGCCCTCAACATCGAGAGAGCCCTAATCTCATAGGGAAATACACAAGCATACAAAGACAACCACCCATCAACCAGTTCAAACAACAAGCGTCGTGTCTGAGCTAAGAACAAGAATGTGATGAATGATGGAGTGGTGGATGCTAAAGTGGTCATAGGTGCTCCTAGGACAAACAACAACAACCAACCATTGCACAAATTGTACAACAAACAACATCACCACCACAAAATAAACAAGTCAACAACACCGAGACTCAACAAAGGTGAACACCCAATAGGAACAACTATCCTAAACAAAAATACACACAATTGGCGGAACCTATTGAATCCATCATGAAGAAATTGGTAGAGTCAAACTTGATAATGCTTCCCAATTTACAAAACTACCAGGAGCCACAAGATAAACCACCTTGGTACAATGAAAAAGATCTTTGTGACTTTCACAAAATTAAGGGACACAAAACATCGAACTATATGAGGCTCAAAAATGTTATCCAAGATCTTATAGAAAACAAAGACATATCTGTTGAGTCTGTTGAGGTACCAACTAACAACCATGATCTCAATATATACAATAACCCAATGCCAGATCACAATAAAGGGAATGACAATGGAAAATGGAAAACTTACAATAGCGTGCAACATGCCTATTCTAATGTAGTTGCCTCATGTGAAAACGTCATCACTGTCGTTACCATCAAAGGACCTAGTGAGGAGTATGGAGTCACCACATGATGTGGCAAGGTCACCATCCAAGGAGCTTCATCTCAACCTAGGGTACAACCTACATTTCCAACATCAAACCCTAGTAACTACAGTCTATTTGATCAACTAAAGAAGACTCCCGCCCAGATCTCTATTTTGGAACTATTGAAGCTCTCCCCCGCACACAGGGGAATATTAGAAAAGGATTTATCCGCTTCCTCCATCCTTGAAAGTATTGATACAGATCAGTTTCAAGCTATGGTAGGGCATATCACTATCCCTCACCTTCTCACCTTCTTAGAACAAGACCTACCATCACAACTATCTCATAACCATGCTTTACACCTTGAGGTCATTGTTCATAAGAACAAAGTTAAAAGAGTCTTAGTAGATGGAGGTGCTGGTATGAACATTTTCACCCTTCAGTTGATCAAGAACTTGGGTTATTCAGAGGATGCTATTGAGAAAGCAAAGAGTACAACCATCAGAGCATATGACGGTCAAGAATGGGTATCGCAAGGAATCATCACACTACCCATACAAGTGGGACCCATCATTGCTAAGACCACATGCCAAGTGTTAGACCTTGATCTCCCCTACAAAATTTTTCTTGGTCGACCATGGATTCATGCCCTAAAAGCTATAGCTTCAACCTATCACCAATGTGTAAAGTTTCCTTTTGAGGATAGAGAAGTTACCATCCATGTAGATCCTGAGCCTTTTTACTACTGCAAGAACCTTGAGGCCAAGCTTTACAAGATACCCCAAATCCCTAAAAATGATGAAGGGCCTACATCCTCCTCCTCATTTTTTGACCCATCATCCCTTGAATCTATCTCAGAAACAAAAATACCCATTGTGCAAAACATTCCCAAGATCAAAGTAGTGATCAAGGATGATGGTTGTGGAGATTTCAAACTACAAGACACTTTTGTGTTGGGAGAACTACCTCTTTCTCCCAAATCTCATGGGAAACCCACACCTATCAACAAAGTGGTCGAAACATTAAAGTTTGCATCTACCACGTTCACCAAGTGGGGGGATTTGAACAAAGAAGATATCAATGAGGAAGATGTATCTAAACTACTCTATCAAGATGATCGAGTTGTGTGTGTTCTTCCCATGGAAGATGACAATAAATTCTTGTAGATAATGAAGGGATGGGGGTACAACAAGAATGAAAAGCTGAGACAAAATGATAATAGTTTGCTAGAATCCATTGTTCCTAAGAAATGTCTAAAGACTCTTGGATTAGGACGTACTACTAGCAAAGATACCATTCTTGAAAAAAGGTACTTCTGCTAAATGGGATGAGGCTTGCTCTTGGTTACCAACATCATGTGATACTACCCTAGATGATTTCCCCCTCGATGTTGCTGACCTATTTGAGAATAAATCTCTTTATGATATCCACAACATCTTTCACACCAAATGACCAAACTACTGCAATAATCCTAGTATACCCCCAACTCATTGACTGGGACCAACGAGGACCATTGAGTCTAGATTTATTCGAAAATGATGAAGCAATCTCAAAATTCATGGGACTCTGTGACAACTTACCATGGGGAGATCACAAAGTAGGTTTTGATATATAGCTAGACACACAGGCATACTACGGGGAGACAATTGAATCCTTTAGTCGTAAAATTGATGACATGAAAATAACATGTAGATCTTTGAGTGAAAACCACATTGTGGCACTTTTTGATCCTAAAATAGTAAAAATAAAGGACGCATCTAAAGGTGAAAAACTCTCAGAGGAACCCAAGGATGAGGGATTGAATCTCCGCTTTAGTGCAATGCATCCAAAAAAGTCAGCAGTGCTAGTAGAAAAGGCCACCCCAGTGAATGTGGGAACAAAAGAGGCACCAAAGATAACCTTTTATGCCGAATCCTTGTTAGATGAAGAATAGAAAAACCTCACAACATTCTTGAAAGAGAGAAGAACAAACTTTGCTTGGTCATACACAGATATGCCAGGGCTCAATCTTGAAGTGGTTGTCCATCACTTAGCAGTCTATCTTGAGGCCAAACCAATGAAGCATAAATTAAGGAAAATGCATCCTCAGATAGCACTCTTGGTGAAACTTGAGCTAAAAAATCTTCTTGACATCATCTTTATTTGACTGATTTATTAGCTTGAGTGGGTTTCCAACCTAGTACCAGTCTCCAAACCCACTGGGGGCATCAGAATATGCACAGATTTTAGAGACTTGAATAATGCATGTCTAAATGATGATTTCCCTCTTCCTAACATTGACATCATCATTGATTTAACAATTGGACACGAAATGCTATCACTAATGGACAAATTTTCAGGCTATAATCAGATCATGATCGCTAAGGAGGATCAACACAAAACTGTATTCACTTTTCCATGGGGAACATATTGTTGGAATATGATTCCATCTTGGTTGAAGAACGTAGGAGTGACCTATCAAAGAGAAATGACCCTCATCTTTCATGATATGATCCACAAAACAGTCGAAGAATATGTGGATGATATTTTGGCCAATTCAAAAAAAGGAGTGAGCACATTGAGGTATTGGGACCCATCTTCGACAAGCTCAAAGAGTATAAAGTACAGCTAAACCCAAAAAAGTGTGTCTTTGGGGTTACATCAGGGAAGCTTCTTGGCTACATTGTGTCACAAAGAGGGATAGAAATTGATCCAAAAAAAGTGAAATCCATTCTAAACATGGAACCACCACAAACATTGAAGCAGATGAGAGGGTTACAAGGAAGGTTGCAATCCATTAGAAGGTTCATAATGTAGTTATCAGAAAAAATCCACCCTTTCTTGCATATTCTCCATAAAGGAATAACATATAAGTGGGATGAGAAATGTGATAAATCCTTCCAGCAGATCAAGGACTACCTATTGACACCTCCAGTGCTCATTCCGCTGAAACCAAACAAACTGTTGATCCTGTATATCTCAACAACATCAACAACACTAGGGGCTCTTCTATCCCAACATGATGAAATGGGAAAGGAAAGAGCCATCTATTACATCAGCAGGACTTTGGTAGGCTATGAAATGAATTACTCATCCATTGAGAAAGCTTTCTTAGCGGTGGTTTTTGCTTCACAAAAGTTCAGAAATTACATGCTGTCACACCAAATCAAGCTTATTGCAAAGATTGACCCATTGAAATATTTGCTATCCAAAGCAACTCTCACTGGGTGAATGGCCAAATGGGTAATGATCTTAATTAAATTTGACTTGGAATATGTTAAGCACAAGGAAATCAAAGGACAAGTAATCGTAGACTAGTTGGTAGAAGCACCTATCTATGTAGGGAACCCTTTGATATTTTAATTTCCTAATGAATTCATGTTCCTTGTCAATACAATTGTTTAGTCGAAAATATACTTTGATGGATCATTTACCCAACATGGATCAAGGGTGGGTATTCTTTTTATCACCCCTCAAGGTGAATGTATTCCAAAGTCATACTAGCTATCATTTCCATGTACCAATAATATTGCCAAGTATGAAGCTCTAATAACAGGTCTAAGAATAGCAGTTCAATGGCAGATCCAAGAGTTAAAAGTCTATGGGGACTCACAGCTAATTGCCAACCAAGTTAATGATGACTACCAAACCAAGGATGATAAACACACTCATAAGAAGATGGTAGAAAGTCTCAAGGAATTTTTCATTGATATAAATTTTGAATAGATACCTCATGCGAATAATAGAGTAGAAAATGCCATGGCAACAATTGGGTCTTTATTAGACACGCCACACAACGTCCTTCAATGTGAATTCTTGGTAGAACAACTTCTCGTACTAGCTTGCGAAATCCCTGAATTTGAATTTGCATGTGTCATCGTTGGTCGTGGTTCCCCATGGCATCATGACATATATTCACCTATCTTAGCAGAGGTACCCTCCCATTCGATATCACCTCCAACCTTAAAAAGACATTTGTTAAAAAGGCATCCCGATTCGTAATCTTTGGTGATACCCTTTACCGTGGAAGCATTGAGGGGACATTACTATGATGTCTCAACCAAGAGGAAGCCTTGACTACATTAACATAAGTACATGATGGCATTGTTGGATGCTGTGGTTGTGTGGATGATATGTGGTTGTCATTGATGTCAACACTATTAACATTTGATGTATTGAAGGCTGTATATGTCGAGCATATTGAGAAAATTATAAAAGAAAGTGTTGCAGGTTCCTAGTGGAACTGTGAACCTCATGAAGGTGTCTTGTTCCGTACGTTGGAGATAAATTGTTGTGGATTAAAGGGTTTTCTGTTGAGTGTATCTAGTCCATCCTCCAGATGTCTCAGAGGTTTGTGTGAAGAATTGATCGTGCTGTGAACAGTTGTGTTCTGACAATATTTCTGTGGGTTATGTCAGTATTCCTGAGTAAAGTTTATGTAATTATGGTAATTTTAGTTACTGTGGATGTTTCTCTGTTGTTTCTTGGTGCTCTTGGATGTTTATAGATCGTGCTCTATCTTTGTGGTATGTCCACATTGATCAATGTGCTCATGGTCGAAGATTTTTCTCTGTATGTTCAGTTTTTCATGTTCTTGGCTGACATGATGGGTGTAACGTGTGGTGGATCTTCAAGGTAAAATTAATTGAAGTCCTTTTGTGTTGGAGTTGTTAATTTGGGTCTCCACTACGTTGTGGCCGACCTTGGTGGATACGCATTGAAAATTTATTTGTAAATTTGGGCCGACATTGAAAATATGTTTTATATCTCTGGTCGACTAAGTTGTTGATGTAATCTCATGTTGTGGATATATAAGAGTGATTTTTTCATCGCAGTAAAGTGTGATCCGTGTGCTCCCATGTGTGTATGTGCGAATATCATTCGATTGCAGAGCAGAGTGTGAAGAAGTTTGAGCAAAGAGTGAAGAAGGTTTTTCCGTGCCTAACTGGAACTGTAATCAGGCTTGTGTAGAAGCTATTTTCTCAGTTCACAATTTGGATGGTTTTAATCCAAATTTTTCTTTGGACAGTGAGTCCTCTTTTGTATTTGAGTAGTGAGCTCTAGGCAATGTGTTTGAATGCATGTGCATTCCCATTATTTCTCATTATACTTTTAACAGGGTATAATATTGTGGACTAACCTCCACTGTGGTTTTTCCCCTAATAGGGTTTCCATGTAAAAAATATTGGCGTTCTCTATGTTTCTGATGTGTTGAATGTTTATGGTTTATTGTTTATTCATCAGATCTGAGAGTGAGTGAAATAAGGTTTGAAAAGATTTAAGTATTCTGTGACAACTGATTCATTCCCCCTCTCAATTGTTTTTCCTTGTTTTTCCAATAGGCATATGTGGTTCCCATTCTAGTGGTATGAATTTAGCTAAGAAACTATTGAGGACAGGGTATTACTGGCCAACCATGGAAAGAGAGGCCCATTAGTACATGGAGAAATGTGTCTAGTGTCAACAACATGGAGATCTTATTAATGCTCCAACTTATGAGTTACAACCAATGGTCGCACCTTGGCCTTTCTCGCAGTGAGGGCTTGACCTCATAGGGAATATTACTCCAACCTCATCTAATGGCCACAAGTTCATCATAACAACCACTGAGTACTTTACCAAGTGGGTGGAAGCTATTCCTATGACCTACATAATGGGGAAGCAAATTGCCAAATTTAACTTGAATTACCTTATTTGCTGTTATGGTTTTCTGCAAGCCCTTATTTTTGATAACAAAACACCCTTCAAGAATTAGGATGTGAGAGTTCTATGCCACCAATTTAACATCCAACATCAGTTCTCTACCCCGTATTACCCCCAGGGAAATAGTTAAGTTGAGGCTACAAACGAGACTATTATGAAAATCCTAAAGAAAACAATCAATGAAGCTGGCTGTGATTGGCATCTATAGTTAAATCTTGCCCTATGGGCCTATTGAACTAGTATCCACACACCCATAGGTGCAACCCCTTTCTCCTTGGTCTATGGATCAAAATCCATCCTACCTATTGAGGTCAAGCTTCCTTCATTGTGAGTGTCATTGCATAATCTGATCACTGATGAAGAGTACAAAGTATCTTGATTAAATGAGTTATAATTTCTAGACGAGCTTCGTTGTAATGCCCTTAATCATTTGCAAGCATACCAAAACTGACTAAAATAAAGCTATAACAAGAAGATCAAGAGTAAGTCCTTCCAGGTAGGGGATCTTGTACTAAAGCAAAATCAGAAGAACATTCTAGATCAGGACAAGAAAGGAAAGTTTGAGCCTAATTGGCTAGGCCCATTTGTTGTCACAGTGAGCTATGGATCCGAAGTTTACCAAATATCAACACTGAAAGGTGAACCCTTTCAGGAGCCAATCAATAGTATGCATCTTAAAAAGTTTTATGCCTAGGTTTGAAGGGTTTAAATCTTGAAAAATACAAAAAAAAAAAATGCTAAAAAAAAAGAAAAAGGATTGAAAATAGTAAAGAAAAAAATTATCCTCTAGTGAAAACCACTTCGATGGCGCTTTGGGAAAGTACCTTGGTGAAAACTTGGAAAATAGACACCTTGCATATATAAAGCACTTCCATCTATCTTTGGCTCTTCATCTTATCATTCTTTACATCACATTCATCCATCCCATCATTCATCCTATTTATTCCATCACCCATTTGTGCCTGTATCATAGCTTGATATTGTGAAGTGTCGTATTCCCCTTAGTACTACTTGGCACATTCCTAATCTTAGTTTGTCCTGCCTATATCGAGGTAGTCTATCACATCACATTGGGGGAAATTTGTTATGCTTACATCGGATTGGGTTCTTGTATATCTTAAGGTTATTGGAAATCTCATCAAAAAGCCAAAAACATTTAGAAAAAAATCCAAAAACACTTGCAAAATCTCAACAAAAATCCAAAAACATCAAAATAATGCATAGCTAAAATCCAAAAACATTCAAAAAACTATAAAGTCCAAATCCAAAACATCCAAAACACATCAAAATCCCAAAATAGGTCAAAAAGTCAGAAAATCCAAAAAAGCATTACCTTGTTGAACTACAAGTCTATAAGCTTGAACATAGGAAAGACCATCATTGATGTGCCCCCGAAACACCCTAGGTTAGTCCTTTAGGAGGTCAGCATAATAAAATGACAATCCATCAAGTGTCCATATCTCATCAATAATAAGTCAAACGTCAGTCAAACTACGCGGTCTGCGTGTATAATGTAGGCAAGGCTCATCTTTGATAAGCTCCCGAGGCCCCTAGGATAGTCTGTTAGGTTAGGTTCTTGGTCAAATCTCAAAAAACCTCCAAAACATTTGAAAACTTAGCAAAAACCCCAAAGCATTTGAAAACTTAGAAAAATCCAAAAACATTTAAAAATTGAAAACACAAAAACATTGGAAAACCTTGAAAAACCCTAAATAGCCTCAAATAATCGAAAACCAAAACATTCACATAACCTTTTCAAAAAGATCAAAAATAGCCTCAAAACATTTTTAAAAATATCAAAAACTTTGAAAAATTCTAGAAAATACCAAACCATCCATCCCATTTCGCTTTCACCTACAATAAACCTTCATCCATAATAACTTAATCGTCACCTTCAAAACTTTGGTAAAAAAAGTGTCGCAAGTCGTAAAGTGAGAACTTAAATATCAAAATCTGAAGTCTAGATCATAGGTAAATGAGTTAGTGGCATCTGTATCAACAACTTATCACAAAAATTAGTCTTAGTCAAAACACCTGATCAATATGTCCTAGGATGTATCCTTCCTATAATGGGCATCAACATCAGAAATCACCTTAGCTATGTTATGTTCGCAAGAGATATAGATAACATTGACTATTTCTCGTTGATCTTTTTTTATGATTTATCTTATTGAACCATTTTGAAGACCTCTCAATGATTTCTCAACAATTTCCAAATAAAGGAATGGGGCATCGATCATTATCTTTCATTTTTTGTGCTTGTGGGTATTCTTATAAAATAATCTTGGTGCATACTTGCTTAGTTGTGTGTAGGAAGGTTGTTTGAAGTAGCTTGTTCACTATTGCGTATGCTTTGGTTAGAGATATTCTAAACTTCTAACCTACATTCCAATGACGTTTTTGTATGTCAAGGTGTGGACAATAACTATCCTATTTGTTTGTAGAGTCAAAGTCCATCACACTAGATACTACGTAGTCTCAGATACCAATACCATGACACATCATGTCTATGTGTTATATCAAACATAAGGAATGATGGAAAGTCACAATCCCGGATATGAGCAAAATCATCCATCTCATCACCATACTCTAATAAAGTCTCGATGGATCATGGACTTGTTGGATTTTTGAATCAATCTCAAAATCAATGGTCAATTCATTCACCTTATTCTTCTATCTTCTTTCCACGCTAACCTGGTATCATGAAAGTCAACAAAAAGAACATCATCATGCATCCATCCTGCATCCACAAATCATTAGCATGCATACATCTCACATCATCACAACATATCATCATAATCCACTACATCATTATTATCATTTAGGTTGTTTTGAATAATATAGATTCATTATTCTAAGCATCTTAATCCAATGCATTAGCATTCATAACATCCATATTATAAACATGAGCATGTGCATCATCCATATATACATCCATATACATACATCCATCATAAATCACATGGGAAAAGTACACAAAAAGAAATACATTCATCCATACATCCTGTATAAGCATATCATATCATGGCATAACATGTCATTCAAAAATGTTGAAAAAGAAGATAACACATCCATTGCATTGCATCCATCTCATAAACATCGCATATCATATAACGCATAAATAGAGACATACATCAAATCGCATCACATGCATCCATACAGTCATAAAGCATGAAATAAAAACACATCACATGATGAATCCACATCATCTCTTATATATCAAAAAAGATTTTCATGATACAATATTTGAATCAGTGTGTATGAATATAATCAAATGTACAATATCCACGAGGCTATAAAAAATGAGCCTATGAATGTGTATTTGTATATATAATCAAACAATACATTGGAAAAGTGTCTATATAAAGGGCTATCCCTAGTGGCTGCTCGAATCCCCAGGTCTAACTGACGGCTACTAATTTGAAGCTCTCAGAGCAGCCCCACTCTTCTGGGAGTAATTCGGTTGTCTCATCTCTCTAGGTACATCTCGGTGGTAATGAATCCTTTAATATGCAACCTCTATGACTACCTCTCTATACAATTGAGACAATACTACATGTCCCTATGATGCAATCATGATAGCCTCAAGCTGCTGGTGTCGCCCAATCTCTTGGGCCAACTATAGGTCCAACTTGTCTCACTCCATTGTCATCACCTGTAGCTTCTAGCATAGCTGATCTCTCTTTGTTGTTAGGGAAATAATCTTCCCATCTCTTGGATCTGACTATTGTGGCTGTTGGGGCTATTGATCCTGCTGTGGCTGCTGGGGTTGGTTGGGTTACTGGTGGGCCTGATGCCCCTGATCTTGTGGTACCTTCCGTACTTGATCTCCATCCCCCAGAACTTGTACCCTCTGTTGGTCTAATTGTTGAGGCTACTCTAGCTGTTGTCTACCACCATCCCTGCCTCTGCCTCTACCTCTGCCCTTACCTCTGCCCCTCCCACCAGGGTATCCCCCATTGGGTCTGTCAAATGAGTAGGTGGCCTCCACCATGCATCATATCCAAGGGTGGTGCTTGCGTTTGGAAGAACCTAATCATAAGCCTAGGGCTACAAAACCAACTGTCCGAATTCATTGATTTCCACCACAGGATCAATCAACTGTCCCCACCCGACCTCTCTCTAAGATTTGGCAAAAATATCTGTATAATCATCGGGAGGCACATCTTGTACCTCCCCGAACTGTTGAGCAATGCAGTCTAGGAGATATCGCTCAACCATGGTATGCTCCTACCCCTGGATGTAGCGATTATGTCGGGAAAAATATAGCTATTGTTGGTTATCATACCAAGCAGGAACCTGCAGCCACGACCTCCATCTAAAAATGGTCATATCATCTATGACCCAATGCCAATATGGAATCCCTATCAGCCCGGTGTACTATAAGGTCATCAACACTCTGTATTTGAACACAATGGGATCATCCTGATGAACATCTACTAAAACAACAAGTGGTCTCAAAATTGCAATGTGCTCATAGGCCCATATGGGTAAGTGTAACGCCGACTTCGATGCTCCTACCCTAGTAGTACATTGCCTGATGCATATCATGATATAAGGAAGCTAGCAAGACTGGCCCCTAGGAATACAAAGTGGTCCACTGGATTATCCCATGCCATGCCACCCCCAACTTGGATTGAAGCCTTTACCCTGTCGGTTTGGGGCAATCACACTAGCAATGAGCGCAACAACAAATAATCTAAAGATAGGTACTCGTCCATGGTACAGATCCAAGTCTATTTGTGAACTAACTAAAATAATCTGATCTAAATGCAAAAGAGAGCAACATGTATCTCTCCTGGCATCTGTATCATCGATAACACGCTCCCCATGAATGGGAAGCTGAAGGATCTGCCACACATCCTCGAGTGTGACTGTAGCCTCGCCGGTGAGCAAATGGAAAGAGGATGTCTCACTATGCCACCTCTCAATGAGTGTTGTCATCATAGCTAGATGGGTGCAAACCTTTGGCATGAAAGCAATGAACCCTAATCCAAGCATCCCCAGCTGCTCCACCTCCAGGTCATCAAAGTTTCATGTCACTTCCAAAATCTCCGATTGATGCTCCCACGACATTAGAGGTTGAATATCCTCCTACACGCATCACACACACAACGTTAATTTTCCTAAAATTTGGAAACGGGTTAAAATTATGAGGGTTTGCATCCTAGAACGTCAATTCTGTCACTGAAATCAATAGCGTCACCATTTCTAGGGTGCATCATTGTACCATTTTTGGGGGGTACGTCGTAATACTCAATTGCACATCGATATTGTGATGTGTCGCTATATCTGAAAAGCCCGATGCATCGCTATTTGATAAATGTGTTGCCCATCGTTGGAGCGCGTCGCTAAAACAAAAAACCCTAGGTGATGCAATTTTAACAATGCAATGCCTAGGAAAAGTGCATCGTTAAAATGAAAAATCCTAGCACACTACTAAACAACAAGTGCATCGCTAAAATATCAATAGTGATGCTAACGATGCTTTTTGCACGTTGCTATACAACGATGCCTTAAAAAACCTATTTTTGACCTGCTAATAAATGCACTAAAATGCGAAAACTGAGACAAGTTTCGAGTCACATACTTGGGGTCCTACGTCTGCTCGACGCTGTTACTCTCGGACTTGCTCAGAAAGGTGAACTAGAAGTGCATGGTGGGCCATCTTGTCAAGGTTTTAGAGCTCAAAATGCAGCAATTCACTAAGGAGTGAACGCACAAATGAATTGGAAGTGCACCTTTCTCACCTATTTATGCCAAAAAATTAGGGTTTTTTGCCCTAATTCAAAATAAAAGCTAGGGTTTTGGCCTGTTTTACCTATTTTTGAGCTACACAACCTATTTTGAGCCATTTTTTGCGTTTGTGAGGCCATTTTTGTATCCTAGGGCATGTTTTTTGCACCTGAATTAATATTTTACCTTTGTCGAGAGATCAACCCAAAATTCAAAATTTTTGCTTGATTTCTCGAGGGGGCAAGGAACCAACTTATTCCTTCCGTTGGGGAAACAGTGGGGCATCCAAAAATCATAATTTTTAATTTTTTTGATATGAGCAGTAGTTTTAATCCGAAAAATGTGTCAGTCTTTAAACCAACGTAACATGTACCTTGCTTCAAAGAGGGGAAAAATGTAGACCCTTAAAAATGTCCTTAATGATACTACACACTTGCATTTGATATACTAACATCATTTCATCCTACTATCCATCCTCTTTTCACTTATTTGATTAAATTAACCTAGTTAATGAATGAAAGGCCTCATTTTCACCTATTAATCTAATTAATTTAATTAGGATTAATTCATTCTCCATGAATATTCACCTTTCATCCTATCTAATCAAATAATGAAAATTATTTAATTATCCTTTTTATATCTTCTTATTTAATTAAATAAATCCTAGTTATTTAATTAAATATTCTAATCCCACCCCTTTTATTAAATGAATCATTTATTTAATGCTAAATCTTAAATTCCTCCAAAAGGGAATATTCCTATGGAATATCCCTCCCCTTTGCACTTTAAAACTTTGTTTTAATTTGCTAAAATGCTAATTTTCCTCATCCACTTGCATAAGAATATTCTCCCTTTTCACTCATTCAAAAAAGGGAATATTCTTCTCTATAACAAACTTTCTACAAAATACTTGAGCAAGTTTTGAAAGTGTGCTTCTTTGCATGATTGTGAGCCCTTTATTAAATATCAACTTGCATTCTCAACCCTTGATGGGAATCCATGATCCATGCCTCCATCTTCTTTCCATCCTGACCATTGATTGATTCTTTCAATCTTGACTATCAGTTTCTCATTGCCTATTCTATAAATAGACTTTGCATCTAGTGAATAGGGATCCATCTTTTGATAGCAAACTTATGCTGTTGAAACTCACACCCATTTGCATTCATGTTTTACATTTGATAGCATTTTAGACTAAGTTTCTTGCATTGTTAACTTAGCATCCATTAATGGCTTTCATGATAAATTAGTCTGTATTCACTTAGTATATTTTGGAATCTAGGGCTTACATCTTTGAATCTTGTACACATTTAGCATAGGTTTGCATACAATTACATTAAACATCTTAGCTTTTATTATGTTAATTTAGCTTTTATCATATTTTTTTCACCTTTTTCATCAGTTTCTGTCGATTTTAATCAATAAAATCGATTGGGAAGACTTATATTATCCAAGGGATTGGGAAAGAGTCGCCATTCCACATCAATGCGACACCACTCCCCCAATAGGATATGATTCAATATCTTAAAATAGATGCTTGTCAAGCTTTCATGTTTTAGCATGTTAGTTTTAATGGCTTCTTTGCTTTGTTGGTATCAAATATCCTATTGGGATCATGACTTAGGTAAGTAAATATGATTTAAATTTGTTTGGATCTAGCATATTTAGTTAACACTATGATTATGGTCATAGGTTCATTGACAATATTTTTTAATTTGAGAAAAATAGATATGTAATGACTTGATTTTCATGCATTGATGTCTGGAATGCCACAAACAAATTTACAAGAAGCCAAAAGTTAATTAAAATATAATGCTATTGATTATCCTCATATAGTGGCACACTACATGCATTTGTGACTTACAATTTTTTAAAAAGAGACTAAAATATGAATGATTATAAAATATTATTGGTTTAGACTTGAATGAAAACACATAGGTTCATTGTGTGTATATGAATTTATATGACTAGATGGAGCATTGAATATGGGAAATTTTGATTGGACACATGAGAAGGTATGAAAAAGTGTAGAAAAACAATTCAATTCTATTATTCATGTATGAAATCTAAGGGAAGATCCATTTCAATAAAAAATATAGGTATTTTATCAATCTTTTGTAAATCTATATTTTATATATTATACATAAACTTTATGATTTAATGTAACTAATAAATTGTTACATTTTTTGAATCGATAGATATTGCAAAATTTTGTACAACATTCATGTCTTAAAAATACAAGACAACTTACATGGATAAATACAAAACATGACTATGAAGAGAGTGTAGAATGACATACAATGTGTAGAGAGTTCATGACTACATACAAAAGATAATGAATGGTTTGCAAGTAAGGTGTTCAAGGGTAAAAGCACAATCCTGCGTGACACTTTATAAAGGAATTGACCAACAGTAAAAAAAATTTCTGAACTTCGACCACATAAAAGTGGTCTTTATGTTTTGAATTTCAAAATGATGTAAACTAATGAAATGTAGAACTTTTGATGAGTTTATTCTTAATTTTTTCATATTTAAAAAAAATTAATTTTCATTACTTTTTTTATCAATTTAAGAACAAATTTTGGAATGCTGAGAATTTCAGAAAAAAGTGACTTCAAGGGCCGTCAAGAAATAAATTGAAAAAAACTTCATTTCTCCCTATTTTTTTTCTCCAAATAGGTAACTTCAATATCTTGTGCATGGAAATTTTTTTCAAATTTTGATATATATTTTTCTCGTAATAAAGTTTTAAAGTCAAACTTGTTAGAATTTGATAGTTTTCACGGGCCGTCAACTATTGTCTATTTTTTTAATTATTTTCAAAAAACAAATTATACCCTTTTGAAGAAGACTCTCTCCTCTTGTGCCCCATATATATTTTTTAAAAAATTAATATGTTTTACTATTTTTTTAATTAATTTCTAATCAGCCTCTTTTTTAACTTTAACAACCTACTTGCATTATTTTAAAAATAAAATATATTAAAACTAATCAAAATATTAATAAAATTATATATTTAGATTCACCATTCCGAGCTCTACAAAAGGGTATTTTTATTTTTTGAAAAAAAGCATTCTGACCAAAGAAATACTTAGTTGAAGTTGAAAGTTTAAGAAAATTTTGAAAAAAATTGAGTTGGCTTAGGATGCCAACTAGGATGCCAACTAGACAGTTTCGGCTGAAAGGGTTTTGGCCGAAACCCTTTCTATAGAAACCCCACACATAAAATAAGCCAATTTGAAAGCAGCAAAGGGAAACAATTATTTTTTTGGTTTTTTCGGCCGAAACCCTATGAGCCACGTATACGCCACATGGATTCAGTTGAAACCTATTCAGCTGAGACATTTCCGGCCGAAAATATTTCGCTCATAACTATTTATTTGGCCGAAAGTGTGACACAATTTTGTGCTTTTACCCTCAATCATTCGAATTATTCTATATAAATTCAATATTATATAATTGCAAAGAAATAAAATGTGCTATTATTAATTATGTATAATGCTTCATGGCAATTGAATCTTGAGGGATCAAATTATATGAAGATCTAGAGATAAGTAATTTTTTTTGAACTTGTAAGAAATGATGATAGAGTAAATTTACGCAATCTCTACACATTACAATTATGGAGAGAAAATATAGATTGACAATATGTTCTTTTCAAACATGATGTAATCAAATATATTTCCAAATATGTAGTTAATATAAAGAAGAGTTCAAAAATTTATCATCAAATATTGATACAATTTGCAAACATTTTTTTGATGATTTAACTACAAGAGCATATATGAGGCTTCTTATTAAAATGATTTTAGAAAGAGAAGTTGGGGAACATGATGTTGGAGTAATTATGACATCACTTGATAATTAATTAATCATTAATTAATTATTAAGTCGCTTATTACTTTATTCACTTAAGCTAAATTTAGGAGTGCTTTTTTATTAATTAGATTGGGCTAAATATAGGTCATCTCATTGCGTGAGATTAAGACACTTGTCACAATATAATGCAATCCTCATCTAGGATTTTCTTTTTCACGCTTTTATAGGCATGCACATTCATTATAATCATTAAAAATTCCATTCAATTCAATTACAATTTTAGGTTAATCTCAATATCAGATGCTTGTGTGATACTTGTGTGGATTCAATCTTTTCTCTCTTGGTTGCATAGCAAATCAGTTGCTTTGATCTCTCATTTGTGATTGGCGTTTTGGTTGTAGGGATTTATGAAAAATTTGGGGTTCATTATCAACTCCAACATGGTATCAAAGCATTAGATTAAAAAAAAACATCATCGTTGAGTCCAGAATGACAAAAAACCTAAGGATTTCCTAGTGTTTCATTGAATTTGGAAAAGTTTTAAAAAACATTTTTTTAGTAGTAGGAACCTCTGTATGGTAATTTGTACGACCCATGCTGCATTCATTTGCATGCCAGGTGACAGTACAAGTGGGTTTAAAAAATATTTTCTTTGGTTTTTTTCTTCAACATTTTCCAGAAAAAAAATATTTAAAAAAATTTTGTTTTGAAAATAAAAAAATGAAAAAAAGTAAAAGGAAAGGACTTTTTCAAGGCTTGTGTAGGGCGTGCCCTATCAACCTAGGTTGCATGACAACCATAGCATTGACTAGCCCTTAGAAAGGATTGACAACGACTTATCTGCCATGCCCAACCTTGTTTGACAACCATACCAAACAACATCAACGACTTTTCATTGCCACTTCGACACCTTCCAAACCTCTCAACGGTGATATAAATCTGCAGCAACCTAAAAAAAATGGTGACACAACAAATTTTGGTAATTGGTAAAAGAAACCCAATAGAAAAAACAATGACCTCCAAAAATTAGTAATGATGCAATTTTTTAGGCATACAAAATATTTTGTTAATCAGAGAATATATTGGCAACAAAATCTTTTTTTAGGGAGCTAGAATTTTTTCTCGTCGAGTTTATAGAATATTTTGGAAATAATGGTATATATTGGAACCTATGGAATATTCCGTAGCTAACATCAACATCAGCTTCAAGCCCCCTCCAAGCCCTAACATGCTCTAAAGGAGCAATTTTTTCTTTTTGGCATAACTTGGGCATATAGTGTCGAAATTGGGCAAACAAGATATCTTTAAAAAGATGATTCCGTTTACTTTTCAGTGGTGTAGGTCTCATTATCAATTTTTTTTGTTGGTTCCTGTTATTCTCAATCAAATTCAAATCTTCATTTTTCACTTTCGAGCTTACAACTTTACCCCTGTATCTCCGATTTTTATAATTCTAGTGACGTTGGAAATGTATTTCAAAGCTCTTCAAATTCATTCATGTACTTTTTCTAGAATATGCCCCAGGTATATATATATATATATTTGTGTTTTCACATTTCTATCAATTACTTGGACATCTTTGCACTTAGAAAGGATCTATTTGCATTGGATGAAATCATTTGATCTACTTTATATGTATTATGGTTATTAGTCTATAATTTTATCATTTGAGGAAGTATCATGAGTTTTTCTATTTATCCTTTTGTGGTCATCCTGGAAAAGGATAACTATGAGTCTTGGCGAAATGACATCTTGACACATCTTAGGTGGCTTGATATTTTTACTTATCTATATGGACTCATACCTACACGAGACACACCAGGGAATTATTTAGCATGGGGTATTATCAGTGATCATGTTGTAGGGGTTATTTGTTCTAGTGTTGATCATGATATTGTGTGCTGAATCAAACATTGATTGTCCCCATACACTTTGGAATCAACTTTGGGAGATCCATGGAGACCCTCATATCTCTCCATACAGAGGATCCTACTATAGATTGTTCTCATTCTTCTTGCAGATGCAAATTCCAAACCCTTTGATGATGATACTTTAGAGGAGCTTGAGTATATCATAGGTATTGCATGTTCTGATCATTTAGAGACTTGTCTATACTTCCTAATCTTCATATCAAGACTTCATCATCATCTTCTGTTGTTCCTGATTAGTTTGGCATGGTCACATCTTTGGCCCCTATTGGTTCAGTAGAACAAGACATCCATCTTCTTCCAAACACAACTACTTAGCTTTCATATCTTGTAGACATATCATCCTTGTTTGTAGAGTCTCAGATTGTAGATTTGGACGATTACTTTGAGGAAATTCATCTCCTCTTTGTTGATAGCCACATCAATGCTATTGACCTACCATCTTCATCACATTTGCAACTTGTTCTACACTAGTCTTCACTATTTTTTGGATTGACATCATCTCTTTCCAATATGTGGACATGTTCACGAGCACTTTTTAGAGGTATACATCATTTGGATTTGGATTCTTGATTCACCCATATTTTTAGATTGGTTTCTCCAATCATTAGTGGATCTGTTTCTTCCTAAGGGGAGAAATATTTCTTGCGGGCAGTGGATCATATTCTGTCTTTAGGCTTTCATCATTGACACGGGAGCTACTTCTTTATGGGGGAGATTCATATCCTCATTTTATCTCTCCTATTGGGGGGAAATCTATTGTACTTGTGTGACAGAAGTAGTCCTTGGAGGTCGGTCACGTTGAGTCCTATCCTTCTTTCGCTAGTGCAATTATTTCATTTTCTCTCTTTTGGAGAGGAGTTTTCACAATGTGGTTTTCTCCCTTTTTCTAGTTATGAGAGATCCATTTATTTGTACATGGGTACCTCATCAAGACTTGTATTCAGGACCCATCCATGCATCTATCATTGCACTCTACATCAGGGTTTTACAACTTCTCCCTAAGTTGATCTAAAGGGTGGTGTCGGAGTAATTAGGACATCACTTGATAATTAATTATTAAGTCCCTTATTACTTTGTTTACTTAAGCTAAACTTAAGAGTAATTTTTTACTAATTAGATTGGGCTAAATATATAGGTCAAGTTGTCTCCTCATCTAAGGTTTGCTTTTTCATGCTTTTATGAACATGCACATTCATTGTAATCATTGAAAATTCAATTCAATTCAATTACAATTTCAGGTTAATCTCAATATCATATGCTTGTATGATACTTATGTGGATTCAACCTTTTCTCTTTTGGTTGCATAACAAATCAATTGCTTTGATCTTTCATTTGTGATAAACATTTTGATTGTAGGGATTTTTGGGAACTATGGGGTTCGCTATCAACTCCTACACACAAAACATATCACATGATGTTGGAATTTCTATTATTAGATAATATCAATTTTTTTTGTTAGTTTAATTATCTCACATGAGGTATTAAACTTGTAGCTAAAAATGATGAAGACAATTATGAAGAACATATACAATATTTCATTGATTGATATAAGAACATTTCTTTTGCATAAAGTGTTTTACTTATTGATGTAGTTATATTATGAATATATCATCTAAGGAAAAAAAGAGATGACAATTGGGAGGCAAAGGGAATGACTAGAATTGAAAGAATATTTTTGAGGTTTGTATCCATCCCTACATGTGAATTAGATAAATGGGTTAATTTTTGTTGGTCATTTATTTTTTATTAGATTAAGTGGGAAAACAAGGGACTTGAACCTTTACAAAAGCTTCCACAAGGAAAGTCAAAATAAGCCCAAGTTGGCCAAAAATAAAAAAAATTAGCAACACTTTTGAAAGAGTGAGGTACAACTGTAAACAAGTTTCCAAACATAATTACAAACAAAAGATAGAGTTGGGATCCATGGGGTCCCTATTAAATAATACTAGACCCTGTACGAATTGGCCTCTCACCCAATACTCTAACATGAGTTTGGGATAATGATTTAGGAATACCTTTCTTCATCCTTTGTTCGTTAGTTGTTACTTTACAAGTCAATTAAGCAAGTGCATACTTTGCACCTTTAAATAAACATTTGGACTCTATTAATCCCAATTTTTATTGACCAAGTGTTACCCAATATTTTATCATTGTATGTCATGTCCACATGTTTCTCTATGTGAGCTTTAAGTCTCCAAGTTTTCAAAGTTCTGGTTTAATATCTTGGAAAAGTCTCATGTTATTCTCTCTTTAAAAAAAATCCTATTTTGGAAACCTTTTTTGACATGTTCGTTACTTTGCAAATTCAGAGGTCTTTTCAAAAGAGATTTCTTGTAAGTCAATTGTCTTTATTTTCCCCAAGTTTCCTTTTGCATGAACTTAAATTCACCTTCCATTTGTCTTTCCTTCATTTTTCCTATTTTGCTAACTTCATTTTTTGTCAAAAAGTTTTATGCCTGCTGTTTCCTTCCTTTCAATATCCTCTTTGATTCAGAAATAAACTTATTATATAAAAAGGTGTGTGTAATTCTTTGTGTCAGAACTTTTAATAGTTCACAAACTTAAGATTTCACTGAAAAGAAAGTTCACTATTAACTTTTGTGAAGTTTCTAGTGATTATGCATGGACATGAAATCTACATTGAATTTAATTTTCATGCAACTTCTAGGGTTCTTATCCATGCATTTATCCCCACATTTTATTCCTTTGGTACTAGGTAGGCATTGTTTTTCCTTTCACTCATGCTCCATTTTGGTTTTTGACAAAATAGGGATCCCTTCTTTTTCTCTTTTGTGTGTTGTCACTTTTTCTTCTGTCTTTCTTTTCTCTCTTTATTTCCTTTTCTCTTTTCCTCTTTTCTTTTTCCTTCTCCTATCTTCTTTTGAGTACCTTATCGGGTTTCGGGAAATCAGGCTTTTCCATATTGGTATACCATACATGTCGGACCCGAACCCCAACCCCCATCAAGGCATTTGGTGTTTCATTGTCTCTCATCATTTCAGACTTTAGGCGTCGGGTATTCATTATACCGAATGCCTGACCCCCGAATGCTTGATGGCTATGACATATTGTCACATTGAGCCTCACACCGATCAAATCAATCAATCGAATTAATGATGCCGATAGGTTTTTGAATGAAAAATTTAATAAAAAATTAATGAAGTTTCACTACAGGGTTTTATCAAGTTTTGAGGCTCATTTTGACATTCACCTATTGCTATTTGTGTTTGTGAGCTCTGCAAAACCCCGCTTGTGTGCATTCGTCTACCATTGCTATTTGTTTCTTCATGTTGGTTTCTTGGTTCGTGGTTCAGGTGTTTGTTTCTATTCATGTGTTTGTGCTTGTGTGTGTGTTCATGCTCTTTTGTGTTCATGTGTTTGTGTATGGTTCGTTTGTGTTGCTGTGTTTTCTTTTTCCCATCTTGCACATTTTCTCCAAGTTAGATCGAACCCCAATAAGTTTTAATCTATTTAATCATTCTTCCTAGGTGTTTGCACGCTAGGTTTTCTTGGTTGGGTTTTCATTTTTTTAATTGATCTAGCCTTTCATTTTTTCTTTCCTTTGTTTTTCCCTTTTCTCCTTGGTTTTTCTTCTTCATTTATTCCATTTTTTTTTCTCTTCATTTGGTTCTAGATTGGTTGTCCTCCCACTATGGTGATCGAGGACATTTATGATGTCATCTGATCATGCATTGAGCCTCAAACTTGCTAGGAATTTCTTCCTTGCCTTAACATTTTTCAATATTTTTGGGCATCAGGTGTCAGTTGATCATTCTTCTCCTTAACTGAAAATTTGACAAAAATTATGAGAATCTTCTAATCCTCGACTACCGACCATTCTTGCAACTTACAAGTTTTGATAAATTCAAGTTTTTGGGTTTCAGCTTTCGGGTGTGATGAATGTGTGTTGTCTCTAAAACTATAGGCCAAAGTACCGATACCTAAATTTTGGTTTAAAGACTTAGTGAAAATTCCTTGTTTTGAGAATCTTTGTTGGGCATCATCGATTGGGTGTATCTCTTACATATTGAGGTAGAGGTTAGGAGATGTCCTTGATCTCTGATCCCCAAAACCATAAAATAAGATTTCCTTTGTTTTAATGAATTGAAAATTTTGGGGCATGATTTTGATTAGGTTTTAGAAGAATTTGATGCCCGATGCCGAAGTGAAAATGGATTTTTAGATGTCGAGACTCAGGGATACCCTTTAGTGAATGTTAAACTCGTAAGACCCAAGTTAGAAAACATCCTAGATCTTAGATCCCCAAAAGCCTTAAAATTTTTAGGTGTCGGTGGTAAGAATTACTTCCTAAGTTTGTCAAGTTGTTGCAAACAAGAGGTAGAGAGTAGGCCTGACTTTCAACTCCCGAGCACATTGAAAACAAGAGGTAGATAATAAACCTGACTCCCGACTCCCACTCCCGAACACATTGCAAGCAAGATGTAGACAATCAAATTGACTCTCGACTCCTGAACATATTGCAAATAAGTTTTGAATGTTGCTAGTTAGAAATATTTCTTAAGTGATTAGCTTGTTACAAATAGAAGATTTATGGTAAGCCTGACATCGATTCTCGATGGACCAGAATCAAATATTGAACTCTTAAAGAAGGATTTTTTAACCCTTCGATATGTGGTAAAGGGGAGGCTTGAGGCTTGATCCCTGGAAATTTTGTTTGGTTTCTAGCCTCCTTTTGAACAAGTTATTACTTTGCACTATGGGATATATATTGACTAATATAACATGGTTTTTCTTCTGAGGAAAATGAATTGTAACATGTGGCATTTTTTATATGTAGGAGATATGCCACCTAAGAATCCTGCAAAGAGGAAGTACTAATATAAGGGATACCATCCACCTTCCAAGATGTTCTCTCCTTACATAGAGATTGGAGACACTAACCTCAGTCATGTTGACATGGAGGAGTTCAAGAGGAGGATAAACAATGAGGAAACTCAAACATGTGCTGCTATAACATTAGCAAATTTTGGAGTGGTGTAGGTATCCACTTTCCTAGTAATCATTCAATCCTCAGAGTTGGTCTTAACATGTGCTCACTACTATAATCAAAGAACTAGGAAAGTGATGGGATCATTAGGAGAAGTGGTGCTTGATGTGAGCCCAAATATGATTGAAAAGGTCTTCAGGATTTTGGTCTACCCCAATATGAGGCAATCGACATGAAGAAATCCATGAAGTACTTTGATGAAAATGAGGAAAATATTCTCACCTATATTAATAGTCAGATGCTACTCACTCTCAGGAAAGTAGCCCTCAAGATGGCCAAGGTGCAACAAAAAAGTGAATTTAAGGAGGATATCAAGGACTTGATTGTCCTATTGAGTAGAGTATTTGGATATCCCCATGCTAGGGATTTCTACCCATGGATGGTCAAATACATCATAACCATTAATGACACCAAGAAGGACAAGACTGATTGGGCTACTCTGATTAGTGATATAATTCATGAAAAATTGAAGACGGTTCTCCAAACATCCACATTTTACATGACTTCCTACTTGGTATATTTGTTGGCTTCTCAAGCCTCTTTCTTGGGACTGGACAAAGTTGGTTCCTTATAGTTGGGTGAGGTGACCATCTATGAACATTATCCTCAACTGAAATTATAGGATAGTTATACTCATTTCTACGTTGTCAATGACAACTTCATACATGCTATGATCAGAGGGTTGGAGGGGGATTTCTCTAAGAGAATCTCAAACGAGACCATGGAAGCACTCAAAACTAGGGGAATTGATATATCTAGTTCAAGAATTTCACATACATATGAGTGGTTGGTTTCCATAAAAGTCCATATAAACTTCCAAGGTATCCACCTGCTAAGATGATCTTATTGGAAGTGTATAGACAAGTGACTAAGATTCACCAATTGATTGTAGGAAAGCACAAATTTGAATAAAGTTTCCCCATCAAAATGGAAGTATATTCATGTGCTAACATGCAAAATGCAAAAGGTTCAAAAGTGGAATTGGAAAGGTATTCCATTGTGCTGTATGATGATGCTCGGGGTAGATTTGACCTAATTGGAAAAATTAGCAATGTGATAGGATCTTTTTTCATCCATTAGCCTAAGATAGAAGATCATTGGGAAAATTGTGAGGAGGAATTTGAAGTGAGAATGAAAGGCTACTATCGATTGGTAGCAAAAATGATCAAATCCTGTATAGAGGCTAGAGTGTCCAAGAAAGTGAAAGAAGATGGGAAAGTTCTTGATCCTATTTATCACAAGAAACACATCTACAATCAGCAAATCTTCAATGAAGATTGTTCAATAGATGAGAATGATGATATTCAAGCAAGGGTAGCAGGTTTTGTAGCCTATTCTCTTAAATGGATTAGACATCCTTTCCCTATGATGAAGTTGCCAGAACCTACAAAAGTAGTTGGGAAAGCTAAAAAATGAGAAGGATCTTCTGCTGCTGCTACCCAAGCTAAAGAGGCCTCACCTCCTAAGGTAGTAAGAAAGACAATAAAGGAGAAAGAAATGATATATGTTGGTTCAAGTGAAGAAATGTGGAGGAAGAAGAAACTCTAGTTAGGAAGAAGATAACTAGAGAAGAAATTCAAGAAAGAGCTACTCAAAGGGAATCCCAACAAACTTATTCTTCCACTCCTCCACATGAATCCCCTCTACCTTCATGTCCACCATCTCCAAGATCTCCTCCTCCTAATCCAAATCCTTCTCCTCCTCCTAATCCACCTCCATCTCCTCCTATTCTTAAAGGTGAGCCACCAATCAGATAGGAAGAAGCTCCCCGCAAAACCACAAAAGAAGAAGATGAAGTAGTACAAGAAGAAGGAGAGATAGAGAGAGAGCCTCCCATAGAAGAGGAAGTGTAGAAAGAGGTCATTGTTGAAGAAAATATAGCTGAAGAGTATATAGAACAAGGAGTGGAATAGGTAGAAGAGACTCATGTGGAATAGGGACAAGAAGAAGAAGATATTAGAGTTGAAATAGAGTAATGAGAGACTAAGCAAGTTGGTTCAGAAGAAGGCTCCCACAACACCAAAATCATCTCTTCTCCTATTAAAGAAGCATCCGCTGCCATGCCCATTTGGCTCAACCACACTATTCAAAGTTGAAAAAGGATGCACGTAGAAGGCATCTTAGAGTAGAGTCTGAGCATTTTTTCAAAAGCCTTCCAATCTCCTGTCAGAAGAAGAAAGAGGGCTGGGAGAATATCAACCATCACAATGGATGAGCAAGGTAACAAAATTTCTGAAATAACCATCTTATTGGTTGATAAGCTTGAGTAAAAAAGAGGTTCGAAGACAGCCAAATCAAGCAAGTCGATCTAGAAGTCCAAACAAGGGAAGGAGAGCAACAATCTCTCCAGATGTCTATTTTTGCTATCCTGAAAAGGATGAAAAAAGATGAGTACACAAAACAAGAGCTCAAAGCTCAAGTGGTCCAATTGATGACATGTATTAATAACTTGATTGGACTAGTGGACATTATAGCTTCTAAGTCCACACTACAAGTCACATTAAAGTAAGAAGTCAAACATTCTGAACCTGAAGGATGGATCCTGACAACCTAGCAGTGGAAATCATATTTTTTTTAGCCAATGAAGTGCTAAAGAAATTAATAAATTCTTATCACTCCATTAGTGATGAGGATAGTGCAACTCAACAAATTGAACTCAGCATTGATAAAGAATTAATGGTATGGGAGGATTACATCTCAATTTTACAAAAAATAAAGGCAATAGCCATGGAGGATCTTCTGAAAGCTGCAGTAGTTGAAGAAGAAGATCAAGATAAGCTCCCTGAATGGTTGAGAGAAATTAAGTTTAGGGTGAAGATTTTGAATAAGTGTAAGTCTAAATTAAATAAGGATAAATGCTCGAGAGAACAAATAATGGCCAAAATCTGCCAGTCCGTTGAAGATTTAGATTACACATTTTGGGAGATGCTTGTCCTAGTTAGAGACCCCAACAAGATGGTGGAGTTAAAAAATCAAATGCAAGGACATGTTTGCACCCAAGCTGTAATAGATAAAATGATGAACGAAAAGGAAAAACTCCAATCCCTTCAGGAAGAGTTGACCACCTTCAACAACCAATAGAAACAAATGGAGAAATCCACTTTTGATCAGAAAATAAAGCTGCAATATCACCAATGACTATCAATGGAAAAGATGAATGAAGTGATATCGATGTTCACTGACAAATTTGTAAAATAATTGGAGATAGGAGTTTTATTTTGCTATGTCTTGTTTTATTTTAAATAAACTACTATAAAATTCCAACACCCAACTTGTGGAGTTGGAACTAGTGTTGGGATTTAACTAATTTTAGTTAGCTTTTTTATTTCCTTAGGTTTGGTTTAGTTAAACTGCAATTGAAACCAGGGTGCCCAGTTGAACTCAAGTTATATTTTTAGTTTGCTTTAGTTATATCTGAAGCGTTGGAGTTGGTTCCAGTTTTCTTTTTGTTTAGATCTACAATTTTAGGAACTCAATTTTCTATATAATTTTGGTTCTAGATCATTTCAAAGTATCTAATTTTGATGTATTGTTGCACAATAAACTTATACATTCTCAGTGTGGGTTTTCCTACTAACTTTGTGAAGATTTTATTTTTGATAAATCAAAGGATCATGCCTATTTTACATGCGTCTCAATTAGGTTCATTGGTAATGGTATGACTATTTTATATTATCTAAATTAAATAAATTAGTGAAATCTTGAGCATTATGTTGGAACCAAATAAGATTTTGTCTTAGATGTGCACATCTTTGATGGCATTTTGATTGCATGAAATTTGAAAATCTTATGTTGGTTGTATTTCCTTTGAAGATTGAATCATTTTTAATAGAAAATGTGTGAATGACTATTTGTATTGATAGTGGTTTGGGAGATTTCATTTAAACATTTAGAGTTGATTAATGAATTAGTTCTCATCATTGTTCGTTTAAATTAGAATTTATTTCTTTCTTTCTTGCTACCTTTTTTATCTTTTGAATTTTCTTCAAAATCAAGTTGGAATCATTGAAAATAACATTGAATTGATATAAATATGCTATAGATATGAAAACGCAATTTATTTCTTGAACGGTTAAATTATTATTTAATTGCATGTAATTTCCAGTAAGATAACAATCTAGATCCCTTGTGAAACATGTTGACAACAACCGCTTTTCTATCCCACATGGTCAATAACTAGCTATAAAGGAACCCTGGAGTAGTTTCATTACATTTTAAAAGAAGCAATAATCCATTATTGCTTAGCAAGTTGGAAGTGTTAAAACCACCCCCAACATGCACCTTAAGATATAGCTACTAGATATGAGAGGAACATAATTATAATAGTAACTCCTTTAGACATAACAAGTTATCTATAGAAACTTGCTACATAGATAATCCACAACCACATTTCAAGTTGCATGTTTGTCACATTTCATTCATTATGAATATATTCAAGTAGTAGTTGTAATGAAAAGTGTCACTCAATCACTTGAAATAGTCCTAGATTCATGCCTAAAATTAAATTTTAACTTGCAACCAAAATTTCATTTTAAAGGGGTGCACAAATATTGTCTCTAGCTCTACAATATAGTAGCTCTAAAACCCTAATATTTTTAGATCTACTTTTCATTTATTGTGAATGGATTCAAGCAACAACTATAAGGAGATTGGTTTTAGTTTGTTTTGTTAGAAGACAATTGTGTCTCAACCTTGGAATTATAAAAAAATAATGTATTGAGTGTGGGGGGTTGCAAGGGGGGTACCCCCTTTGCGGGGTTCAGGGGGATGACCCCCCTGGTGAGGGGTCTGGGGGTCGTGCATCATCAGGTCTCAAATTTGATAGTAGATATTTTTTTGGCTCATCTTGACCTAGAAGGAAACCCTATTTTATGAGGGAATTGTATTACATATGTGCATTATGATGTATTATGAGAGTTTGATAATTCTGGGTTGCCTCTAGATCTCTTGTTAGTGATACTCCTATGAGAATATTTCTTTACAAGTATATTATAATCTTCATATTTTTTGAATAATATATTGGGCGTCTTTTGGAGTGTGGGGTTTTTCTCCCAAAAGGGTTTTCCCCATATAAATCACTGTGTTTGGTATGCTTGATATTTATGTCTTTTTCTATTTATTTTTTGTAACTATTGTAAAGATCTACAAATTTTTTTGCATTACCCTCCTCTCAAGGTTAATGTAGGAAGTTCTGCTACCTTAACTTCCTTATAAGTGGTATCAGAGCCTGATCATCGTTGGTTTCAATTGTAGGTTGGTTTTTTTGAACTAATCCATATTTGAGTGGGAGATTATGCAAAAGATACTTTGTAATCTTGTTGTAGGAATTTTTCAGATGACAAGTCCATTAGGGAGAATAGAGGTGGAGGAATTTTTTAGAAATAATTTTGAGATGAGGAAGCTGAAGATGGAGGATGTATTGATAGATCAAGATCTATGGGATGTTGTTGATTAGAGTTTTAAGACCCATAAATCCTATTTTTTCTGCTTGATATGATGTTATGGACCATAAAGCCAAGGGTCTAATTAGATTGTGCATGATAAACTATTTTAATCAATGTCCATGAAGAGACATTTGCAAAGAAACTTGGTAAGATGTATCAAGAAAAATATTTAGTGAATAATATTTTCTTGAGGAAGAAATTATATTCCTTGAGAATGGAAGAGGGTGGATGAATTACATATCACCTAGAAGCATTCAATATGTTGGTGGATTAATTGGCATTAGCAGAGAAATGTTAGATATTGCTTTGTTCTTTGTCTGATTCATGGGATCATATTGTTATGGAAATTGGGAATACTTCTATTATCTTGAAGATTGAAGATGTGGTGGGTTATTTTCTTTTTGAAGAGATGAGGAGGAAGGTATCCATCAATACCAAGGAGACCCTAAATTTTCATGGAAGATCTAAGGAAAAAATTAAGAAGAATGAGAAGAATGAAAAATCCAAGTCCAAGGGGAGATCCAAATATCTTGGAAAGTCTAAATTTATTTGTTGGAATTGCAGTAACCCTGGACACTTCAATGAGGGAAAAAAAGAAAATAATAAGAAAAAGAAGAAATTTAATTCTGATTATAAGTTCAAGAAGGAAGATGGTGATGCATCCATTGTAGCTTTAGCAACTCGGGAAGGTAATGATGCATGGCTAATTGACTTAGGTGCATCAAGTTCCATATGACCTATAATAGAGATTGATTTTATAAATATGAATAATTTGATGGAGGTAAAGTGTACTTGGGTGACGACTCTTGGTTAAATATTGTTGGCCATGGTAAAGTTAGAATAAGGTTTTCTGTTTGTAAAATAAAAAGTATTAACGATGTGTTGCATATTATTGGATCAACACAATTTTTTTTATTTGTAAGAAAACTAATAGATATGGGTGTGTATGTATTCTTTTTGGATGTAGGATTCAAGATGGTTAGAGGTGCTATGATGATTACTAGAGGTGTCAGATATGACACATTGTATAAGCTTTATGCATGCACTATTGAGTGCAATGGTACTTTTGTGAAAAGAAAAGTCTATGGCTACTTCAATGGAAGAGGTTAGGGTTTCACCTTCATCAAATGGTCATGGCTTTTGGGTACCCAAGAGTGATCTTTCTTCATAATCAAAGTTACTTGCAAAGAAGACTATGTTATGACACTAGAGACTTGACCACATTGGAGAAAAGGGTCTAAGAATCTTGAAAAATAAAAACCTTGTTGAAAGGTTATGTAATTGTAATCTTGATTTCAATTTTTGTGAGCATTACATTTATGGAAAACCAAACCATGTTTAGTTTTACTTGAGTTCTCATAAATCCTATGGTGTATTGAATCTTATTCATTATGATGTGTTTGGTCTTGTAGATGTTCCTTCGATTGGAAAATCCACATATTGTGTTTCATTTATTGATGATTATAGTAGAAGGATATGGGTGTATTTTTTAATAAGTAAATATGAAGCTTTTAGTCAATTTAAAGAATTTAAAGAAATGGTTGAGTTGCATACTAAAAATAAAATAAAATGTTTGAGGATTGATAATGGTAGTGAATTTTTCTCTAATGATTTTGATAGATTATGTAAAAATTGTGGAATTCATAGATAAAAGACAACTCCATATTCTCCACAATAGAATGAAGTTGCAGAAAGAGTGAACGAGAAATTGATGGAGAAGGCTAGGAATATGCTAAGTGGTGTTGGTCTAGAATGATTTTTTTGGGCTAAAGTTATTGCCACTACTTGTTACCTTATTAACATGTCTCCTACATCATCTCTTGTTGATAAGACATTTATAGAGGCATGGCCGAGTCACAAGACTTCATTGTGACATATTAGAGTTTTTGGTTGTGAGGAATATACACATGTGCCAAAGGAGAAGCAAACAAAGTTGAATAACAAGGTTGTGAAATGTATCTTCATCAGATATAGTTATGGTGTGAAAGGATACAACCTTTAGGATCTTGTTGTACAAAATGTAATATATACAACCACCCTAGATAGACAAGGAGTTGAGGAGAGATCATCCAGATTTGAATCTTTAGAAGAGGAGGAAGAACCTCCAACTCAACTTGTTTGTAGGTATACAAGGCATATATACAACTACTCGAAATGTATTTACCTGATGATTGGAGATGTATTTTTTCTTTGAATACTAACATGGATGAATCTAGATTGTAGAAGAGGCATTAGGTATGAATGATGTAGAATCTTGGAAGATTGCTATGAATGAAGAAATGGAAGCTTTGAAAAATAATGATACATGGGATCTTTTACCATTTCCTAAAAGACAAGAACTTGTTGGTTGCAAATAGGTGTTTAATAAAAATATAGGTCTAGATGGAGGTATTGAGAAGTATAAAGTATGGTTGGCTGTGAAAGGTTACTCTCAGGTTGAGGGTGTTGATTATGATGAGATATTTTATCCTATTATAAAAATGACATCCATTAGATTTTCACTTTTTATTGCTACTATTTATGATCTATAGGTTGAGAAAATAGATGTGAAAATCACTTTCCTTCATGGTGATTTGGAGGAGGATTTTATATGACATAGCTAGAGCACTGCATGTTGAAAGGTAAAAGTAATTTGGTTTGTAAATTGAAGAAATATTTTTATGGCCTCAAACAACGTCCTAAGATGTGGTACCAAAAATTGGATACATATGTTAATTTTTAGATTTGGGCGTTCTAATTCAAATCACTGTGTTTATTATAAATCTGGTGGTGATCATTTCTTTGTTATTGCATTATATGTTGATGATATACTATTTACTAGTAAAGGGTAAGGAATGATTTCATAACTAAAGTTTCAACTTATAGTTAAATTTGAAATGAAATATCTTGGTGTGGCTAAACACATTCTTGGGATAGAAATTAGAAGAGATAGAGTGAAAAGAAAGCTATGGATTTCCCAAAGTAAGTACATCAATTTAATTTTATAGAGGTTGAACATGAGGGATTGTAGTCCATTGTGTGTTCCTTTTACAACTAGAACAAAGTTATCTATTTTAGATTGCCAAACATCCCCATCAGAGATCAAAGACATGAGTAGAGTACCTTAGTAGAGTGTAGTTGGAATTTTGATGTATGTTATGGTCTGCACTAGACCAAAAATTTCTCAAGTAGTGGGAGTTCTTTCTAGATATATGTATAATCTTGGTAGAATTCATTAGGATGTAGTTAAAAGAGTCTTTAGATATTTGCAGGGTACCTCAGAGTATTCCTTGTATTATCATGGTAATTTAATAAGAGACAAAATTTCTCTTGATATTCATGGTTACGTGGATTCAAATTGGGTAGGTGATGTTGACAACAAATGATCAACTAGTGCTTATGTGTTTACTTTATTTGGTGGTGCAATCAGTTGGATGAGTAAACGATAG
The DNA here is from genome assembly GCA_007258455.2 of Sequoia sempervirens. NCBI lineage: Eukaryota > Viridiplantae > Streptophyta > Pinopsida > Cupressales > Cupressaceae > Sequoia > Sequoia sempervirens. Next base: position 138,503,612 of record VDFB02000015.1, read on the forward strand.
GTTGTGGTTGCTTTGTCCACTATTGAAGTTGAGCATATGGTGGCTACTCATGCTCAAGTAAAGAAGCCATTTAACTTAAGAGATTGTGTTTAGATGTTGGAATAAAACAAGATGCAATGATAATTTATTGTGATGTATAATATTATTTTGTCAAATATATATGGTTGAGGATGGTAGCGTGAAGCTAGTTAAGGTAGAGAATTTGATGATGTTGCATATTTTTTTAACTAAGGTTGTGAGCATAAAGAAGTTTAGATGGTGCTCAAAGTCTATGGGCCACTTGGTCCGTAACAATTAAATCATGGTATTGATCCTCCCATTGCTCTTGCAAGGTGTTCAATAAATGGGAGAATGTTAGGAAAAATGGTTTCTCAACCTTGCAATTATAACAGGTTAATATATTGAGTGCGAGAGATTGCAAGGGGGGTACCCCCTTGCAGGGTCCAAGGAGGGTGACCCCCTCAATAGGGGGTTTGGGGGCCGCACATCATTATGTCTCAAATCTAATGATAGATATTTTATTGACCTGTATTTCCCTAGAAGGAAACCTTATTTTATGAAGGAATTATATTATGGTTGTGCATTATGATGTATTTTCAGAGTTTGATAGTTTTTGTGTTGCCTTTGAATCTTTGGTTGGTGATAGTCTTGTGATAAGCTTGCTATGCAAGTATATTGTAATCTTTTTGATTTATTAATAATATATTGGGCGACTTTTGGAGTATGGGGTTTTTATCTCAAAAAGGTTTTTCCTACGTAAATCACTGTGTTGTCCAATATGTATGACATTTATGTTTATTTTTGTTTAATTTTTTTTAACTATTGTTAAGATCTAATTTTTTTTGCATTATCCTCCTCTCAAGGTTAGTGAAGGAAGTTGTTTTCCTACCTTAACTTACATGTTTGAATTTTAAAAAATATTTCATAGGGTTTCATAATGTTTTTTCCTACAAACTCTACATAGTTTTTCTTGTCAGCATTGTTGGCAAAAGACAATTTGTGTAGAATCTTGAGGTAAGCCAGTCACCAACATTCCAAATGGAAAATTGATTTGAATAGTCAGCATATCAAATTTGATAAATGCTAAAAGATCAATAAAACACAATATAGGAATCAATAATATGTAGGGAAACAAACATATGGACTCAAAAAAATGCTGTTGCTTTTAGTTTAAAAATTCTCATTGATCTTGCAAATTATCACTAATATTTACTATCAAAAATAAAAAAAACAAACTTACATAACACTTTTGAACACAATATCGACATATATCAAAGCATAAAGCAAGGAAGATTTTTTTCTGATCTTATTGTTGCAATTTCCTTGGTAGGAATATATGCAAAATGTAGAAGGATAGAAAAACCACATGTATTGTTCTGCATAATTCCATATTAAAGTGTTTAATTGTGTGTTATTTCTTATTTTTTTGAAAATAAGTTTTCTGACTACGAAAATTCCTACAAAGAAGTGAAATTTTTTGACTCAAAATTACCTTTTTCAAAATGACTATTGTGCTCTAAAATTTGATAGACATAATCACTTTGTGCAGTGAAACTTACAACCACAATCACCACTGAAACTTCACAACGACTTCTCACCCTAACCTCTTCAATTATGCAAGGAAAATGAAACTCAAACATCCAATTCACATATTCTCCTATTCCCACATATGTTTTGAGTTCTACCCATTCTAAGTCAAGTTGTCATATATCTAATTTTTTTGTGAGGACATCATATTAAAAAAAATAAAAAAATCTATCCTGGCATATCTAAATCTCTAGATACACATTTTTTTATGAAAAGAATTAAATAGTTATACAAAATTTTAATGAAGTGCATTGAATTAGTTCACAAATTTAATGAAGATTCTTTCACCTTATTCTCACATAATGGAATTGAAGACTCATTCCACACTGAATTATTTTTATATTAGTTTTTATTTTCAACTTATTTAATGTCATTAAAGATATTAATTTTCTTTAATTATCACCTCACTTTCCACTCATGACTATTATCACACAATATATTGTACAACAGAAAATGTAATAATAATAATAATAATAATTTAATGAAATGAAGAAAATAGGGTTCCACCTTTTAGGAGATGGAACTAGGAGAACCTATTTCACTTAAGTTCTGTATAGGAGTGAATTTGCACCCCTCTAGGAAAATTCACCTTTTACACCCTCTACTTTAGAAAAATCAAACCTGACTAAATAATTCCACATCACCTACCTAATTTCCATCCACTTGGCGCTTGTCTCTTATGTCAGTGGGGGAATTTTTGTCAAAGAAGCGTGCGTGATGCACAAATGTCTACACGGTGTGTTGCTGCTGACATATTTCTGCCTTTGGAATCCGTAGAGGCGTTATGTTCTCTATTGGAAATGAAGTGTAATGCCTCTGCACCTTCCAGTTGACCCGAGAATGGATCTTTCCCTCCAAATGTTTCTTGAAATGCCTATCTTTCTCATTCACTTCATCTCTTTGGAAATTCTACACACCAGCTTGATCTTTGAGTATCTCTTGAGAAATTATTGACAACCTCTTCACATCTCATTGCACTTTTTCCACCATTGGAGTTGTGACTTGGTGTCTCAAGGGACTGCTTCTTCATTGTTGCAGAAGTGTAGACCTTACCAAGCTTGTATCCTCCTCTACATGCTTGAGGGCACCTCGACTGAGAAGGTGATATTGCTTCTTGATTTACGTAGTATAGTGTTGCCATTGTTGTTTGGTACTCTTTCTATTATTCTCTTTATCACATTTTCTATCTCGTGGATTTTTTGGTTGTCCGTGGAGGTGGAAACACCAAAGTGGGGGTTTCACTGAGGCAAACCCCTATACAAACCCAACATTTTTCCTCGCTTGGCTGTGTGTAGGTACGTGTACATGTGGAGCTTGTTGGAGAATTAGACTCATAGTGAGTTAATCTTCATCACTTTCATCTCTATCACTTTTACTTTCATCATCTCCTTCATATTCTTTTTAGTTATCTAGTTCATTCTGTTATTTATTGTTCCATTTAGTACCTTTAAACTCTGTTTGCTAAATCGATTAGTAGATTTCTGGCATTTTTATTGTACTCTTGTAATTTTTGGTTGTACGGACGCCAACACCCCAGAGAGATGCCAGTGCGTCGTGCTGTCGTCCCTGATCTACGCTGCTGTCCTCAGGTAGAGAGCTGCTTGAGGTACAGTTTGGATTCCAGAAATTGGCTCATTTAGCTCTGTTCAACCTCCAAGGTTAGTAGAGTGACAAAATCACTTGAGACTACTCTCCATTCTCTATCCTTGGCCTAAAATGCTTATCCAACTTGAGGTAGATTAGGGCAGCCCTTTGCTTTTAACTCTCCGTGACCTAGAGCCTTGGTGTGTTTGGTCCCCCTCTTCTACAAGTTCATTCAAGGAAACCTCAGAGATCTTAATCTAGGGGTCTAAATGAGGGAAAGAGATCTACAATAAGGTATCTTAGAGGTGTGATTAAAGACAAAAGGGGGTTCACCACCAAGCTAGGGCTTGGAAAGACTAGTAACATGCAAGATCTAATGACAAAACCTAATGTTATGTAAAACTAAAATGAATGACTTAGAAATGAATGCGAATCAGAACAACAAACTGGAAAAGTACAAAGGAGCACCTGGGAAGTTGAATGTGCTCGAAAAAAGCTCTGAAATCCTAAAAAAGCTGACTTTAAGGCTCACTAGGACTCATACATCAGGTTGGGCGTATCAGTCCCAGACTAGGGTTTTTGGGATGAAACCTGAATTTGGTAGTGCTTGATCTAAATCCACTAAAATCTAGAAAAATCATTGTATTGGGACTCATATGCTACAAGTGGCGTATCAGTCCTGTTATGCTTTTTTGGAGGGTCAGGATCTAAATATATTCTCCTATCTCTGCTCTTCCTTCCACAGTTCGTTTCTGGATCTAAAACTATGAATTTGGGCCTGTAGGTGACTTTACGTGATCTTTCAAACAAGGTGACAACTTTAACAACTTCCCTCAATCTTGTAACTTTATCTTCAAGGACCTTCAAGCCTAAAAGCACCTAGATCTACAATCACACATGTAGAGAGAGAAAAAATTGTTGATTGTTAGGAAATAGGGGTTTTCCTTGGTCAAACCCTGTTTAGGTAATTAAACCATATGATGAAACAATGAAACATGAAGCATGAACAATGATACCTTGAATGATGTCTTCTAATATAAATTTGTAATCTAAAATGAAGTGGCCATGAAGACTGTAGATCTGGATCTTGAATTAGATATAGAACAATGCTTAATCTTGGATCTTGAATGCTACATCACAACAGTAGCTCAACAACATGCTTGATGCCTTAGGTTAGGTCTTGAACATGATGATGGATCTTGAGTTTCTAAAATAAATGATGAATAAATATACCCTTAAACGCCCTAGAAATGCTCTTGAATTCCCTTGAATACTCTTGTAAACTCTTGTGATCACAAAATTTCTATTATGAATTCTCTCTTGAAAGTCTTAGGTGAAAATGAGTGAAATAACCTTGTATTTATACTTATTTATGACAATTTTTTCAAAATTACAACACTACAAGTCGACATCAGATCTAGGAAGAGAAAATCCCACCAAAAATTGAATTTAAATTAGGTCTTTATTAGAGTTGGAATCATATGCCCAAGGTGGCGTATGAGTCCCAGTGGCTCAAAATTGGGGCACAAACTCTAATACATGTCTTGTTTAATGTGAAACTTGAAATCAGGTCCAAAGAACTAGGTGGAACTCATACGCCCAAGGTGGCATATGAGTCCCATACCACTAAATATAGAACAACTGACCCAAAACACTGAATTATGATTGGTCATTTAATAAATGTGGTGATTATCTCCAAAAAAATGCATTTAATAAGGCTTGTGGATGCAAAATAGGGCCAATTAAGGCATAGCTAAGCCCAATTAATTAATAAAACCATATATTAGTGTGAAAGGTTTAGGATACACTTTAAAACACCTTAAATAAGGAACCATTAGGTTTATTTAGTTTACAAGGGCCCAAGACTTAATGTGAAGGTGTAAATAAATACACTTTACAACACTAAATTAAGGAAAAATTGGGTCTATTTAGCTTAGAGGGGCCCTAAACCTAATGTGAATGCGTAAAAAACAATACAACACTAGATCAAGGTGACATTAGGCTCAATTTATGATTAATTATTCCCAAATTAAGTGCGAAAATGTAAAGGGTGACATTTTTTGTCACTACATTTAGCCCCCACTTTAGTGAGAGGAGGAACTTGCTTCAAACTCACACTAAAGTAGACATTCAAGAGGGGTCCAAGTGTACCAATGTGGATGGTATAGGATAACAAAGATTAGAGGAGGTGGTCAAGCCCCCAGGATCAAGGATCCTACATAAAACCGACATAAGCACAAAAGGAAACACACAAGGTGAACGATATGCAACATCAAGATACACACATATACAATGTCAAAGATATAAAGACAAAAGAAAAAGAAATAAATAGGTGGATCAAGCTACGACCATTTGTCCCGCATGCTGTGGATAAGTTTTGAGTTTTTTTCCCAAAATGCACACTCACTTTGAGGCAATGAAACTTTAGGCTGTTTGCTGGGTGAGTATCCAAAGGGTGGCTTAGTGAGAAAGTCATGCCTCTGTGTCAGATTCTCATTGTACAATGAGAAATTCATGCTCGTGTTTAGGATTCTCATCATACTAACCATACCAAAGCTATACCTTCTAATAACTTTGATAAGGCACTACATAACATGAACAACAAGATTCATGAGGCAAGCAAAACTTCGTACGCTTGAAACTCATGAACAAACAAGATGGCTCCATAGGAAAGAAAAGTGTGATATGCAAGGTGGCCATATAACAATTATTGTAAATTCCAAATAGTGTAAGGTATGTTCAAAGGAATTTTTATTATTTCATGTAAGGTCTTTTCTTAGGGAACATCGTGCCTAATGTCCCCAAGAGAGGACAAATCAAAGAAATATCATGCTCTCGGAGAAAATCAAACCCAATGACACCACCAAGAAAAGGATGCATCACAAAAAAGAAAATTGCATAGTGAAACATGAGTGTCAGTGTATGCCCCCACTTTAAAGTGGTTGCTAACACCATTTCCGTGAGCAATTTATTTAAAGTAGAAGACATGAGAGGTTATTCGAAAAGCGCTATGCCAAGTCATATGTTCTTTAATGAAACTGCATCATGGATAAGGGGTTTCCCCCAAAACTCAGTACATCACATGTAAGCCAACTTAAGGCATGTCGTCCACATCGCAAGCTTGCTCTTATATTTACATGAAAGGCGATTAACTAGCCAAAAGGGACAACAACAAGTGACATACGAGGACAAGGCTACTTAACCCCTTGCCCCCACTTAGTGCAAGAAAAAGGTGAGCTGAGATGATTGATGAGAAACATTCTAGAGAAAAAATCGGTATTAATTAGATGAATTAGGTGCCTCAACATAAGGAAGAGCACCACACTCCTTAAGATGTTGAATTTTACCACTTAAAGCCTTACATTAATTAGTAGAATCACCATGAACTCTATGATATGTACAAAATGAACTCTTGTAGTAAAATTTCTTTCGTGTTCTTAGAGGGAGAGATATAAAACGATCTTGGAGGAGTCTCAAAAATATACTATCTTGATCAAAAGTAGAAGATGTTTCTTTATTTTGTGATATAGATATCTCTTGCTTAGTACAAGGTGTCATACCTACACAAGACTTTTTAGACTGCGAGATTTTTTTCTCTCCTTTACAGGAGGGTGTAGAATCTATCAAATTCAAATCATTAGTGTTTTGCATGATGAAATTGATGTTAAGTGAGGATTTCTTTGTTTCTTTTGCTTCTTTCAAAGGACAATAACCAAGACCACTAGTGTCTATCAATTCAGGATGCACTAATGTTAAAGTTGGCTTAGAGGAATCTTTTGTAAGAGTGTTGATATTAAGCGAAGGCTTGTTTGTTTGTTTTGAGGGACAATAACCAAGACCACTAGTTGTTCCTTGCGTGTTAGGCTCTATAGGGACATAGATACCTTGTTCTCTAGCACCACATCCTTTTCCAATATAACCAAGTTGTTTCATAAATTCATAACCTCTTCCATAAAAATTTTTCATTTCTTTTGGATTCGGTGGTTGCTCATAATCAACTTCATCAATTTTTTTTTGTGTAATTTGCTTCTTCTTCTAAAGTGTTTGAGGTGGATGCTTTCAAAGGGTCTTCCAAATTTTGTGTTGACATTACTGATTTTTCTTTTCTCTTTTCAAAGTCTTTGTTTATGATCTTGTATTCTCCCATGGATGATGTGGAATCTAAGGAACCCCAATTATCTTCTAATATATTTTTGACTTCCTCAATATGTTTTTATTTGTCTTTATGTTGCACGGGTTCTACTTGTGTAGTTGGTGTCAATGTCTTTAACAAATTGTCCTTTCCTTTCTCAATGTTCAAACAATTGTTTGGTTCAGGGTCGACTTTGATTGTATATAATTTTTTGTTATAGACATACTTCATTATATGATGAAAAGCTGAAGGCACTACTTGCATTTCATGAATCCATGGTATACCTAACATAATGTTATATGAAAGTTCTTGAGGCATAACATGGATATGGGTTTGCAGTGTGTCCTTTCCAACTATAATAGGAAAAGTGACCACACCAAGTGGTTGCTTTCCTTCATTGTCAAATCCTCAAATAGATAAAGAGGTGGGTTGAATTTTTGATTTATCCATGCCAAGTCTATCCAAAAGGGTCACACTACACACATTAAGGGTAGAGCCATTATCAACAAGGGTTCTCTTTATCCTCGTCCTATTATATATAGCTATTATTATGAAAACTTCATTTCATTTTTGTACTTCCAAAGGAGGTAGCTCACTTTGGTGGAAAAAAATGTTTGCATTCATTCCTTGAATCATGGATGCTATGTCATTTAGTTTCCCATTAGGATAGGTAGGAACTTGTTGTAAGGAACTTTGAATCATGTTATGATAACGAGGGGAGGCTTCAATAAGATCCCATAATGATATCTTAGTAGGAGTATTCTTTAGTTGTTCAACGAGATTATACTCCTTTTCATTATGTAAAGAAAAATGAGGAGGACCAGGCAAGATAGGGTTAGGTAGTGGGAGGTATGTTGAAGGTGTTTGTCTTGGTTGCAGATTGTTTCTAGTGTTATAAGTATGAGAAACGGTATTATAACTTGGTTGTTGCGAAACATTATTCTTAGGTGGGTAAAGGATAAGTTCAAGTTCGTTTTGAATGTGTGGTCGTTGTGAGGGTGGGTAAAGAATTAGAGGATTCTTAGGATGTCCCTTAGGGTATTTAGGAGATCCAATAATCAAGGGGGATCTAATGGACACTTGTACATTCAATACCTCAACGATTTCTATTTGATTTCTTTCTAATGAAGGGGGGTCTAGTGTCATCTTTTCACCATCATCCAAGGAAGTCACATCACTATTGTTAATGTTGTCATTTTCTTGTACCATGATATCCTTCCTAGGAGGAGAGTTTTTAGGAGAACTACAAACTAAATGTTCATGAAATTTGAAGGTTGGTTCTTCTAAAATGACTTCATCACAAGTAAGGGAGTTATCAATGGTTGGATTGTCTTGCATATTAATGATGTCATTGTCTTGTCCAATAATGTTTTCCCTAGGGGAAGAGAGGCAACTAAGATTCTCATGACTTTCATCGATTATATTTTCTAACATCAAAGTATCTTCTTCACAACTAGGAGAGATGCTAGGAGAAGAACCAATGTGATTGTCATGATTTTCCATAATTTAATTCATTTTTCCCATAATGTCTTCTAAAATAGGATAGGTAGGGGAAGAGGCATAAAGAGGGTTGTCATAGATCTTAAAGATTTGATCATCTAACACCAACACATCCTTATCATTTACAACATTATCACAAGAGGGGAAGATGTTGGGAGATGGGTGTAGACTAGTTGAAGTGTTATGTAGGTAGGTTTCAATGGTCTCTTGATCGTCATGATTACCTATGGTTGTGTCCTCTTGTTCAACAATGTCTTGCCCAATAAGAGAGGTAGGACGAGAGAAACAACTAGGGTCCTAAAAAATCTCATTGATTGCTTCTTCTAACACCAAAATATCTTCTTCACAAGAAGGAGAGATATTAGGAGAAGAACAAATATGATTGTTATGATTTCCCAAGGTTGTATTCTTTCGCTAAAGCACTCTCATAGGAAGGGGATATGAAATTTTTCTTAACATGCCTAGATAGGTAAGATACTAACATTGTTTGACCAAGAATGAGAAGTACTTCTCACCATCTTATGCAATGCTTCAAGAATGTAAACAATGTATATCCAAAGATGAAAAGTACTTTTATCCAATGTATGCAAAGATTTAAAAATGCAAACAATGTGCATCCAAAAATGAAAAGAACTTTTATCAAAATTACATGCAAAACTTCATGAATAAACATTGTGTATGCAAAAGTGAAAAGTACTTTTATTCATATTATGCAGAGTTCCAGAAATGTGAACATTTTTTAGATCTGATGTTTTTTTCTATTGAGATGATTTAGGAAGAATTGAAAAATGACTACCCTAAATTGATGTTTTTGACCTAGATGCCTAAAATAGAAGTTCCCGAAACTTTCTAGACTAACACTATAGGTTACCAACAAGCTTAGGAAGTACAAAAAAAATGTTTTTAATGCTGTAAAAGGAAGTTTTAGTAGTTTTAGGCCTGATCTGGGACTAAATTTCCCAGAGGGGTGTATGAGTCCAGATTAGGGTTTTGACACTAATTTTAGCAAATTCTGAGTGAATATTAGGTTTTATAGTTTGAATGATGTCTAGAAAATGTGTAATTATAGATTTTAGGTGAAATTCAATGATGCAAGTTACAAAAATGCAACCTATATGCACTTTCACTATTTCAAGCTTTTGAAACCCTAGATGCAAATTAATTAATGCAAGACCTAATGCAAAGTTAATGTAAGCTAGATCTAGGATTATGATGCACTCCAAATTATAAAATAAGGCATTCTAAAGGCTAGGTTCACCAAAATGAAATGAAGAAAATAGGTGTTCCACCTTTTGGGAGGTGGAACACAAACTAGGTGTTTAGGGACCTAGACCAATTCTCTTCAAGTTTCATTCGAGGGTACCTTAGAGATCTCAATCTAAGGATATAATTGAGAGAAAGAGATCTACTAAAGGTTGTCCTAGGGGTGTGATTAAAGACAAAAGGAGGTTCAATACCAAGATAGGGCTTGGAAAGACTAGTAGCATGCAAGATATAATGATAAAACCTAATGTTATGTAAAACTCAAATGAATGACTTAGAAATGAATGCAAATCAGAACATCAAATTGGAAAATTACAAAGGAGCACCTGGAAAGTTGAATGTGCTTGGAAAAAGCTTTGAAATATTGAAAAAGCTAACTTTAAGGCTCACTGAGACTCATACGCCAGGCTGGATGTATCGGTCCCAGACTAGGGTTTCTGAGTTGAAACATGAATCTAGCAGTGCCTAATTTGAATCCACTAAAATATGGAAAAATCACTATACTAGGACTCATATGCCACAAGTGGTGTATTAGTCCCGTTATTATTTTTCAGAGGGTCAAGATATGAATTTGTTCTCCTATCTCTACTCTTCCTTCCACACTTCGTTTCTGGATCTGAAACTCTGAATTTAGGCCTGTAGGTGAATTTTTGTGATCTTGCAAACAAGGTGACAACTTTGACAACTTCCCTCAATCTTGTAACTTTATCTTCAAGGACCTTCAAGCCTAAAAGCACCTAGATCTGCAATCACACATGTAGAGAGAGAGAAAAACTTGTTGATTGTTAAAAAATAGGGGTTTGCCTTGGTCAAACGAAGTTTAGGTAATTAAACCATATGACGAAACAATGAAACATGAAACATGAACAATGATATCTTGAATGATGTCTTGTAATGTAAATCTGCAATCTAACATGAAGTAGCCATGAAGAATGTAGATGTAGATCTTGAATTAGATATAGAACAATGCTTAATCTTGAATCTTGAATGCTACATCCCAACACTAGCTCAACAACATGCTTGATGCCTTAGGTCTTGGACATGATGATGGATCTTGAGTTGCTACAACAAATGATGAATAAATCTACCCTTGAATGCCCTAGAAATGCTCTCGAATACCCTTGAATACTCTTGTAAACTCTTGTGATCACAAAATTGCTATTAGGAATGCTCTCTTGAAATTCTTAGGTGAAAATGAGTGAAATAAACTTGTATTTATACTTATTTATGCTGACTTTATTGAAATTACAACATTACAAGATGACACCAGATCTAGGAAGATAAAATCCTGCTAAAAATTGAATTTAAATAAGGTCTTGGTTAGAGTGGGACTCATACATCTAAGGTGGCCTAGGAGTCTCAGTGGCTCAAAACTGGGGCACAAACTCCAATACAGGTCTTATTTAATGTAAAACTTGAAATTAGATCCCGAGACCTAGGTGAGACTCATACGCCCAAGGTGGCATATGAGTCCCAGACCACTAAATTTGGAACACTTGACCCAAAACACTGAATTATGATTGGTCATTTAATAAATATCAAGACTATCTCTAGAAAAATGCATTTAATAAGGCTTGTGGATGCAAAATAGGGCCAATTAAGCCATAGATAAGCCCAATTAATTAATAAAACCCTAGATTAGTGTGAAATTGTTAAGATACACTTTACAACACCTTAAATAAGGCACCATTAAGTTTATTTAGTTTACAAGGGCCCAAGACTTAATGTGAAATTGTAAATAAATACATTTTACAACACTAAATAAAGGAAAAATTAGGTCTATTTAGCTTAGAGGGGCCCTAAACCTAATGTGAATGCATAAAAAAAATTACAACACTAGATCAAGGCGACATTAGGATCAATTTATCATTAATTATTCCCAAATTAAGTGCGAAAATATAAAGGGTGACATTTTCTGTCACTACATTTAATAATAATAATAATTACATCGAAGGCATTCCCTATATGAACATTACCGACTGACTTTAATGATTGATGGTTGAGAATGTGGTAGAATGATGGTTGACCATTGAAAAAGATCTAATTGTTTGATGAACCCAATATAAAATAAATAAAAATAAGATTAAAAAAATAAAACACTTTATACAAAGTAAGAAAGCAAAGAATCAAATATTATTTCTACATTTCCACTAGAAAATATGTTTTACATTCATATTATAAAGGTCAAAAACAAAAAGGAAAAAAAAGCATAATTATTATATTTTACAAATTAAAACAATAATTATTATATTTTATAAAAAATAATTTACTATGCTAAATTTACCTTATCTAATTAATCATTGCAGTTTATACAAAGAAAGAAAACAAAGAATCAAATATTATTTTCCACTAATGTTCAAAGTGTATAAATCATATTATAAAGGCATCGACGGTTGAGAATGTGTTAGCATGATGGAAGACTATTGAAAAAGATCTAACCGTTCGATGAACCCAATATAAGATAATTAAAGAAAGAAAGAAAGAAAACAAAGAATCAGATATTCTTTCTACATTTCTAGTAGAAAATATGATTCACATTCATATTATATAGGTCAAAAACAAAAAGACCAAATTATTATATTTTATAAATAAAAAAAACTTTTATATTTTAGAAATACATATTCAAATATGTATTAAATTTAGCTTATCAAAATAATCATTGCATTTTATACAAAGAAATAAAGTAAAGAATTAAATATTGTTTCTAAATTTTCACTATTATTCACAGTTTATAAATTATATTATAAATATGTAGAATAATTAATTTAATGTTTTGAATGTATACTTAATATTATTCAATTTCAAACATTATAATATATATATATATATATACCATCATCAATAAGCACTTTTATTCCATCTTTCTACACAATTTTTTTTTATTTCAAATTACTTTTCTTCATAGTTCAAAGCATTTCACAATTACATTCTACTACACTTAAGGCCACATACTAAGCTCTATCTATACAATTTTTAAATTAACAAAAAAACCATTAGCATACCCATTGCATACCAAGGTGTGATTGCTAGTTATAATAATAATAATTATATTTATACATTTGCATTGATTGTTTGCAAAATTAACCAATAGAAAAAAGAATAAATAATAATTAAAAAATCATTAAATGAGAAGAATACTTTTCAGATTATAGAATTGTTGCTAAATTTTTCAAATTGTCATTGCCAATTGACAAACCATTCAAAACAAATTGCATATAACCACGTTAATATCCTACCTATCACCTAAAAAATAATGTGTAAGAGATATTTTACGTTAATATCCTACCTATCACCTAAAAAATAATGTGTAAGGGATGCTACGTACCAAATCATAGATTGAGATGAGCTCTTATGGAGGAATGCGGTAGAATTCCCAGATTCGAATTTGCAACTATCTTTCTAGAAAAAGGGACATGGAAACCCCCCCTAAAATTTCTCGTCTTCAAGCAATGCAAATTTGGATGCTCTAAGATTTTTAGTCCTTTCTAGGTAGCATCTTCAATTGGAAAGTCCTTCCAATAGACAAGATACTCAGTTATATTCTTGTTCCTTATATTTTTGACCTTGGTATCAATCACAAATTTTGGAGTAAGGATGAATTTCCATTCATCATCAAGGGGTGGTAACTCAGTAGCAGGAGATATATTCAATCCCAAAACCTTCTTTAGACATGAAACATAGAAAACATTGTGGAGTTTACTATCTACTGGAAGTTCTCCCTCATAAGCAACTTCTCTAGTTCTCTAGATTATCTTGTATGGTCTATAGAACTTAGGCTTGAGCTTCTCTACTCATCCTTTCTTGATGGAAGTTTGTCTATATGGCTGCAATATGATAAACCATATCTCCTACCTCAAATTATCTTTGTATATGTTTTCTATCTGCATACATCTTTTGCTTATTCTGCGAAACTTGTAGATGATCCTTGAGAGTTCTCAAGATGTCTTGAATTTGATTAACCAAGTCACTTGCCACAAGAAATATACTGTTTGTGAGGACTAATTCTGCAAAGGTTAATGCATCATATCCATAGAGGGCTCTGAATAGGGACATTTCAATGGACATGTGATGAGTTGTGTTGTAGCAATATTCTCCCAAATGCAACCATTTGATCTAGGTCATCTATTGACTAGTGACATAGTTCCTCAAGTATCCTTCTAACAACTTGTTTACAATTTTAGTTTTCCCATCAATTTTTGGATGATAACTTGTGCTATGGGTGGGTTTGGTGCCTAGCAGATGGAACAAATATTTCCAAAAAGTGTTGAGGAAATGACTATCTCTGTCACTGACTATATTCTTAGGTAATCCATGCAACCAAAGAACTTCCTTGAAGAATAGTTCTGCAACTTGTGGAGCTTCATAGTCGTTGGATATGGCAAAGAAATGAGTATACTTTGTCAATTTTTCCACTACAACATAGATGCAGTCCTTGCATTGTGCTTTGGGTAATCCAATGACGAAATCCATGGAGACACTTTCCAATTTATTCTCTGGAATGCAAAGAGGCTATAGTAATCCAACCAAAAACTCTTGTTCCCCTTTGTTCTGTTCGCATGTGATGCATTCCTAGATGTGTGAGAGAACATCCTCCTTAAGGCCCTTCCAATCAAACCTTTCCTTAATATTTTGGTAAGTTTTATAGAATTTGTGATGCCTTGCTGTCGATGCATTATGATAAGCTTCCAATATATTTTTCCTTTACCTTAGATCCCAAAACTAGGAACACCCTATTTTTGAATAGTATCAGGCCTTCCTCAATCACATACTGGTCATCCTTATCTACTCCCTCCTAGACACCGGTAGCAAAAGGATCCATAGCATACTCCATGATGGAGTCCTTCCAATTAGTTGATGTGACAAACATATGACACATTGTAGGTCTCCTAGAGAGTGCATCTGCCATAATATTCTTCTTCCCCTTGATATATTTAATATAAAAACCATATGCCTATAGTTTTCTAACCCATTTTTGCTATCTATCATTCAAATTATATTGGCTCAGGAAGAATTTCAGGTTGTTATGGTCTGTCTTGACCACAAATCTTTTGCATACTAGGTATTGTCAGAATTTCTCCAAGGCATGCATTATAGCTAGCATTTCCTTATCATATATGGGGTATCCTTTTTCATGATATCTCAACTTCCTACTTTCAAATGATATGGGGCATCCCTTCTGAGAGAAGACAACTTCAATTCCTTCACCGGAAGCATCACATTGTAGAACAAAAGGAAGTGAAAAATTAGGAATTGCAAGAATAGTGTTGGCATTTCAATTAGCACCTTTTTGAGTGCTTATTGGAAACAAAAAACTATGCACAGATAAAATACTCTTCAGATTAGGAGGGGAAGCTCCCTCTTTTTCTGATTGTTGTGTAAAAAGAAATGTAAACTAAGTTCCTATCTTTTTAACTCAGTTGAGAGCACAAGGTTTATAAAGCTCATTGTGTTGCAGCTAAGGTTTTATCTGGTTTTGTAATCTCAAATACAACTAGGCCTACTTTATAACATTCCTATCTCCTCAAGTAAATTCAAAGCAAGAGGATTTAGGAGTAACTGGGAGTGATCTAGGTAACTTAGACAAACTAGCTCTTAGAACGCATCCAAAGGCTCAATGCTCTTTCAAATGTATGATAAAATAGAGTTTATGTAAGTAAAACATAAAAAAATGAACTAGATCTCATGATTCCCTCGAGGGACCAGTTCTCCTTTTGAGGTGTAGGCTGAAACAAAGACCATAAAAATGGAAGACATCAAATGATAAACTTAATCCCAAAATTCCTTTGAGGGCTCATTGCTCCTTTTGAGGTATAGATAGAAACAAAGATTATAAGAACAAAAAATATGAAAGATCTTGAGAATTTTGGATCAAAGGCTCATTGCTCTCTTGATTTATTACCTCAAAGTCAATCAATGGTTACATGTTGGGATAAAAAATTGTATGAAAGAAGACAATCACACAACATGCAATCAACTAATTTACACTTGAACAAAGATTGAACACAAGTACATGAACAACAAGAATGCAAGCCAACAACTCAACGTTTTATTATCACAAGTATAGTTCAAGAACATATACTAAGTAACAATGAAGCAAGCTTAAAGGCTTAGCATTTTGTTACAAGAAGTACGGTTAAAATACAATGATCAAGGTTGCTCTTATTTATAGACACTCAAAGGAGTAAGGAACCCTAAAATCTCCTTGAGTTAACATTCGGTTCTTGCCAATCAACAAGATTTATTCCTATGTCTAAACAAATGTAACTAATAGTTAATTGGAAAGACTACTTCATTTAACTGATTCTAAAACTAAATTGAACTCCACTGTACAAAGGTGTCCAAAAATACACATGCATGAAAGGTGGGACAACGAGTTAACTTGGAAAAACTATTTTAAATGTTATCTTTGGAAAAGGTGGGACATCCTAACTGGTAGCTCATTGGTTGCCATCTTGAGCAATCATCTCCTCCAAGAAGTTGTTAACTGCCTCATCATCTAGAGATCATCACATGCCTCAACTGTCAGTTTACTGCTTGTAAACAACTTGAGAAATCCTAGAAATATCAACACACTTCAACTGGCAGTTCACTAATTGGTAGCTTTTGCGGCTCTATAACTGGAGTGATGATCTCTGTTTCTTTTGTAGCTTTATGCTTCTGATGCTTTTCTTGATTTTTCTCAATGGAAGAGTGCTGTATAATGAAACCACAAAGTTTGACTATGAACACTCTAGTTGTGAGAAATGCTCATGAACTCGCTGCACAACCAGAGTTCCAACGATATTCAACCCTCTAAACTGGCTTCAAAAGGCTATCAGATATATGAGGTATGAAACCATATGGAATTCGTGAACTTTGAGTGTCTACACCTATCAATTTTCCCAAATCAACCACTGGATTCACTTGATGAAAATCGGTGTCGAGTGTTCTCACAAAATTATGAAGCAAGACCAATTTGGTCTTGAACTAAACTTGAGAGAACTGTATTTTGAAAATCTGGAAGAACGACTAGGAACACAACACTATTTGAACAACTTATTTTGTAGTGTCTAAAAATAGCTTCACCGAGGGGCAATTTTATGAAAATTTCTGAGACATGGGTTTTGTTGAGAATATCTTTTTGAACAAACCCAGAACGTCAGATTTTCGAAAAAGTGACTTTTCCTTGGACATGCAATAACTCCTTAGAGGAAGAAGCTACAAAAGTTGTAGAAGCTATTTTTTTTTGGAAAATTCTGGTACAAGGGTTTTGTAGGCACCTATGAGCTGATCAAACCCAGTTTGTCAGTTTCTAAAAAAGGTAAATTTTTGTAGAAACCCTAAAAAATGGGGGCAATGGGGCAATTTTTTAGAAAATTCTAGCACATGGGTTTTGTGGCCAATTTAGTGTTGAATGAACCCAGAAGGTTAGATCTATGAAAAAATGGAGTTTTCTTGAGCATGCAAGAAAACCTAAGACATAACTAGAAGAAATTGTGGGAAAATTTTTCAATCTTCAAAAAGATCAAAAAATAAGTGAACCCCAAAATGCTTGAAGCTAAAGATTTTGAATTATTGCCTCTGAAAAATGATTCCTAGAGATATGAAATTTGGAAAAACATCCTTCTATGGAACCTGTTCTCAAAAATACAAAGAACATTGAAAACCTCCTTCGTTTGATCCTTCAAATGCTGTAGAGAAGAAAGCTTCTGTGTTTGGCATTTGAAGTCAACCTACAAAAATAATGTGAAAGGAAGCCTAGATGCTTAATAAATATCATTTGGAGGTGGAAGCATTAGATAGGGCATCCAAAACCTTGATTAAGGAGTCAACTTGCATGATTGACTGTTAATTGGAAGTTTTCCCCAAAATTTGGGATGCCTAGACATGAGAAAGTCTTTAAAAATCGTAACTCAAGTCAACTTGGGCCCACTTTGACTTTTAGGCGTCCAAGTCTTGGGAGTTAGAATTTTTTTGAAGATTTTCATCTTTTTCTGTGATGAACTTCCTCTATTTGATCCTGAATTTTGGTTGCCTGATTGACCCTATGGTTTGGCTAACAAATTCACTGTGGAGTTAGATCAACTATGAAGAGATCTTACTGGAGGTTGCAAACCCTGAAAATGACTTCTATTGGCTTGAATTCTTGGGACCCTTTTTGAGATTAGGTGCTTTTTCTTGCCAGTGTTAGCCAAATTTTTAAATGATTTTTAATTTCTTCAATTTTGACCTCTCGTGCTTTAATTTGTAGCTACTGGTGATTGATGATTCTCGTGCACTAGATGTTGAGTCCATTGCGAAGATAGAAGAATCCTGGAAAGGATGACTAATTATGCAAGCTCTAAAAATTGATTCAAGGGGTTCAAATTGCTAGGTTCCCCTGGCCTGCAGGGGCGCTTTTGTGCTTCTAAGACACAATTTTCACTTTGCAACCCTTGACGAAATGCTGCAGTTTGGTCCTCATTTCCACGAGTTTGACTACACTGATATATCTACTAACGAACTCATCGCAAAGATTGATCAACTCTGAGGAGGTCTCCTTGGAATTTGTAAAGCACAAAATCTGCATCTGGTGCTCCAAAAAGTTGGGCGCCTTTTACTAGAAGGGTACATTTTCCTGTATACTTAAGCCAAATTTTCATGTTTTTCAACTTTCCTTCACTTTCAATGTTTCACGCTTGATCTTCATTTATGAGCATTTGACAGGTCTCGTGAGCTGGCAGCTGGATTCATCGTGAAGTGGAAGGATTGAGCAAATGTCAAGAAGACAACGCTAAAAACCACATTTGGCTCAAAATTGGGTACCGGTCAAATTGCACCCGAATTGAACGATTAAATTCAGCAATCTGTTGAAACATGGGAACTATTTTCAGGCTGTGGGTAATCCTATGGCGAAAATAGAACCTCCGGATTCTAGGCCGGCTTCCTATATGATGATCAATTAGGTACTTGAATGATTTTCTGAGGAAAGGGTAAAAGGGACTAAACTGAATGCATGAACTCAAATTAAAACCTCGGTGATGCACCTAAATGATGGTATTGCATGCAACCTGTTTCACAATTACACTTCAATAATCCTATTCGCACAACTAAATCTGAACAGTTT
Source organism: Sequoia sempervirens (assembly GCA_007258455.2). Taxonomy (NCBI): domain Eukaryota; kingdom Viridiplantae; phylum Streptophyta; class Pinopsida; order Cupressales; family Cupressaceae; genus Sequoia; species Sequoia sempervirens. The sequence goes on from VDFB02000015.1 coordinate 138,522,763, forward strand.
AACCACATAAATAATTTATATGAAGGCTTGACTGTATTACTATCTTCGAAGGAAAAGAATGTTTTCACAACTAAAATAGTAAAGTAAGCCAAATGCACAACATACAACCTATGGAATCAAACTTGATTGTATACCAGCACATATGAAATGAGATGGGAAAATAAAGGTTTCTGAGATTAAACACAATAAATTCCTTATCAAATTCACATAGCATGACACCTGAGATTCTGAAGGCAAACACTTTAGTGTACTGAAAGGTAAAAGGAAAGCTCTGCAAATTAATGAATCTTGATTAACCTGTAATAACCTGCTACTGTATTAATCTGTAAAATGCTGAGTTACAAGATAGTCTTCTTTGCTGAAGGCAAAGGTAGAAAACAAGAACTAGATTGAAAAACAGTTAAGTTTTTCAATATATACAAAAAAGGCACTTCAAAGTGCATGAATAGTAACTGAAAGTCATTAGAAAGTGAAAAGATGATAATTACAATATGAAATCCGAGCACAAGTGAAAATCCCTGAAAAAGTGGCTCAAACTCATGCAAAAATGAGTGAACACCAACTCAAACTGGCGACCATAAAGCGTGTAACTAATCTACAACTCGAACTGGACTGAAAATCCCTGAAAAAGTGGCTAAAGCATGTGAAAATCACCTCATTTGTATCAATTCGCCCATGCACATCCTTCTCATTAAGTCTTCAGTTAAAACTAATGTAGAACTGGAGTAATACATATCTTAGCTTTACATAACGTTCTTATTTGCATTTAGATGATAAATTAATTAAATGATTTATTTCATCATTCAATTAATTTATTTACATTATTTATGCAAATAAAAACAAAGAATAATAAAGCTAATTTATTTCATTTCATATTATGATCTTCAAACAATAATTATAACTCAGCTTCAAAAACATTTATTTATTTGCATTTTAAAATACTAAATTAATTAAATGATTTAAAGAATATCATTTAATTAATTAGTTTACAAGATTTAATGCTAATGCAAATAAAAAAATAAGAACAAGGCCGACCACTTAACCATGGAGAATAAAAGACAATGATTATTGAAAATCATTTGCAAAAGTATCAAAATGAATTTAGGGCGAATGAATAAGGCAAAACATGAACCCTAAAATCACTATGTCTTTTGACTTTTGAGAAGCTTCTGGAGGAAGTCTGCAGCGAGGAGAGGGTTTGAAGCTGGAAATTGATCATTTCCTATCATTTTTAGCCATGAAGAATTTCAAATCTGATCATTTCTGGGTGAAATAAGAGCAAAATGACATTTTTCAAAAATGTAGAGGCACTTTGGGACACGATTTTTTAGTTCTAAATGAGATTCTTTCATTTATCTGAGATTTTGCTTCGAATCTGGGCACGAATCTTCATTATTCTGGCCGCCATTATCATTTGAAGTTTCAAACTTGTCAAGAGCTCTTCAAATTCGAATATTATGAAGATTTTATGAGGTATTTAGAGACAAAAGTCTGGTTTTTTGCTTTTGACGAATTTATGAAAGTCTTTTATATTTCTTGAAGCTGCTATAGTATTTTTTAGAGATTTAAAACAAACTTGCCTGAAAGAAAAATGAATCTGGTCTTTTTCTCTTTGAATCTGCAAAAGACTTCACTTTGCAAGCCCGCCATGAGGATTTTCTGAAGCATTTTCTGGAAACAAAGAAAAGAACTTGCTTAAAAAGTTTGAATCTGTGTCCTTCTCTCTTTGAATCTGTAAAAGACTTCACTTTGCAGCTGCACCATGGACATTTTCTTTCTAATTTTCTGCAAAAGACTTCACTTTGCAGCTCACAACAGATAAAATACTCCATTTTATCATGAAAATACAGCCACATTTTTCAAATCTGGGCATTCTCCTCTCATAGAAATCTGATTCTGTTCATAAATAGCAAGCTTTTAAACTCAAGATGAAATTCTTCAATTTTTTGGAAATACAACCATGTTTCTCTAAATCTGGGTATTTTATAAATTTCATAGATCTGATTTTCCGTTTTAAAAGCAAGCTTTTAAATTCAAAATTGCATTTTATGTGTTTCTGTTGGCTTTAGAAATCTGAAACTTCATCATATGATCTTTGGAGAACATGAAATCTTGATTCACTGTCCTGTGACACCTTTGAATATTTCTGATAAAATATTTATGATTTTTATCAAAGTGTTGTTTATAAATGATAATTGCTTAAATCTGGACCTTTCATTACTACTTTGCATCCACCTAATCATATTCTGAGTTGATGAATCATGAAATTTTTTTGTTTTCTTCTGTCTCACTCATTCAATGATGCTTTTCCAGTCCTTGAGGACTATCATAACTTTTTGTAACCATATACTTATCACCATAAAATACTGAAGCAACAATCTTTGTCATTTAACTAGCTCTGTATCAGCAATACTAAATGGCTGATCACTTATAAAATGCTGCTCTTTTATTGAATACAAATCTGTTTCTTATATATGACTGTGAAACTTTGATGATTGCTTGCAATGCAAAATATAATATGGAAATGCTACCCTCACTAAGATGCTGAAGTTAAACTACATACAATACTGTCCTCATGAGACACCTTTAAAATCTTCTGTAATTAATATGAGGGCTGAAAACATACAAGACTGTAAATTTTGATTCTCCATGTATTATTTGAGCTGTCTTGCTGCTATGTTGAGCCTTCCATAGATTGACATATGATTTTTTTTTTGAAAAATATGAAAAAAATTTAAAGCACAAATACTCTGTTGTATTCAATTTAAAGAGGCTCCAAACTTCATTTAGATGTAAAATAAAAATGTGAAGTAGAGCTGAACAGAATACAATGAAAATGATAAGTTCTCACACTGTTTGATCCTTTCTTGATATGAAGAGCAAAGTTATGCAGTATGCGCAAGCTGCTTTTCCTAAATCTGTTCGAGATAAAGCTGCTTATTTGACTATTTCTTAATTTCAATAGCTCTTTTGATGACTGTTTTGACAATGTTAAAGAACTCTCGTATGTAACTTGAGAGTGTAACCTTTCGATATGCCGGGCTCAACCCTTGTGGGAGCCCGTTTTACTCCACATATCTGATGAAATGAACTCGAATATGATAAACCTGTTCCTGCACATTGAAACAAACATGTTAGCAAAATAAAAGAAGCTGAAAGCTTCCATTGATTTACATTCCCTCTTCTCTGATTTTTTGCAATTATCTGATGGATGCCAGATCGATTGTATCTTATATTCCTGTCAGTAGCATAGGCATATGATAGGATTTGATCCGTTATTGCTTAGAGACCATCTCTAACACCATTTTAATCTTTCCTGCAGATGCTTTTGGAGCTGGAAACCAGAGCTGAAGCTGGAAACAGAGCTAAAACTGACGTCACAACTGAACCTCAATCGTCAACAATTCGTCATTCCAAGCAATGACGGATCATCTTTTACCCTATGCTTCCGTTATTTTCAGTTGTATAGCATACCATTGTTTAAGCATTCCTTACTTGATTGTAAAAATCCAAAAGTTACTTCCACGGCTTGTGTGGAATTCAACATTTTTACAAAATGAATAAAAGCATCACTATGCAAATTTTCTCAATTTTCTGTTTTAAATGTTTGCACAATAAAACTATGATTCATATGTAAGATGATCTCAATGATGATCAATGATCACTTAATCAGCAAAACATGAAAATTTTTTACCTATAAATGATGAATTTCATCAAGCTCTACCTGTTTGAGCTCGGAGTGGAAAATAGGTAACACCTTTGGCTTGCAGTGCATTTTTCTCTTATGAACTTCATTTTATCCTTCGTTTTATGTGTCTACTTGATCAACAACCACTTGAGTTTGATAGGTCCTTTGATTTCTTGAATGGATTTGTTGCAAAGTTGGGCTAAATCCGTAAAGATCATCTAGAGATGGCTAACCCAAATTCTGAATTATGAGTAGTTTCTTTTCTGGGAGCCCTTGGCCTATAGGGGTCCATTTTCCTTGATAAACTACCATTTTCTGATGTTTCTCATTTTTAGCATCTTTCGCTTGATCCTCATTCGCCAGTGTCTGATGAACCTGTTGAACTAGCTTGGAGATCCATTGGAAATCTTGTAGAATTCTGAAGAGGATGATAGGTTTTACAAATCTTAACAACTGTATTTGATCCCTTGAATTCATGGGTGCCCTTGGCTAGCAGGGGTGGATTTTGGCAGCCATTTTTGATGATTTTCATCCTTCTTGAGCTTTGCGTTCACCATGTAGTCGATTGCATTGACAGTGATCACCATTCGCCGATTGCGCTTGTTGTCCACGTGCATCACCAACATTAGATGTTCACATGTTTATCGACTGCATCATCATCTTTGCTGATGTGTTGAATACATCCACCATTGCATGTGCGTGATTTGTGAAGCTTCCAACATTCTAGATAGTTTATTTTTTGAAATTTTCAACTGTTTGAAATTCCCCTCCACCGTTGAGCATCTTTCGAGCATCTTTCTCCATAGATTCTTCTGTGCAGTGTTTGAAGCTTAGATCTTGATACCTAGTACTGGCCATCTGCCATTGTTGACCTTAGAGGTCCTAGCTTTTCTCCTAAAAAAGTGAAATAGACCCACCAGAGTAAAACTGACTTTTTCATGATTCTAACTAGACTAGTGTGATTGTGACAAAGAATAAACCAATCAAAATTATTTTGAGGCATTTCTGGAAATATTCTATTTTTAGGGTTTTTCCTAAAAATAGGTGCCTTAAACCCTAATTTTCAAAATTTTCCAGTATCCTCTTGACAGTAAACCCACAAAAAGCCCATGCTTCGTTTGACCTAAAATTGAATTTTGATGAAAATTTTACAAGATTTAGACCATTTTTACCAAAATGCCTTATTGAAGCAATTTTTATTTTTATTTTGGGTAGAACAAACTGGACAAGAGCTCATTACCTCTTTTAGCTTCTCAAAGGTCCTTTGTGCTTTGGTTATCCATTAAAAGGCTCTTGCTTTAGTTAGATTGGTGGGAGGTGTTGTAGACTGAGAGAATCCTCTGAAAAACTTGTAATAATAGCTACAAATTCTGAAGAATCCTCTTAGTTGAGATAGATTCGTGGGAGGAGGCTAATCTAAGATAGCTTGGATCTTTTGTTGATCAACTTGAACTCCTTTAGCACTTATGACATGTCCCAAATATAATATCTCTATTTCCCCAAACTCGCATTTGGACATCTTTGCAAAGAGAGATTGTTGTTCTAGGATTCCCAAGACTATATCTAAGTGCTTCAAATGTTCTTCCCATTTTTTTCTGTAAATTAGAATATCATCAAAGAAAAACAAAACAAATTTCATTAGATGCTTACCAAAAACATGATTTGTTCATGATTGGAAAGTTTCTAGAGTATTGGTGAGACCAAAGGTCATAACCAGGAACTCAAAATGCCCATAATGACATCATAAAGCAGTCTTCTAAACATCTTCTTCCCTCATTCAAATCTAGTGGTATCTGAACCTTAGATCAATCTTTGAGCAATATACCACACCATGTAGTTCATCAATTAGCTCATCTAGCCATAGTATGGGCATACCAGTTCCTAATGGTCTTCTTGTTCAATGCCTGGTAGTCTATGCACATCCATAGAGTGCCATCTTTCTTCTTCACCAACACCACAAAAGATGTGAAAGGACTAGAGCTTGGTTTGATGTAGCCTGTATCTAGAAACCCCTTTATTTCTTTCTCTATCTCTTCCTTATACATCTAGGGGTGGCAATAAGGGGTGGTCATAACCATATTTGATCTTGATTCAAGCTCTATGATATGATGGAAACCTCTATTTAGTGGTAGTTCGAAAGGCATGTCACTAAAAGCCAAACTATGCTTATCCAACATCTTTTGTATATCAATATGAACTTGACCCTTCCTACCTTCTAAAGAATCCTTTAAAATCACCAAACAACTAGGAGACTAGGCAACTTGGTTCTTTTAGAAGATCCTTTCCATTCTCTTAGTTGATACTACTTGTGGACCACCATTTGCCATTCCCTTTAGGACCACATCGTTCCCATTGGATTTGAACTTGGGCTCCAATGTTTAGTAGTTTGTACTATACTCACCCAATGAATGTAGCCACTACAAACTCAAAATCACATCAATTTCACCCAAAACAATAACATATAAATCATCATAAACATTATGATCTCCAAATGTTGTGTAGCTTTTGTAATTTCTCCTTGTAGGGTAAGTTATACCCATCCACCACAGTGATAGTGAAACCTTCAAAATTCTTTGCATCCAACCTTCTTCTCACAAGTCCTTCATCAATGAAGTCATGAGTAGCTCCTCCGTCAATTACGACACTTATTCTTTGTCCCACAAGGACTCCCCAAACCTTGAAAGAATGGTATCTATGTGCACTGGATAAAGATGCTAGAGTGCCACCATTGCCCTTCCGGATCATAAAACTCTTCATACTCATCTGATTTTGATTCTTTTTCAAAGATGATTTCTATATAGTGGACTTGTCCTTTTCCAAGACACCCGTGTCCTGGAACCAATGGTTCTTTACAAGAGAATTTTTTTCTTCCTTCTAAGCTCATTCTTGGTCTCATCATCATTCTTCTTAGGTGCGGCAGGGGGAGCCGATTTTTGAGTAGTCCAAGGTTTATTTTGGAAATTCCCCTTTGGATTATTCCATATTGAAGGTTTTTTATTTATGCTAAGGAACATAATTCTCCAGATCAAAATATTTCCTGATAGGCTCTTGAAGTGTTGAGGGGTGGAGTGCTTTCACTAAGCCCTTGAGTTGTTTTTCCAAGACTTCTATGAATAGGACTATGAGTCTCCTTTCTGAAATTTTAGTTACCATGACTGATAACTTTTAGAAATCTACAACATATTCTTCCACAATTCCTTTCTACTTGAGGTGAGCCAATTCTCTAAAATTTTCTTTTGGATCTCTTTTGTCAAACCTCTCAAAGTAGTATGCTACAAAATTCATCATAAGATTTGATCAATTTTTGGCCTTGACTGACCAGATCATGGTACCACCAATCACGAGTAATTCCTTCAAATGTAGGGTGGAAAATTTTATGGAATCTTCCTCAGACATTGGCTTGAGTTCTAACTATGTATCAAGTTTCTACAACCATGCCCGAGTAGTAATTTTCTCAGATCCATCAAAAGGGGAAATAAATAGCTTTCCCAATGAGTGCTCCAATTATTTTGGCTTGAGGGGTGATTGGTAAGTTCCCCTTTTATTCTTCTTCATCGCCATGAAATCTTTTAGAGACAAAATTCTTTGATTGGAGGGTCCAAAGATCTATATTTCTCATAAGCTCTTGAGATGTCATCTTGGAGGGTAGTTTCTTCCTTTGGTACCTCTTCCATTCTTTGAGTGAACTTGGGGTTAAGGGGAATATTACTAAAGTGCATTTCAGAACTTTGTGTAGCAATCACCTTCTCCTTCCCCTTTCCACTACTTGATTCACTAAAGGCACTAGCTCTATTAATGCTATCATTATCCTTCTTTGCATTAGTCTGCATCCACTGAAACATCTGGCCAAACATGTCGACAAGACGGTCTTTACCTTGTATCATTTCCTCAAATTTTGTTTTGGTTTCATCATCCCCCATCATTTCTTCTTGCTCTGCATTCTTTAGTTCTCTGCTCAAGAAACTGATCTCCCTTTCACTTCAAAACATTAAACATTAGGAAACCCTACAAGCTGGAAGAATCTTGCTTTGATACCACTGTAATTACCCTAACATGTATTTTAACAAAAATGATATATATATATATAGATTGTAATTCAATTCAACACATGAACACAAGAAGATGCTCCAATATATTGATTTATCAATTCCAACTCACTAATGATCCAAAATGATAAACAAGATTACCACATATCAACATGCAATATTATTGTCTTTCTTACAAAATCCTTTAAAGTGCAGATGCAATATTCGAATGAGAATCCCCTCAGGAACCAAAGGGGTTTTGTCCTTTGATCCTAGTGAACACTCAGTTTTTGTCCAATGAACACAAATCCTATGGGTTTTTGTCCACAGAAGGAATTAGAACACAAGTTTCCCAAAATACATAAAATGACATAATGATTCCATGCCTTACATGAATTGATTTCCCTATATTTATATGCTAACATTCCTCTTTTGAGGAACATGTTGGCCTTGAGCCCAATTGGCACCAAAGCCCATAATTTGAATTCCCAACATGTTACATTAGGTCGGCCTTAAGGCCAATGTAGATTCCTTTGGGATAGCGTACCTTCCTATAGACCCATCCACACACTTGCTCTACTCATTCCAGCTTCCTGAAACTTCGCGGTTACTTCCCGAGACTCCGTAATGTCTTTATGCTTGAAGCTTGTAGAGGTGGGTGCTAGTTGACTAGCACAATTGCCTTATGTTAGTGATATATTTTCACTTCCCAATCACCCTTTCTTGATTTTTGGATATGATGTGCAAGTGCCATCATAGGTGCTATGTTTTTAACCACACACTTGAACATGATCATGCGAAGGAATGTGGAGGGATTTCCAAAATCGACTTTATCTCGGCATAGTGATTCTGAATTGGTGATCTTCTGATGGCGATATATTTCTAGTAGATGATTCTTTTCCCATGAGCTCCAAATATGTTGTGGGGGCTTCATTATAGATGTTTCATCTTAAACTGCAAACTGAGATGAGCTCCTTTAGATGAATGTGGTAGAATTCCTAGATTCCACTCTGAAACTGTCTTTCCGAAAAAAAGACATGACACCCCCCTTGTGGGGTCCAAGGAAGATGACCCCCTCAGTAGGGGGTCTGAGGGCCGCACATGGTCTCAAATTTGACGCTAGATATTTTGTTGGCTTGTCTTTCCCTAGAAGAAAACCTTATTTTATGTGGGAATTATATTATGGTTGTGCATTATGGTGTATTTTGAGAGTTTGATAGTTTTTGTGTCACCTCTGGATCTTTGGTTGGGGATACTCTTGTGAGAAGCTTGCTCTGCAAGTATATATTAATATTTATGATTTATTAACAATATATTGGGTGAATTTTTGAGTTGTACCTTCACAAATTTCTATTCTTGATAATTTCACCTTATATTTGGTCCCCCCTTAAATTATTGGACCTAATTGAGTATTTAATTTCCTAAATTGTTAATTTTATGGCCTATTTTCAATGATAATTTTTGAGGAATTGCAAGTAGAAATCAATTGAATTTATCTAATATATTACCCTTGACACTAACTATCCTAGAAAATAGGTCCAGGACACTCATGCCCTAGGCATGAGTGTCCTATTTTCCCTCAAAATTGAAATATGTTAGCTGTGGAAATTTAATATTTGAATTTCAAGTGTCCAAATTTGACCATCGAGATTTAAGTTTTGAGAAATTGAATAAATTCCTATAAATAGCTAATTATTGCATCATTTCAAATCTATCTAGCAAGAACACAAATGCTATTGACAAAATTATGATCAAGACCATTCAAGAGAAAGTTAAGAGCAACATTTTAGAGCTTTATTGCAGCAATTCAAGTTCCTATCATCATGTACAATTCTATGTGAATTTATGTGTGTTTATGTTATCATTGTTTTGTGAAGGCTAACACTTTTGTAGGTATCCAAGAAATTCAAGCATTCAAGCAATCAAGAAAAGCAAGATCCAAGAACTTGAAGTGATGTGCATGAATTTAGTCCTTCAAGGAAGCCATTGAAGGATGATGAGTTGCAACACTTTGTGATTTCATCATTCCTTCCTTTCAATTATCCATTTATCATTGATATTGCCATTGTGGAAGCTTAAACGAGGTTTGATTGAGGAAATCCCCTAAATGGTCCAACATTTCTTCTCTTTGTGAATTTTTAGATCTTCGGTTTGGAGAAGATTGAAAGGATATTGAAGACAATTTATTCATTGTTGTATTCAAAACCCTACACCTTGTCAACCCATGAAAACTTAGTTACAAAAATATCCGACAATGTTCTGAAAGATTTGTAGGTAGGAATCCAAATATTAGATCCAACATTAGAGGACCTCAAAAATACATCCGAAGAAACATTACAAGGACACCCATGTGACCTAGGCATCTTTTTCATCCATTTTCTACCCCACATTTGAATCACAAGTGCTTAGTGTCCTGCTCTACTCATTTCTGCTGTTTGAATTTGTTTGTGATTTTTTATGTATTCTATATTTGCATCAAAACAAAAAATTTCACTATTACTCTAGTTAGACCATTACATTTCATCATTAGGACATTTCCAGATTTGGTTAAGGGCTGGTTGGCTCACCTATTAGGCTATAAGTTAATCACATACCTTATTCAAATCCATCAAACCCTCATTCCACCTTTGCATTTCCAATCCATTCAAATCTCCACATACATTACACACATAATTCCTCCAATACAAATATTTGGGAAAGGTGTCAAACCCTAAGGTGAAAACTCAAAGGTTTCCCTTTCTCTATGTTTCATTTTGGTGAACCTAACTTGTTAACATTATTAACCTTTTGAAATTTACCGTAATTCAACCTAGATCTAGGTTTTGCATACCATTTTTTTGCATTTCTCATTTAGGGCTTCATTATTGCATCATAAATTATTCATATTGCATTACAGGTCAAAATACAAAAAAAATTACACTCATATTGCATTATAAGTTAAAATAGGGTTGTCTCAATCATCTTAGATCAGATCTACATTCAAATTACATTCATTAGGTCTTTAAAATTTGAAATTATTCATTGCATTCAAAATTACATCTTCCATTTAGGCCAAAAAAGTGAAAATTTGCATAGTTTTGCTTCAAAACTGCATACAATCATCATTTTCAAGACTTTGCATCTTGAAATTAGTCAATCATTGCATCTTGCATTTGAAAATTGCATTCAAAATTTATCATTCATTGTTCACATATTTGCACAATTGCATTTTCCATTTCCAGTCATAAAATCAACAAAATCTGGAAAAATATGCACTTCCAAAACCATTTGTGCACAAAATTAGGAACCTTAAATAGTAACACAATCACACTTTGAATTTATCGACACCCTGTCTAGGAAACAAACGCCTTGGGTGCCTTTGTCTTGCATTTTGTGGTTGAAATTTGAATCAAATATTTTTTTTCTGTCTTCTCTATTGGATTCTACTGTCTAAATTCTGTTTCTGCATTTCAAAATTGTTATTTACTTTCAATATTGTTGCATGTTTGCATTGTTAAGTTCATCATCCTAAAATCAGAAAAGTCTGGAAAACAATTCATTGATAGACCTATTTGAACATAGATACGATATTCCTAAATAGTACCCTAAACAACCAAAATTTGAAGTTTCAGAAACCCTACTTAGGACATAGATGCCCTGGGTGCCTCTATCCTCCCTTTTGGAACCCAAATTTTTGTGACAGAACCCTCTCAAGACCCGGATCTGTCATCTATTTTCCAATCACCTATTGCATAACAGTCTGAACCTAACACAAGCATTATATCATCATGATGGATCAATTTTTTGGTAAGCTTTTGACCACTTTGAAATATTTGGTGGATGTTTCAAGTTATGTGTTTGGAAATGACCCTAATTTTGATAATGACAATCATGATACTTCATCTCCTATTACAAGTATTTTTGAGGTCCTAGGTCAAGATGAAGAGAGCATGCATGAATTCATACAAAATTCCTTACATAACCTTGAGAATAATGCAACCTTTTATCCCTCAATGCAATTGCCTAATACCCCATACCAACAAAATCCTACCATTCCACCACTTGAAACATTCACTTTGTTACATCCAAAAATTGAATCACAAGGCATACTTCAATCAACATGCGTGGAAGAACCTATTGATAACAACCATAAGGGATACACATCAACCAACCCTCCATCATATGAGCATAAAGTTACAAAGACACCCATTAAATTGGAATAGGCTTATGGAAAAGGCTTTAGGATTTTGAGAGAACAAGGATGTGGCATTAAGAATAAACATGAAGTCCATTCTCTCTTGGAACAAACACCATCAAAAGATACCAAATAACTAGGCTATGAAGATCCTCCACTTTTGCATCAATAATCTAGTTTATCAACCAAGAAACACAAAGTCCATGGTCCTCTTAAGAAGTTACCTTTCTTGTATCCTATAAATAAGACTGAAAGGGCCTTAGACACACTTCTCAAACTAGGAAAAATTACATTGCCATCGATTTGTGACCGAGAAGATAAGAAAGGAAAGAGTACAAATATGTCTTACTGTGCATATCATAGAACACTTGGACATATTACTGATGAATGCCATGCATTAAAGAAGAAATTAAGAGAATTTAATCATTATTGGGATCAAATTGAATGTATAATACGTTAACATTCATTTTCCTTGCTCCTTGCCATGTGGTAGTTGTAGTGTTACAACATGCTCACTGCCATCCATGAGGGTATAAACTAGGTTTTATGCAATCATCTTTCATTTTGTAAGGAGTAGCATATCAAAATTTTGGCTCACCTTTGTCCTTACACTTGGGGGGCAAGAGGTTAGGTAGCCTTGTTCTAGGTGCATTCCTTCTAATAGGGGATCCCTCTTTATCTCCTTAAAATGTTAGTGTAACAAGTACACTAACATTTTAAGAGGGGGGCATATAGTCTCCTGCTCATTTTTTGCATAGGAATGGTCCCCTCTTAGTGATAATGGCATACATATCCTAGGAAGTGTGACCTTTTTGATCAAAGTGTGACCTTGTTGATCAAAGTGTGACCTTATTGATTTATGTGAAGTGTCTCCTTTGTGATGATATTGGGCTTGATATCCCTCAAGAGAGTGACCTTTCTTGGCATTTGACATTCCTCTTCTAGTGGCAATGCCATGGCTAGTATTCCCTAAGGCGTGAATTTATTTTTCCATGACTTGTTCTCTCTTGGTGGTGATGTCATGAGCGATATCCCCTAAGGTGTGACCTTTTGTATATTAAGAAAAGACCCTTTGTTATTGTCTCTTATGGTGGTGTTGATACAACACCCCTTGAGTTTTTAATATTATCCTATTTCCATTTGTTGCACCCCTTAAGGTGAGTTTTGTTGCACCCCCTGAGGCGAGTTTTGTTACACCCCTTGAGGTGAGTTTTATGCACCCCTTGAGGTGAGTTTTAATGCACTCCTTGAGGTGAGTTTTGTTGCACCCCCTGAGGTGAGTTTTATGCACCCCCTAAGGTGAGTTTTTGCAAGATAATTCATGGATTTAACAAAATGGAGCTAGTTGGGTCTTGAACTTGAGCACCCCTTTTAACATGGCCGCTTTTCTTGTCAATGGAGCCATGTGTTTCATGAGTGATGTGGCATAAAATAGCTTTCTAGTCCTCATGTGAACTAATATTTATTCGATGTATGACGTTTGGTATTTGAGACAATTTAAGATTGAGGCCTCTTTTCCTTCCTAAATCAAATCTTTTAGTACTAACCTTGTGTTTTGTTGTCTTTTGTGTGTCTTCTTCATGTTTACATCGTGTTTATCTCCATTTTTTTTCATCTTTATGTTCCATCATGTCATGTTTTTTCATCATGTGTGCTTTGTGTTTTTTGACATTGTATGTTAGTGTATGTTGTCTTACTGCATAATCAAACATATGTGCATTTCTTTGTGCCTATGTTGGTTTTCCATGGGTTCTTGCGGGCTTGATCACCCCCTTGATCCTTAGTCATCCCATCTCTTCAAAATTTGGACAATTGGACCCCTCTTGGCATAAATTTTCTACTTTAGTGTGATTTTGAGCATAAGTTCATACTCTCATTAAAGTGGGGGATGAATGTACCATCATAAATTGTCATTCTTGACAATTTCACCTTATGTTTGGTCCCCCCTTAAATTATTAGATCTAATTGAGTATTTAATTACCTAAATTGAGAATCTATATTGCCCCCAACACTAACTGTCCTGGAAAATAGGTGCAAGACACTCATGCCCTGGGTGTGTGTGTCCTATTTTCCCTCTGAATTGAAATATGTCAATTGTGGAAATTTAATATTTGAATTTCAAGTGTCCGAAGTCTGCCATCAGGATTTAATTTTTGGGAAATTCAATAAATTCCTATAAATACCTAGTTATTGCATCATTTAAAATCCATCTAGCAAGAACAAGAAAAATATTGGAAAAATTATGATCAAAGAGCATTCAAGAGCAAGTCAAGAGCAACATTTTAGAGCTTCATTGTAGCAATTAAAGATCCTAACATCATGCCCAATTCTATGTGAGTTTGTGTGTGTTCATGTTATAATTATTTTGTGAAGGCTACCACTTTTATAGGTCTCCAAGAAATTTAAGAATTCAAGCAATCAAGCAAAGCAAGATCCAAGACCTTGAAGTGATGTGCGTGACTTCGGTCCTTCAAGGAAGCCATTGAAGGGTAGTGAGTTGTAGTATTTTGTGATTTCATCATTGCTTCCTTTCAATTATCCATTTATCATTGACACTGCCATTGTGAAAGTGGAAACACTTATACGGGGTTTGACTGAGGCAAGCCCCTAAACGACCTAACATTTCTTCTCTTTGTAATTTGGAGATCTCCAGTTTGGACAAGATTGAAAGGATATTGAAGACAATTTATTCATTGTTGCATTCAAAACCCTACACCTTGTCAACCCACAAAAACTTAGTTACATAAATATTTGACAATGTTTTGACAAAATTTTAGGTAGGAATCCAAAGCTCAAATACGACATTAGAGGACCCCGGAAAAAGATCTAGAAAATCATTACAACGACACTCATGCCCTGGGTGTCTATGTCCTCCATTTTTTTCCCCAAATTTGAATCACAAGTGCATAGTGTCCTGCTCTATTCATTTTTTCTATCCAAATTTGTCTATGAATTTTTGTGTCTTCTATATTTGCATCAAAAAAATAATTTGCACTATTACCCTAGTTAGATCATTGCATTTCATCATTCAAAAATTTCTACATTTGGTTAAGGGCTGGTTGACTCAGCTATCAAGATGTAAGTCAATCAAATACCTTATTCAAATCCATCAAACCCTCATTCCACGTTTGCATTTCCAATCCATTCACATCTCCACATACATTACACACATAATTCATCTAATACAAACATTTGGGAAAGGTGTCAAACCCTAAGGTGAAAACTCAAAGGTTTCCCTTTCCTTATGTTTCAGGAGTGTGGGTTTTTTCTCTCGAAATGGTTTTCCCTACGTAAATCATTGTGTTGTGGTATGCATGATATTTATGTTTTTTTGTTTAATTTTTTTAAATGTTGTAAAGATCTGATTTTTTTTTTGCATTATTCTCCTCTCAAGGTTAGTGAAGGAATTTTTTTTGCTACCTTAACTTACTTACATGTTTGACTTAAAAAAATCTTTCTTAGGTTTTCATAATATTCTTCCTACAAATTTTACATAGTTTTTCTTGTCAACATTTTTGACAAAAGAGAATTTATGTAGAATCTTGAGGTAAGTCACTCAACAACATTCCAAATGGAAAATTGATTTGAATAGTTAGCATATCGAATTTGATAAAAGCTAAAAAATCAGTAAAATACAATATAGGAATTGATAATATGTAGGGAGACAAACATATAGAATCAAACAAATGTCGTTGCTTTTAGTTTTAAAATTCTCCCTGATCTTGCAAATTATCACTAATATTTACTATCAAAAACCAAAAAATTAGACTTACATAACACTTTTGGAACACAATATCGACATATATCAAAGCATAAAGCAAGGAAGATTTTTTTAGATGTTATTTTTGCAATTTCCTTGGTAGGAATGTATGCAAAATGTAGAAGGATAAACAAACCACATGTGTTTTTTTGTAGAATTCCATCTTAAAGTGTTTGAATTGTGTGTTATTTCTTATTTTCTTGAAAATAAGTTTTCTAGACTAAGAAAATTCGTGCAAAGAAGTGAAAAAAATTCCAACTCAAAATATCTTCTTCAAAAGGACTATTATTCTCTAAAATTTGATAGACATAATCACTTTGTACAGTGAAACTTACAACCACAATCACCATTGAAACTTCACAATGACTTCTGACCCTAGCCTCTTCAATTATGTAAGGAAAATGAAACTCAAACATCCAATTCACATATTCTCCTATGCCCATAAATGTTGGACGAGTTCTATTCTAAGTCAAGTTGTGGCATATCTAATTTTTTTTGTGAGGACATCATATTAAAAAAATTAAAAAATCTATCTTGGCATATCTAAATCTCTAGATACACACATATTTTTTTTGATGAAAAGCACTAAATAGTTTTATAAAATTTTAATGAAGTACATTTGAATCAGTTCACAAATTTAATGAAGAGTCTTTCACCTTATTCTCACATAATGACATTGAAGATTCATTCTACATCAAATTATTTTTATATTAATTTTTATTGTAAACTTATTTAATGTTATTAAAGATATTAATTTTCTTTAATTACCACCTCACTTTCCACTCACAACTATTATCACACAATATATTGTACTCAATAGACAATGTATTAAAATAATAATAATAATTTTATTTATGCATTTGCATTGATTGTTTACAAAATTAACCAATGGAAAAAAAATAAAAAATTAAAAAATCATTAAATGAGAAGAATACTTTTCAGACTATAGAATTATTGCTATATTTTTAAAATTGTCATTGTGAATTGACAAATCATTCAAAAACAAATAGCATATAACCAATGTGTTAATATCTTACCTATCACCTAAAAAATAATGTCTAAGAGATCTTTTACATAAATTTATTTTAAACAAGTGCCACATAGTGATGAGTACTTGCATTTCTAGTTTTGTAATTAATTGTAATTGTAATCTTAAATATAATTATAGTTCTGATTCTAATAAATTTATTGTATTTTAATTAATTATAAAACTATATAATTATAATTATAATTTAATTTATTCTAAGAATACTTTTTAGACTATAGAATTGTTGCTATATTTTTATTTTAAAATTCTCATTGTCAATTGACAAATCAATCAAAACAAATACCATATAACCAATGTGTTAATATCTTACCTATCACCTAAAAAATAATGTCTAAGAGATCTTTTACATAAATTTATTTTAAACAAGTGCCACATAGTGATGAGTACTTGCATTTCTAGTTTTGTAATTAATTGTAATTGTAATCTTAAATATAATTATAGTTCTGATTCTAATAAATTTATTGTATTTTAATTAATTATAAAACTATATAATTATAATTATAATTTAATTTATTCTAAGAATACTTTTCAGACTATAGCATTGTTGCTATATTTTTATTTTAAAATTCTCATTGTCAATTGACAAATCAATCAAAACAAATAGTATATAACCAATGTGTTAATATCTTACCTATCACCTAAAAAATAATGTCTAAGAGATCTTTTACATAAATTTATTTTAAACAAGTGCCACATAGTGATGAGTTATACCTACTTGGAAAATGCCAAACATGTGGCATAACCTACTCAGAAAGAGACAAGATAGTGGTTATGTGAGGTGGCATAAAAGGCCAACAGAGGGTCTGAGACTCAACCGCCCAAGTGTGGGTGAGAGAGACACATGTAATAGATGGATTAAACCATGTGTCCTCACATAAACCATGTCTACTATAACCTAAGTATGCTTAATAATGTGTAAGAAAAATAAATATATAAAAAAACCTACACCAACGATGTTTAAAAAATATGGGTCTAGATGGAGGTATTGAGAAGTATAAAGCATGGTTGGTTGCGAAAGGCTACTCTCAGGTTGAGGGTGTTGATTACGATGAGATATTTTCTCCTGTTGTAAAAAGGTCATCCTTTAGATTTTCTCTTTTTATTGCTACTATTTATGATCTATAGGTTGAGAAAATGGATGTGAAAATTGCTTTCCTTCATGGTGATTTGGAGGAGGATATTTATATGACATAGCTAGAGCACTATATGGTGAAAGGTAAAAGTAATTTGGTCTATAAATTGAAGAAATATTTTTATGGCCTCAAACAAAGTCGTAAGATGTGGTACCAAAAATTTGATACATATGTTAATTTTTATATTTGAGTGTTCTCATTCAAATCATCGTGTTTATTATAAATCTGATGGTGATCATTTCCTATTTATTGCATTATATACATTGGTGATATGTTATTTACTGGTAAATGGTAAGGAATGATTTCATAACTAAAGTTTCAACTTATAGTTAAATTTGAAATGAAAGATCTTGGTGTAGCTAAACACATTCTTGGAATGGAAATTATAAGAGATAGAGTGAAAAGAAAGCTATGGCTTTCCCAAAGTAAGTACAACGATTTAATTTACAAAGGTTTAACATACATGATTGTAGTCTATTGTGTGTTCCTTTTACAATTGGAATGAAGTTATTTGTTTTAGATTTTCCAACATCCCCATCGGAGATGAAAGACATGAGTAGAGTGCCTTACTAGAGTGTAGTTGGAATTTTGATGTATGCTATGGTCTGCACTAGACCGAAGATTGCCCAAGCAATGGGAGTTCTTTCTAGATATATGTCTAATCTTGGTAGAATTCATTAGGATGTAGTTAAAAGTGTCTTTAGATATTTGCAGCGTATCTCAGAGTATTCCTTGTTACCATGATAATTTGATACTTGAGACTACTTTTCCCTTGGTATTCATGGTTATGTGGATTTAGACTAGGCGGGTGATGTTGACAACAAACAATCAACTATTGCTTATGTGTTTACTTTATTTGGTGGTGAATTCAGTTGGATGAGTAAGCGACATGATGTGGTTGCTTTGTCCACTATTGAAGCTGAGTATTTGGTGGCTACTCATGCTCAAGTAAAGAAGCCATTTAGCTTAAGAGATTGTGTTCAAATGTTGGAATAAAACAAGCTATAGTGACAATTTATTATGATAGTCAGAGTACAATCTACCTAAGTAAGAACCTAAAATTTCATGCTAGGACCAAGCACATTGATGTACAATATCATTTTGTGAAAAATATGGTCAAGGATGACAACATGAAGCTAGTTAAGGTAGATATTTTGATGAATGCTGCATATTTTTTAACTAAGCTTGTGAGCACGAATAAGTTCATATATGGTCAATTTAATATGATATTTAGAGTACAATATACCTAACTAAGAACTCGACATTTCGACCAAGCACATTGATCTACAATATCATTTTATCAAAGATATGGTCAAGGATGATAGCGTGAAACTAGTTAAGGTAGATATTTTGATGAATGTTGCATATTTTTTAACTATGTTTGGAGTCTATGGGCCTCTCAGCCCCTAACAATTAAATCATGGTATCAATCCTCCCATTACTATTGCAAGGTGTTCAATAAATGGGAGAATGTTAGGAAAAATAGTGTCACAACCTTGGAATTATAACAGGTTAATTTATTGAGTGCGGGTTTTGAGGAGGATGACCCCTCAACAGGGGGTCTAGGGGCCACACATCATTAGGTCTCAAATATGACATAAAATATTTTTTTGGCTTGTCTTTCCCTAGAAGGAAACCTTATTTTATGAGGGAATTATATTATGGTTGTACATTATGATGTATTTTGAGAGTTTGATAGTTTTTGTGTTGCCTCTGGATTTTTGGTTGGTGATACTCTTGTGAGAAGCTTGCTCTGCAAGTATATTGTAATATTTATGATTTATAATAATATATTGGAAAAATTTTGGAGTGTGGGGTTTTTCTCTTGAAAGGGTTTTCCCTACGTAAATCACCGTGTTGTGGTATGCATGATATTTATGTTTATTTTTGTTTAATTTTTTTAACTGTTGTAAAGATTTGAAAAAAGTTTTTCATTATCCTCCTCTCAAGATTAGTGAAAGAAGTTGTTTTGATACCTTAACTTCCTTACATGTTTGACTTAAAAAAAATATTTCCTATGGTTTTATAATATTTTTCGTACAAACTCTACATAGTTTTTCTTTTCAATATTGTTGACAAAAGAAAATTTGTGTAGAATCTTGAGGTAAGTCATTCACGAACATTCCAAATGAAAAATTGATTTGAATAGTTAGCATATCAAATTTGATAAAATCTAAAAGATCAGTAAAATACAATATAGGAATCCATAATATTGTAGAGGATATAAATGCTACACCCGAGTCTCTAGGACAAAGAAGAATCTAGAGGGAGAAAATGCTCCTCAAATACCTCAATGAACCAAGCTCAGGTGATGGGATAAAAAGATGAGAGTTCCATAAACAAAAAGAGTAGGTCATAGAGGTTCTCTAGACAAACTAATGAGCTTTTTTCCAAGGATGACAACGTGACACATAGACAACAGTGTGGCACGTTGGTGTTCAAGAGGCGCACTGGCATCTCGTATGAACTAAAAATTAAGAATGCCAAAAATAACAACAAAGTGCCTACTAACAATTCTGTCTGGTAAGAATTCTTAAAGTACAAAAGTAACAGAGAATAATATCTAACTAAAATAATGTAAACTAAATGAGATATAAATTAAAGAATGTAAATGATAAAATAAAGGGAGAGAAATAAATTTCTCACAATAGACCAAGCAATGAAGCCTCTAGCAAAGTAATATAGATCTAATACCTGCACACATAAGAACGAGAGAAAATGTTGGGGCTGTTTAGGGGCTTGCTTTAGTCAAACCCTTGTTTCGGTGTTTCCACCTCCATAGACAACCAAATAGACAGATAGATAGAATGATAAATAGAATAGATAGTAAAATGCATAGAAAAGGGATGTGATAAATCCCAAGATGCTCAAAGACATAAGGCAAGAAATAGATATCACATGCAAGTCTTGAGAAATCTAGAGAGAGAGAGAGAGAAGAGAGAGAGATAACAATGAGAGCCAAGAGAGTTGCAAAGAGTATTGTAAAAGCTTGAGACCGCTGTAGCAAGCTATAGAGAGCTACACGAGCTTGAGAAAAAGAGGAAGAGAAGAGAGAATGAGAGATTAAGAAAGAAAAAGACCAAGATAGATCTAGAGAGAAATAGGAATGAAAAGATAGACTTTAAAGAGAGAAAATGAGGGAATTTAGAAGGTTCTCGAGTTGTTACAAGGCACCCTAAGCCATTTCCAAGGTAGGCGATAAGTGGAAACATGCTAAAAAACAACCGTTTGAACATTGAAATGTCACGGGGTGATAGTGTGGCACGCGGACGTCCACACAACGTGCTAGTGTCTAGAAAAATCATGCTTAAAAGCGGCGGGAATGAGGAAAACCCAAGGTTCGACACAAAGTTGACACAAGAAGATAGTTATTGAAAAGGGGTCTTGAGCATCCTGAGAGGGAAAAAGGCTGATGCAACCTGGCTAATATGAGCCTACATAGATACTAAGGGAGTGGACACTGAAGTGGATGCAAAAATGTAGGTGAAATTGCAAGGGGTGCAATTTTACAACACAACAAATATGCAGGGAAACAAACATATGGACTCAAACAAATGTCATTACTTTTAGTTTAAAAATTCTCATTGATCTTGCAAATTATCACTAATATTTACTATCGAAAACCAAAAAACCACACTTACATAACACTTTTGGAACACAATATCAACATATATCAAAGCATAAAGCAAGGAAGATTTTTTTAAGATGTTATTGTTTCAATTTCCTTGGTAGGAATGTATGCAAAATGTAGAAGGATAGACAAACCACATGTATTTTTTTGTAGAATTCGATCTTAAAGTGTTTGAATTGTGTGTTATTTCTTATTTTCTTGAAAATAAGTTTTCTAGACTAAGAAAATTCATGCAAAGAAGTGAATTTTTTTTTGACTCAAAATACCTTCTTCGAAAGGAATATTATGCTCTAAAATTTGATAGACATAATCACTTTGTACAGTGAAACTTACAACCACAATCACCACTGAAACTTCACAATGACTTTTGACCCTAGCCTCTTCAATTATGCAAGGAAAATGAAAATCATATATCCACTTCACATATTCTCCTATGTCCATATATGTTTTGAGTTCTACTTATTCTAAGTCAAGTTGTGGCATATCTAAATTTTTCTGTGAGGACATCATATTAAAAAGAATTAAAAAATTATCTTGGCATATCTAAATCTCTAGATACACATTTTTTTTTATGAAAAGCACTAAATAGTTATATAAAATTTTAGTGGAGTACATTTGAATCAGTTCACAAATTTAATGAAAAGTCTTTCACCTTATTCTCACATAATGGGACTGAAGACTCATTCCACAATGAATTATTTTTATATTAATTTTTATTTCCAATTTATTTAATGCCATTAAATACATTAATTTATTTAATAATAATAATAATTTTATTTATGCATTTGTATTTATTGTTTGTAAAATGAATCAATGGAGAAAATAATAAATAATAATTAAAAAATCATTAAATGAGAAGAATACTTTTCAACTATAGAATTGTTGCTATATTATTATATCATAGTTTAGTTTAATATATTAAATTATAAAAACAATCATTAAGAATAAAAATATATTATTATTATATAAAAGATCTAAAATGTATTAAATTATATGTATATATATACTAAATAATTAAGAATTAAAATACAATATTATTATAAGCTTTAGTATATTTTTAAATTCTTGCAATGCCGAGCGTTGCCAAAGTTAGGGCTCCTGAAATTGGGCGAGAGTCTTTTGCTTTCTGAGCTTTCAAAATTTTACGAGACATAATGCAGACTGGGAGCGTTCCTTTACAACGGTGGTTGGTGGGCTGTCTACGAAGGTGCATAAAGGATGGAAGACCAGCGATACACTGCCGAACAGGCGTGCAGACGGTTGGGGTTCCAATGAAAACGAATGCGGGAAAAGCCACCTACAAAATAAGATCGACTCCTTGCTTGACCCGTGGCCTTCTTCTAGAAACAGTTTGGGGGCGGCGAAGCCCAAGGCGGGGATTAATGGATGCTCATACACATATGCCACATCACTTCCAAGGGTAAAACCTCTCAAATGCACTAGTTCCACTCCCACAGTAAATTTGGGGGGTGATGTTGCGCGTGAAATTGCAGAAAACGAAGATTTCTTTGCGAAAAGAGGCTTGATCGGGAGATTCAGAGGGCTATGGCCTAGCCTACTTGAGTTGCATAATTGGATAGTGAAAACATGGAGGCCCATTTTAGAAGGAAATCTTTAGATTTACCCTTGCGCTCGGGGACTCTTTGTGGTGGTTTTTGACAGAGTTCGAGATCACAACACAATTTTATACAATTATCAGTGGAGCTGTAAGGAACACTTGCTTATGCTGAAACCTTGGTATCCTGCATTTAACCCTGGATCTGAAATTTTTGCAACAGTTCTGATCTGGGTAAGACTTCAAAACCTTCCACTTTAGTTTTGGTTTGATTCTTGTTTTGAGGATTTGGGCAATTCGTTGGGGAAATTTCTTGCTATTAATAAGAGGTCATCAAACTACCTACACACAACCTATGCCTGAATCTTGGTGGAGATTGATATTTCTCATGATCTCCCAGCTGATATCCTTATCAAAACTGCCGGCGGGTGCTGGAACCAGATGTTAGATTATGAGGGGCTTCCTTTCTGCTCCCATAGATGCTTTAGTTCAGGTCACATGGCTATCCAGTGTGCCAAGAAGAAAATTGATGGGCAATCCACTTGGTAGAAAGAGGTCTCTCTCCACCACTACTCAGTAGAGAAAGAAGATACCACCTCTTGTGAGGATACTTCTACACAGACTTCCAATGAGAAAATAGGTGGGGACAAATGCCCAAAGGATTCACCTATTTCGAAAAAAGCAAGGGTGGGGGCAGATCCGACTCCATCAAAGAAAGAAAATGTAAAGCTCGCAAAGGATCATAGTCAGATTGGGGTTGCGGAAAATCAAACTGAAGTCTCTGAGTTAGTGCCCCTTGAAGGGGGAAACTTAAACACAAAACTTTCAGATGAGGGATTGACCGAAGGGACAGAAGAAGACCACTGGACTTTGGTGCAAAGAAAAAGAAAGAAAATTGATCTAACTCTCAACATGCAACTCTGTTCCCAAACAAAATGTGGAGTCAAAGCTAATGGATGTGTGTAATGACTACATGGAATCTCATCTTTGAGTTTTCCAATTTTGATGTTGTTCTCGGGGCATGGATTATGGGTGTCAATGCTCTTTGTTTTTTGCATTCACTTTGGGGATGAGGTCCCCTGCTTGTGGCCTCACTAGTTCTTCACTCTAACCAAAAGCATTAATACAATCTTCGTAAGCTTGATTGCGTTTTATGGATAAAATAAATAAATAATAGTATTATATTATAGCTTATTAGATAAATATATTTAAAATATATTAAATTATAAAAAAATCTAATATATCCAAATCATTAAAATTTAAGATATAATATATGAATGATTTTTATATATGCATTGATATAAAAAAAACATTTTATTTATAATATTATAAATATATATATTTTTGTAAAATATAAAAATCTAGCAAAAACTTAAAAATCTATAATGCGTAGATATCAGTTCATAACTAAAGTGATATTCATAATAAATATTTAAATTTATAAATCTTACATTTCTACTTAAAAATAAAAATATTTCTTTAATACAGAAAAATAACGATTTCTCATTTACTCTCAAAAAAATTAACCATACACTGTCAGAGTTAGAGATTACATTACATCAATCCAACAAACCAAAACAAACTGGATTAAATACCCTGCAAGAACATAATAAAATCCCTGACAGAATATAATAAAATCCCTGACAGAACATAAAAAAATCAGAATCTAAACTTTAATATAAGCTGTAGAGATCATAAACAAGTAAGCCTTAAGGAAGGCTCCATGTCAAACAGTACAGAATAGCGAGTATGCTACTGTTACCATAAAAGTTCAGCTGGGAGAGTTGGAGAGTTTGGTGTTTTCACCATCTGCCATGTCTCTTTGGTGAATTGTTGCGAGCAAACCATACTTCATGAAAAGCGTGAGGCCATATTTAGGAAGCACGGGATGCTTATCAACAATCTTGATCCGATAACGAATAAGAATGGAAGCTACAGCCCACTTCATCTGCCAGTAGGCAAATTCTCTGCCTGTGCAGCGCCGAGGTCCTCCATTGAACGCTAAGAACTTAAAATCCAATTCCCTCCCAAATCTACCGTTCTTCATCCACCTTTCCGGCTTGAATTCCAGGCAGTCCTCGCCCCAAACGGTCTTCAGCCTGCCGGACGCGTAAATGGAATACAAAACCTGCGCGCCCTTCTCCACTGGCGTGCCGTCGGGCAGAACATCAACTTCCTGAGAAGCCGTGAACTCATTGGGAACAGGTGGGTAGAGGCGGAGAGACTCCGTGAGTGCTGCGTGCAGGTAATCCATCTGCTTTAATTGTTCGAAGCTAAAAGAAAAGGGGTCCTGATCGTCCGAACTCTTCCCCTGCTTAACAATCTCTTGGAGCTCTGCTAAAATCTGAGCTTCAACAAGGGGATGCTTTGCTACGAGCCAGAAGAACCAAGTGAGCCCTGCCGTAACCGTATCCTTACCCGCTAAAATGAGGTTCACAAATAACTCATACTTTCTTTTGTCGGAGTAGAACCGCCCGTTTTCTCTCTCGTACCGAAAGAAAGCAGACGCGATCTCGGCGACTGGAGAGTCGTCCTGGGTAGGGCGCCATTTTTGAAAAACGAAGCCGTAGACAAAGTCTCTGGCCTTGAGAAGCCGGCGCTCAGATAAAACGTTAAAGAACCTCAAAATTTTCCAACAAAACGGGGGAGTGAGGAGGCGAATCATGAGCGATTCCGAGGCCTCTTCGAAGGCATCCAAGAAGGGAAAGTTGGGCAGGCCCGGCTTGAGGCAATCGAGTTCCACACCTGCGCCGAAGAGACAGACATTATAACATGCCAGCCGGTGGAACACGTCTTGCAGGTCGACAGGGACGGCATTGTCACAGGCGTCGCTGAAGACGGGAAGGAGTTTTTTCTGCATCACCACAGGCAGGGCAGTGGCCACTCGGTCACGGAATTCGGGCGAGGAGAGCGCCTTGCCCGCAGACACACTGAGACGTTTGAAAGCCTCCCCGTCTTGCACCAAAATTGAATCGCCAAACATGTCGCCAAACGTGTCTTTGAAACTCTCACCCCTGCCGAAATTGTGGTACCTTGTTTTCACCAGGTATTCTATATTTGCAGGGTCGGCCGTAAAAATGCGGCATTTCCAAGGG
This sequence comes from Sequoia sempervirens, assembly GCA_007258455.2. Taxonomy (NCBI): domain Eukaryota; kingdom Viridiplantae; phylum Streptophyta; class Pinopsida; order Cupressales; family Cupressaceae; genus Sequoia; species Sequoia sempervirens. The sequence continues at coordinate 138,548,872 of VDFB02000015.1, forward strand.
CCCGGAAGCCTGAATGTTCCGCCGTTCGCTATAACCAGGTGAGTGATCCAGTCGTAAAGGTGGGCCAGGTGAAACAGCAAGGAGGGAAGCACACCCACAATCGGCCACACCGTAGCCCCTCTGAATCTCGATCGCATCCGACACTGCAAAACCCAAACGAATATGACGCTTGTGATTCCCACACACCAGACTTGAAAAAATGTCCTCCCATTCCATATAATTTCCGCCAGAACTGCCATTTCTTTATCGTACCACAACTTCCTTCCTCGCACCACTTGCTAGAAATACATTTTACGTGTCTTTCAGTTCACAATGTTCAGATTCTTAAATCCGTCTGCCGTACGTGCCCGCCGTTCGGACCATTAAAAATATTACATCTACCATCGGGTGCTGAAATAATTTTGGACCATTAAAAATATTACATCTACCATCAGGTGCTGAAATAATTTTAAAACAAAAGCTAATGTACCTACTTTCACTTAAGTAGTAATTATTATTCGAATATTTGAATGATTCGTCAAAGAAATTCTTGTACATTTAATTCTTTTTTTGAATAGTTAAATGCTTCTTCAAATAAATTCTTGTACTGAAGTTTGAGAGGTATCTAATGGTTGGATGACATATTAAAAGGGTTAATCTTTTATATTGTAATGTGAACTTTTTTTTAGTATATCATGTGATGGTTGGGTTCATGATTGGATGAAGTTTTCTTGTGATGTTCATTCTTTAAGATGAATACAAGATACATCAAGAGGTTTAATGAATTTATGAGTGTTTGGTATGTGTAATGCATTTGATAATACATCTACCATTAGATGTTGAAATAAGTTAAAATAATAATCAATGTACTCACTTGCACCTAAGTAATTATTGTTATTTGAACATTTAAATGATCCTCCAACCAAATTTCTTATATGTGAAAAAGTTTCGAAGATAATGGTTGGGTCACATAGTAAAATGATTAATCTTCTAAATTTTAATGTTACCTTTTTGTATATTATGTGGTGGTTGGGTTCATGATTGGATGAAGTTATGTGGTTATGTTCATTCAATCCTTAAGATGGATACAAGATACATCAAGAGGTTTAATGAATTTATGAGTGTTTGGTATGTGTAATGCATTTGATAATACATCTACCATTAGATGTTTAAATAAGTTAAAATAATAGTCAATGTACTTGCTTGCACCTAAGTAATTATTATTATTTGAACATTTAAATGATCCTCCAACCAAGTTTCTTAAATGTGCAAAAGTTTTAGAGGTAATGTTTGGATCACATAGTAAAATGATTAATCTTCTAAATTTTAATGTTACCTTTTTTGTAAATTATGTGGTGGTTGGGTTCATGATTTGATGAAGTTATGTGGTGATGTTCATTCATTCCTTAAGATGTATACAAGATACATCAAATGAGTTTAAAGAGTGTAAGAGTACTTGGTATGTGTAATACATTAAATAATATAACATCTATCGTTAGATGCCGAAATAAGTTAAAATAAAAGTTAATGTACTTGCTTGCACTTGAGTAATTATTATTATTTGAACATTTAAATGATCCTCCAATCAAATTTCTTATCAAACAAAAGTTTGAGAGGTAATAGTGTGATGACATAGTAAACTGATTAATCTTCTAAATTGTAACATTAACATTCTTGTATATCATGTGGTGTTTACACTATTGGTTGGGTTCATGTTTGGATGAAGTTATGTGGTGATGTTCATTCATTCCTTAAGATGTATACAAGATACATCAATGAGTTTAAATAGTTCATGAGTTCTTGGTGTGTGTAATGCATTTAAAAAAGAGTATAATAATCTCTTTGCTAATATTTTTATTTAAAAAAAAATTGTAGATGGAAATCTTGTAGGCAATAAAAGAGCTAATGCGTTCAAACATAATAAACTTGATCAAAATCAAGCATACACCTCACTTTAAAGAAAATAAGAGTACCAAATACGATGTAAATGTACTATAAACACATAAATTTATACCTTTATGATGTTTGAGATAGCTCCAAGATGAATGGTTCCAGTGGTATGTATTAAGGTTGGTTACTCTTTGCTAGGAATTGCTAAATTGGGTAGCACATACTTGCTTGAGAATATTGTGTGATGTTATTTCAAGGAGTTTTCTTAAATAGGTCCCTCTATCCATGAGTATGGAGGGATATGATTTAATTGTGAGACCAAGGGTGAGGATTGACTTGCATGAATGTGAAAGATAGCTTGGTGACAAGTGGAAGGAGAGGATGAAGTTGAGAAAACAAAGAGTGGAGATAAAATTAAAATACATGGTCAAGGGATATGCAAACATGTGGAATTGTGAGAAGAGGGAAAATCAATGGAGAGGATTGAATCATAGAATGGAGGGTGGAGATTTATTTATTTTGCATGAAGGTGGGAAATTCACTCATGTGGAAGTGTGTGAGGAAAGAAAGTAGAGGAGAAGACATTTGAAAATAGATGGTCAAGATGATTTTAGATTTGAATGAATGATGAGGATCAAAAAGTAATTCTTTTTGGATTTTAGTAAAAATGAAATGATTTATTTATTTTTAAATTGAAGGAAATTAGATTAGATTTGTTTATTAAACAAATACATCTTATTTATTTAATTAGTTAGAATAAGGTTGGACTAGATAAATTAAATAAAAATGATTTTTTAATTTAACTAGCAGTGCAAATTAGTTGGAATAATTAACTAAATAAAATTTATTTAATTATTGATGATGAGAGATTAGTATAATTAACAAAATGAAAATCTAGAGCACGATTGGAGTTTCTACATTTCCTCTCTTTGAGATGATGTTGTGACCAAGAGAAGTGATAGAGTTTTAAATGATACAATTAGATGTTTAGTGAGATATAATTAGTGGTAGGATACTTTAGTATTTAAAATAATAAGGGTTAGGAAATGATGTTAAAAAGTGGGTTAGGGATGCTCCCTCAAGAGAGGTGTGTTGATAGGACCTAGGTGGTCTCTCAAAAGGAGAAATAGGTCCTAAGAGATGAAAAATGGATTGGGGGGATTGAATAGATAGAAGGAATAATGGAGATGGTTAGATGCACGAAGGTTGGGCTATATGGAGATAAATAAATTATTTTAGTAAACAAATGAGCTATGTGAATAGTCATGAAGAGGTGCATAGGGATATGATGTGAAAAGATGAGGATAGAAATAATGCTTGAGTGGCATGGCGTGTGAAGATTGTGTTGGAGTAGCAAATAATGAATGCAATATTCAGACTACCATGAAATAAATCAAGCACAATGTAAAATCCAAATAACTATCATAGAATGTGTAGAATACAATGATCAAGCCTTGCATATATAGGAAAGGATGAGAAGGTAGGAGTGAAACTCTGACTACCCCTCCATAAGTGGGAAACTTGTGGGCTCACTTGACAAGTGGGTGAGTAAGTGTCAATAGGTGTCTCAATTCATGAGGAAACATGTCTCAATTCCATGAAGTGAGAAAAAGAGAAAAAGAATCCTAAGTAAACTTAATCTAGGTGTGAATAGGCCAATCCTAGATAGGTGATTAGCTAACTAGGTAGATAAAGACACTATTTACACTAACACCCCCCCTTAAGTGTAACTTAGGGAGTAATGCATGCAATAAAGATGAGTCTCGACTACAAGGCCATGTTAGGTACTCAAGTAAAAAAAAGTCTCTCACAAATAGAGTAAAGGAGAAAACCTAGTGGGAAAAAAATCCTCTCCAAAAAAGAGAAATATATACAAAGGAAGGACTCAAAACCCACCAAGGACAACTTCCTTCACTCCAAGCAACTATCACAATGCAATATAGTGAGGCAATGGTAGAGATTTAGTGAAGATGTCTACAACCTGATCCTCAGTACACAAATACTCTAAGGATATAACACCATCTTGGATAAGTTGTCGAATGAAGTGCATATGAATCTCGATGTGGTTTTTCCATTGATGCTCAAATGGTTTGCAAGATATGTGAATGGTACTTTGGTTATCACATAAAATTATAGTAGGGTGATCAAGTGGAAGACAAAACTTTGTCATAAGTTATCGAAGCCATAGTACCTCTTGGCTAGCAAGAATTGCTCCTAGATACTCAACCTCAGTAGATGAAAATGAAATACCTGTTTGATTCTTGCAAGACCATGCTACTGGACCAAAATCAAGAGTAAAAACAAAACTAAAAGTGTACTTTCGAGAATCAACATCTCCTGCCCAATCTGAGTCAATGTAGCCTACTATTTGTGAAGCCCCTAGTGTGTATTGAATGCCAAAATGAGTGGGGATACTAATGTACCTCAAAATACACTCGGTGACCTTCCAATGAATCTCATGAGGGTCATGTGAAAAATGAGAGACAAGCCCAACAATGAAGGTAATGTCTGGATGTGTGTTTGTCAAATATAAAAGGCTACCAACTAATTGTCTATACAAAGTAGCATCAACACTAGGTTTGGTGCAAGTGTAGTTAAAGTGACTCCAAATTAAAATGGTGTAGGTGTGGGCTTATAATCACTCATATGAAATTGATGAAGCAAGTCAATGGCATACTTTTGTTTGTGTAACTAAGGTAAAAATCTGTGTTAGCATGAAATAAAATGCATAAAAGAAACCCTAGCTAAACAATGAAGCACAAAGGAGGAAAAAAACATAAAAGAAAGGAAGAATTTCACCAAGAAGCCTTCATTTCCTCCATGATTGACCTTCATTGCTCCTCTCCATTTGCTGAAAATTGATGTTTTCCCTTAGATTTTGTGAGCAACTATGAACTATGAAAAAGACCTAAGCAAACATTGAAGGATTGTACTCAAAGTGCAAGTGTACTCATAAATTGCAAGTGTGAGAGATGTCAAATGAGGTTGACATTTCCTTTTTATAGAAATGTCAATTTTGGATGAATGGCCATGATTAGAAGTTTAACAAAGCCCTAAGATCAAAGGCTAAAATTGCATGTGACAAGGAGCAATTAGGGTTAGGATAAAATTTGAAATGAAGGGCTGAGATTTGATTTTAGGAAAATCAAATCAAAGGTCAAGAATGCATGTGACAAGAAGATATTGGGCATGGAAAAAAAGATTGCTAGAAAATCAAATAATAATTTAAAATTATTTGATTTAAAAGGTTGAGTTGACCTTTTGAATTAAAAATTAATTTAATTCAAAAGTGGTGGGATCATGTGACAGTAAATAATTATTTCAAATTATTTACTTGGTAGTTGATGATCTCAAATAGGATGTCTATTCCATGGCTGATGACAAAGCCCCGGGAATTGATGGGTTCCCTTGTGAATTATACAAGGCCATGTGGGACTATATTGGGCACGATCTGCATCAAGTTTACTTAGAAGCTTTTCATTCTAATTCTCTAGGTAACTTAATTAATAAAGGTAACATAAAATTCATACCTAAGCCTGGTGACCTAGAAGACATTTGCAATAGCGACCTATCACAATTCTTAATGTCTCCTACAAGATTATCGCCAAAGCTTTGGCTCTTAAAACCTTCCATCTTCTACCTCAGATCGTGCACCCGGAACAAACTAGGTTCATCAAATCCATATTTATTTTGGATAATATCATTTCTATTTGGGAAGGCATGGAATGGGCC